>VZRQ01007605.1:657516-682073 GCA_013397975.1 Machaerirhynchus nigripectus | reverse complement strand
CAGGGATGGGGCCATGGCAGGGATGGGGCCATGGCAGGGATGGAACTGTGACAGGGAGGGGGCCGGGGCAGGGATGGGGCCATGGCAGGGATGGGGCCGTGACAGGGATGGGGCCATGACAGGGATGGGGCCATGACAGGGATGGAGCTGTGACAGAGTTGGGGCAGGGATGGAGCTGTGTTGGGGATGGAGCCATGGCAGCGATGGAGCCATGACGGGGATGGAGCTATGTCAGGGATGGAGCTGTGACTGTGGTGGAGCTGTGTTGGGGATGGGGCTATGACAGGAATGGAGCTGTGACAGGAGTGGAGCTGTGTCAGGGACGGAGCTGTGTCAGGGATGGAGCTGTGAGAGTGGTGGAGCTGTGTTGGGGACAGAGCTGTGACAGTGGTGGAGCTGTATTGGGGATGGAGCTGTGACAGTGGTGGAGCTGTGTTGGGGATGGAGCTTGGACAGGGATGGAGCTGTGACAGTGGTGGAGCTGTGTTGGGGGTGGAGCTGTGAGAGTGGTGGAGCCGTGACAGGGATGGAGCCCTGACGGGGATCAAGGTGTGCCAGGGACGGAGCTGTGCCAGGGACGGAGCTGTGCCAGGGGCAGTGTCACACCGCGCTCTCAGAGCTGGCTCTGCACGAGCAGTGCAATTCCACAGCTCTGGAGAAAGGCCATCCATCCCAGGACCTGCTGCCCACGGCACTGTCACCCCTTGGGAACTCAGCCTCATCCAGAGCCAGGGTGACCAGGGAAGGTCAAGCTGGCCTTAGGCAGGACGCTGGTATCACTTAATGTTTGTAGATTGTTAAAATCTTGTCCTTCTGCCCTGTGAAATATTCACCTTCACCTTAGATAAGAGATTTTTAGGGTTGGAATGTTTGAACTTCCGCATGGATCTATGGATTATGGCCACCATAAGGTTTCGGAGAAGGCATTGAAGAACAGTGCTGAATGGTCGTTTTCCATCATGTTTTTCCTTCCTTTTTAAGTAGTTGTTATCTTCAGAGTGGATGAAAACTCCTGGAGAGGATTATCACACAGAGGAATTTGTTATCACTGTTTAACCCTTTGAAAACACCTCCATTCTGAACAAAGCCACCTTGCCTTCGATGTCTGCGGGAGTCTGGGGAAAACAGGAGCAGGTGAGACACTGGAGCAGAGCTGCTCCCTTTGGAAGTCTGGATCCATCAAACAAAACCTTTGGACATTGTTCTAAATGCTGAAAGCAGAGCCCTGATGGGGCACATTGCTTTGTGGACTTAATTTGGGGAGTTCTCAGATCCTTGGTACATGAACAGAAATCCCTCCCTAGAATTTTACTGTGGAGATTCTACACAGGAGAGGAGGATTCTTGTCACAGAATTCCAGATCCCAGATGTTTGATAAAAGAAGGGAAGCTGTGAGTGCCCACAGATGAGGCAGCTCCAAAATACATTTTTTTGGGCACATGGAATCCATCATAGTAAGAAGTTTGAGGTTTTTTTTTCAAATGTTGTATCTTTGAATCATGATTAAATTATAGTCTGATCAAAGACTGAACATGAGGATGTTGGTGAAATAACCTATGGATAAAGCAGGGATACTCATCCAGGTGCCTTACAAAGGTCTAGGTGTGCCATCCTGGAATTTACTTTAATATCTTAACTTTACCTAGAATTTTTTACAGTAATGTTAATGGTTGCTATAAACACAAATTAATTTCACCAACAGCAAGAAATTTGGCTTCTCTATTTATTTGCGTTTTATTTAATGCAAAGTATTGTTTGAAGTAATCTTAGAAATTCCTCGTGTGAAGTAGTTCCTGGCAAAGATAAAATAAAGGTGCAGTTCTGCTCCGTTTAAAAAGCAGAGAAATGCTTCATGAGTATAAAAACTGATTAATGAGTATATTTTATTTTAAATGAGTCTAATTATGAGGAGAAATAAAAGAACAGACTGGCACATTTTCCTTTATATTAAGTCAAAATTTACATTAAGTTTTAAAGATGCATTTTCATGTGGAACTGGCTTTAAAATGATGTTTTTAACTCCTAGAGTTTAATTGTTTAATTGCTCTATGAACATTTGAATTTAATCTCTGCTGGAGAGGCCAAGGTCTAGGACAGCGGTGACACAGCAGAGGTGACTCTGAAAGAGAGGGAAAAACCAGCACAGAAGCTTTGACTCCTTCCACAAGTTCAGACACATTTGGAAATAATTATTTTCGGCATCTTCCTGCTGCATCCAAATCTGTCAGATCAACCTATTCTCAGCTGGTGTAGAATCAGATCGTTCCTGCTCTGAGGTGAAGCCTCATTAGCCCTCACAAAACAATATCAACAGGAAATGTCTGGAATGATGGGGCTGCAGAGGTGTAAAACTGCTGGTGGAAACACAGATACCTGACAAGCCATTAATGAGATCATTAAAAACAGGCAAAAATTCAATTTCGTCTGAAAATACCAGGCTTGTAAAATGCTGAAAAATACATCAAAAAGCTGTTAGATAGCTAAAAAAGCTCAGGGAGTTTTGCATCCTAATGTGGGGCATTGACTGACACGCAAGCGAAGGAAAAATATCAATATTAAATCAAATGGAATGGCAGGCTGTAACTTCTCCCATCCGTGGGAATATTCCGTGTGGGAATTGTACAAGTATTTCAATGGAAGTGCAGAGAAATCCCCTCAGGGAGACAGAGGTGCAGAGGCTGCAGGGCTGCTCATGCCCAAAGCTACAGCGAGGGTGAAAATGCAGCCTTGGCAAATGCATTCCTCGATGGATTTTGTCAGGGAATTATATTTTTGGAAACACTGCTGGAAGTGCCCAGGGCCAGGTTGGATGGGGCTTGGAGCAGCCTGGTCTGTGGAAGATGTCCCGGCCCATGGCAGGGCTGGGACTGGGTGGGCTTTAAGTTCCTTCTGACCCAAACCATTCTGGGATTTATGATAAGGTTTTATGACGTTCTTAGGAAATTTATTGGGTTTAAATGATCTGGAGCCAAAAGGATCTCTAATGCAAAAGCTTTACATTAATGAATTTCTCTTACAGAATCATGGAAAAAATTGGGTTTGAAGAGATCTTAAAGCTCATCTCATTCCAACCCTCTGCCGTGGGTGATTGATGGTGCTCAGTGTGGAATTCCAGCTCAGTGGAAGGTGGGAATCAGCTCCTGTGCAGATCATTCCTGTCCCAAGGGACAGGGCTCAGGCTCTGGATCCATCAGCTCCCGTTCGATGGCCGCCTTGTCCGTAATCTCTTGGCAGACTCCTGCACCTAATCTTCCTATTGATTTTGGCTTAGGAACACCTGGAGCTGTTCAATCCCTAATAAAATCTGAGGAGTTCAGTTTTCGAGCCATTTACCTCATTTGGAGGCAGAGCTTATTTATTTTCTGAAGAGCAATGGAAGAGCTCTGCTCGTTCCCGAGTAAAGGCATTGGATGGACACGTGAAAACTGAGCCAAAATCCATCCAGCCACGCCGAGCTCCAGCCCTGCAAGTGGAATCTTTTCGGCTACTTTGCATCTGCCTGGTTTTTTTTCCCTCCTTTTCCTTCTGTTGTGGTCTATTTTCCCAGTTCAACTGGAGAGAAAAAGTCCATCTCTTCCTGACTCTGTGTTTCAATCCTGCATCACAAATCCTGATGCATCCAGGTTGGAAGGAATGCCAAACTTTCTGATTGTCTTTCCAGTTGTTTTTCTGGTGTCCCCTTCCATTATTTTCTCCTCCCTACTCCAGATCCAGGTGTTTTGTCCAGGCATTCTGGCAGATTTGTGGAGGAGAAGCCAAGCCGAGCCAAAGAAATAGGTGCAAATTTTGGGGGATCAGGTGTGCAGATGGGGTCACCTTCTTGTGTTCCATGCCAAATGCCCCGGAATCCTGCTCAGTTCTTCAGGATAGGCAGAAATTTCCAAACAACAAAGGCAGTTCAACTGGAAAAAAATCAAGGAACTTTCCTCTGGGTAGAAATCGTCACTGGGATGGGGAGAAGGCTGAGGTATGGAAATGGAAAAAACATGGGAAGAGTTCACAGTTCCAGATATTTATTTACCTTTATTTATGTTACTTACCTTTAACTAATGCCAATTTTTTAGTAAAAATAGTGTTTTATTTAATTACGAGTCCCTTGCAGCAAGTCTGTAATACTTCATTGCATAACTGATAAGCCCAAATCTCTGTCAGATAACGTCTCACTTTTCTATTTATTTAAATGATGAAAGATGGATGTTTTATGACTAAGATGATTTAATGACTTTTCCTTTTATGTTGTCTTAACCAGGATGACATTTAGACAAGGGAAAGGGGGAAAAAAAAAAGACCAGCCATCAATAAATGGTTTTATTGGTTAAATTTTAATGTTATTTTTAAGCAAATAATGAATTACTTTGACTAATAACTGCAGAGCCAGACATGATTCATTCCATAATTAGCTTGACAGTCACCATCAATCCTGTAGTTTTGTTTGGCTGATTATAAAATCTAGTCTCCTTTTCCCACCTAACCTCTTCCCAAGTTGCATCCCATGAAACAGGAAGGTTTCCGAGGATTCTCCAAGCAAATCTTTGGCAATGACAGAGCTCCAGCCACTGGGGGTGATCACCAGCCCTGAGATTGAGCCTGGAGCCAAAGCATGGGGAATATTGAGAATACTGACAGTCTGGGAGAGCTTTCAGCCTGGATCAGGGCTATTTTTGTAGGAGAGTTAAACCTGGAAGCTTCAGATGGAAATCAATCCCTCCCAGGGAACCGAGCCCGGCCAAAGCACCTGCACTGGCTGGGCACAGGCCAGCAGCTCTGGGGGACTGAGGGGATGTCACACAGCCTTTAGTCACAGGTCTGAAGAGAAGAAATTTCCTTGGATGAGAAGCTTTGATGCGTTCTAGGTCAGACGGGTGGGAGATGCCTCAAATGCTGAACCCAAATAACGAAGCCTTCGCACCTTTCAGGGAAATGACTCAGCAGGGACAAGATGAGAGAAAATGGCACCAAGCTGTGCCAGGGGAGGTTCAGGATGGAGATCAGGAAGAATTTGTTCATGGAAAATGTGGCCAGGCATTGGAAGGGGGTTAGAGGTCCCATCCCTGGAGGTGTCCAAGGAAGGCCTGGAGGTGGCACTCAGTGCTCTGGGATCAGTCACAGGTTGGACTCAGTGATCCTGGAGTGAGTGATCCTAAATAATTCCATAATTCTACACCCAGCAACAATGTCAAATAGGTGAGAAGATGTGGGGATTTGTGCATTAGGGAAAATGACTACAACTCTTTCATTAATTTATTTTATTTACTTTTATTTTACAAAAATACATCCACATCCATTGAGATGCTGCAACTCCCGTAGATAAAATGCATTATCTCCCTTTGCTCATACTCCCAGGAGTGGGAGAAATTCTTTGAACTTTCCTGGATTTCCCACAGTAGCTTGCAAAGTATTTATCATCCAGCTGTGTCGGGGAATAAACACCTATTTTCCAATGAAAAAACCAAAAGAGTACAAACATATTGGTGTGTGTCAATAGTATTTAACACCCGAATTTGGCAGCAGTGCTGCCATTGGGGAGCCAACTCTCACTGCTCACTCTGCAAGGAGAAACTCCTCTGGTAACAAGTGGCTCACAATCCTCACAGTGTTTTTATTCTGTACTTCACACTTGTGCTTGTTGACAGATTTAGAGCACTTTGTGAAAGCAATAATTGGCCTGGGAATACACCTGGCAGGCTTCCCCAGGAAGGAGCAGGAATTGGATTGCCTGAGGTCTTTCATTAACTGCTAAAACCGACGGAACGCGGTGCTGGGGCTGCCGTGTCCTTCCAGGAACGCTGGGAGCCTGTGCCCCTCTCCACCCTCCCAGGAGCTTTGTGGCCTCACACTGACAGAGAGGAGGGTTAGATGGGATATTGGGAGGGAATTCTTCCCTGTGAGGGTGGTGGGAGCCTGGCACAGGGTGCCCAGAGAAGCCGTGGCTGCCCCATCCCTGGCCCATCCCAGGCTGGGTGAGGTTTGGAACAACCTGGTCTGTGGAAGGTGATTCCATGATGACCGGAGAAATCTGGGATGGCCTTTGGTGCAGAGAAGCTGAGCTGATCCATCTCTGTGGAGGAATGCCCAGGATGGGCAGGGAGGTCCTGTCCTGCAGCACTTCCCATTCTTCATCAGGAAGGAAGTTGTCAGGACAGACTTGTCCAGTGGGAAGGACATTCTGCTGGGTTTTGGGGTTGTTTGATTTTGGGGGGTTGTTGGGCAGATTTTAAATTCTTTTCTTTTTTTTAAATTTCAAACTGTCTCTTTTCTCTCAAACCCATAAAATCTCTTTTCATGAATTCATAGGAAGGTGCTCCAGGAACTGAATGCAACAGGTCCATGTTCTGGCCATTCATATTAATGCTTAAGCCTGGATTTGGAGATGCCTCCTAGAATAAAACCAGAAAACTGCACCTCTGGAAGAGTTTTTAATAATACAGAAGGAGTAGAATGTGTGCCACTTGAGTTATTCATATTGAAGGCTCCTATCTGAAGAAATATTTCTGAGGGGATTCAAAGATTCTGGAAGGAATCGTATATAGGTAATACTTAGATTTATTGTCGGTTGTATGGAGTTGGTACCTAAGAAACAAGCAAGCTTTATCTGTGCAATCATCAGATCTTTTTGAAGTGAAGAGAGATTGGATAGAAGTCAGCGGGAGAATAAAAATAGAATTATTATGTAAAATTGTTTTGGAAGGAAAATGAAGTGCTTTTCCATCCGAGACACCCCAGTTTGTTCCGTTCACTGTGGTTCTCTTTCCTCTGGAAAAAAAAAAAATCTGATTATATTCCTTGTGCCTGTTTTCACTCACGGAAGGTAATTTTAGGAAATTAATTTCCCTCATTAGGTTGTATAACTCAATACTAATTTACTGAAATGATCTTAGGAAGGAGAGGTAGAGTCATCTTTAGATACTAAAGTATTTCAGTAAGAAACCCTGGAACTTTATTATTTCTGTCAGCTTGGGGAATTTGGTTAAGGTCTGGTTTGAAGGATGGGCTATGAAATCCCTAATAAACATCTCTGCCCTGGAACACTTAAACGTTTTAAGGCTGCTCTAATATTCCTCTCACAGATGTGCTACTGAATGAATCAAAACAGAGCTTATACCCTTAGGTTAGGCCCTCTCTCAAGCTCAGACTAAAAGTCCTTATTCAGGGAAATAATTTGTGAAATATAATTTGTCCTGAAATGTTTCTGAAACCTCTATCCCTGGGAACAAGAGCATAATTAAATAATGAAACCCCAGAATTAATCCAGAAGGCCTTTTTGGTAATTTGATACTTTTCAGAAGGAAATAAAAAAGAGAAATAACCCTTGGACTTTTTGGGAGTGGATCTTGCTTAGTGAAGTCATGTGTATTAAATTATAATATAATTACTTGTGTGTGGAAAATATAGATACTCCTATAGCTGGTTCAGGGAGTAAAATTATAGTAAACTAAAACAAAACCAGGAATTTATATTTTATTCAAGCCAGCAACACCAAATCCATTCCCTCCTCAAATCTCAGTAAAAAACCAGGTTTTCCATGGCAACATTACAAAAAAACCCTCAGAAAACCAGATATTACCACCACTATAAGGCAGGGGAGCGACAGGTCAAAACCAGAGGTCCAAAAGTCAATATCAAAGTGGAGAGGTTGATTAATGATCTTAAAATACAGGAAATAATGCCAAGGCTTCAAGAAGAGCAGCTTTTGCTGAATATGATTTTCAGAGGAAGAAAGGAAGCCACAAGTTGAGGGCAGAACATGAAATAAATATAAGTGAGGAGAAGTGGGAATAGGAAAAAGTGCAAGACAAGGTGGTGTGTTCCATAAAACATGAACAAATGCTTAGCAGCATTTTACAGTCAAAAAGAGGGATTTTGTTGAGCATGTACAGGTCAGGGATGTCTGTCCCTCTGCAGTTTGGAAATCTGTGGAACAGGTGAGTGCTGAATTTCTGTATTTATTCCATCCATGTGCACATACATTTGTATACGGACAAAAAAACCTCCCGAATTCAAGTTGTTAGACAGAAAAAAAAAAAGAAATAAACGCTGAATTCTGGGGTTTTTAAAGGCTTTAGTTGGACCGTGATTTTAACCAAAGGTTTTTTTTTAGTGATATCTTGAAGGATTCTGTTGCTGCCTCGTTGTTAATCTTCAATCTGGGCTGAAAAACTCAAATAAAAACATCGTCTTGCATATTTGCTGCTTTAAGTAACACATCCAGCTTCCTTCTAACCTCTTGTCTTGCTTTTGACTGCTTCATAAATACATAAAAGCTTGCCTTGAACATTTTAGCAGTTGTTAAAGCAGCCAGAGAGATAAAAGAAAGTAAAAGGACATGCAAAGATTGAATTACAGCGTTTCCCAGCGTTTGGATGACAAAGTTTGACCATTAGGAGGAATAAATCAATTTGCAGGCACTGTGGACAGCGAGCTGAGGCTGGAGCTGAAACTGCTCCACTGGGAAATGCGCTCAGAGATAAAAGGAGTCATATTTCTTACTTGGTGTGGAGAAACATGGAAGGGCTTTTTAGAGAGCAGGAGATAGGCAAAAATTCACCAGGAAAATGAGAAGGGAGAAGAGAATGTAAATTTTAGTTCTAAAATTTCCCCAGTTAACGGTCTAAAGATATTTCACGTTATTAAGAATTTAAAGTGAAATATGTACATCAATTACAAGAACTTGGTTATTTAGAAATTAGGACAATTAGGACAATAGCTCATATATTGGTGTTCTGTATTTGAATTTTAAAGGAATTCTAGGTTCCTAATGAAGATTCCCATGATTAATGGTTGGAATTGATGATCTTAGAGTTAATGATTCCATGAAATGAGGAGCACCATGAGAAGCTGAAGGACATCCCCTGGTGCTGCTGGAACCAAGAGAAAAAGGCAGGAACTGCTGTGGGACTTCTGTTTGTTATCCAAGGTCCCAGAGTGTCCCCTGAAGGAGTGTCCTGGAGAAGGTTTGGAAATCTGGTGAGTGCTTTGTAACACGAGTGGAGATTTTCCCTTTTTTTTAATCCTCTCACGTTTTCTCCTTCCCTTTGTATTCACCAAGAATCCCTAAACAATTGCAGATATTCCTCATTCTCCTCAGAGTGATTTCCTGCCTTTATCAAGATTTTGTCACGTAAATGAAGAGTTTAATCCCCCATAACCACACCTCCAATGGCAACCACTCCATCTCCTCAACCTTCGGAGCATTCTGTGATGGGATCACCTGGAGATTCTCCCCTTCTGCAGCCTCAGCAGCCTGGAAGGAGGGGAATGGCGATGGAAACCCAGCATTTAAGAGTTCAGTGTGGTTACTCAGGCTGGGGGCTGTCCTGCCCACTTGCTGAGTCAGGCACAAAGATTTATTTTCTGTTGCTTTATCATCATGAATCAAACTTGAGAAAGACCAAACTCGGGAACGGCACAAACCAATTTGTGTGGCTGTGGCTGCAACGAGAGAGACAAAAAGCGAGGGGGGCCCTTTTCATTCTGCTTTCCACTTGAGCTGTGTGTGTGCTGCTAATTGAATCCCTTCTCCTGGGCTCCAGCTGGAGCCGTTCCAGACGGGAGCAGGGGGAGCCAAGGTAATGTCTGCTCGAATTTGTAAAGCTCTAACCTGCCTCAGACAGCAGATGAGTCCTTTCATAGCACATGATCCATGGGAGCACTTACAAATGAATTTCCACATGTTAGAATGCTCTTCCAGCCTGGTGAGAGAGCCTGAGTAAAGCCTGGGTGAAGGAATCTGGGAAGCCCTGAGGAGGGAAGGGAAGGGAAGGAAAGGGAAAGGGAAAGGGAAAGGGAAAGGGAAAGGGAAAGGGAAAGGGAAGGGGGAAAGGCTTTCTGAAGTGGGCAGGGCTGGGGAAATGCTCTGGGAAAAGGAAGGACCACTTTCCTCCCAACATCAGCTCTGCTTTGCTACTCTTGTTGGGATATATCCGTGTAATCCTTTGAGAATAACGTTCAGTGATTCCATATCCTGTTTGTCTCTGATATCACAGAATCCCAGCAAGGTTTGTGTTGGAAGGGACCTTAAACCCATCCAGTGCCACCCCTGCCCTGGGCAGGGACACCTCCCACTGTCCCAGGCTGCTCCAAGCCCCATCCAGCCTGGCCTTGGACACTGCCAGGGATCCAGGGGAAGCCACAGCTGCTCTGGGCAGCCTGCAATATCAGCACAAGAGCTGTTTGAACCCTGATGCAGAGAGAGTTTTCAGGTTAAATCCTGGTGCTCAGAATGAGGGGTTTAGAAACCAATGTCCTCTGCATCTCAATCTAAACACTAACAGCACAAAACATCGAAGTTATACCCCAAGAAACTGTCTGGTTGCTATTTCTAAAAACCCACTGAAACATTCTGACTTCAGTTCCACAAATATTTCTCTCCTGATGTGGACATGGAGTTCATTAGTGACTGTCTGGGAGTAAAACCCTGAAAATTTACCCATAGCCTAAAGCCCAGGAGTCACATCCAGTGAAATCATCTCCTAACTGTGCACTGGTTGTGGTTGCCCACGTAATTGGGAGAGATGGTAAAATACTTAAGAGCTCCTCGTGAGCTTCGTGTCAAAGTTATTTCATCGTGGGTTTGGTTTTGGTGTTGTTACGGACCCGGCTGGAGCCCCTTTCTAGAGCACAGCCCTCGTTTCAGCAGAGATGAAGAAATCTCTCTGATCACCCCCGTCTGAGAGGAGATGTTTTCCTGGGTTAACTGGACAAACAATGACATTTTGAAAAATTAGAGGGTTTGACCATTCCAAAAATATTCCGAGGATATTTTGCTTGCGGAGCTTGACCTACAAAGCTCTTAACTTGCTGTGTTGCAATGTCATTTCTCTGGGAATTTCTAGTGCAGTTTGGAGTGCTTTGGATGTCTGATTCCAGCATGGCCTGTCAATGCTCCAGGAGAGGGGAGTTATTTTCTCTTCCCCAAACCCATTCCAGTTTAATTAAAGAAAACCAGCTTGCACTTCCAGCACGAAAACCATCGATACCCAAAATCAGTGAAATTCCTGTTCATGCTCCACTTAAGACTTGGAGTCCTAGTGGGAGCTGCAGTGGCACAAAACGATTCCATTTATTCTGGATAAATTCGGGAACACTCCAGTCAGCATATTTTGGCAAACAGCCTTTAAAAGAAGGTGATTTCAGAAGCAGAACCCCCTCTGAGCAAAATATTGTTCAGTGCAAGATGATCCAGCTTGGGTGGAGCCTTGTGGGTGTCTCAGAAATGTTACCATCCCAAGATGTTTACGATTTCTTTGTCAGGTGGTTTTAATGTCTGGAAGAGGCGTGTGACACTTATTTTTAGGTTCTGTCCTTTTCTTCCTCTCCGCACAGCTCCCCCAAAATCGGTGTTTCCTTAGAAACCCTGGCTGTCAGCTGGCATCATAAAAATCTGAGATGACACCGAGCTGGCTTTTGGGGGAGGTGATTATTGTGCAAACAACGTGTTTTCTGTTGCTGGCAAAACTCTTGGCTTTAATCCTCGTCCCGAAAACAATAATTTCACTCAAGATTTAGGGGAGGGAGGGGCCTTTCTGTGCTTTTCTCCTGCATTCCTGGTTGAGAAGGAGGATTACTCGGAGGAAGAGCTCATTGCTATGCAGAGGTAGAACCTTTTTAAGCCCCGGGTTGATGCTGGATGGATCTGTTGTCATGAGAGCCGCATGCTGGGCTTGCATAACTCTTCGGAGGTGTTTATGTACGAGCTCTCCCAAGGGTGATGTTTTATCAAACCTTATTACAAAAGTGCTCCTCTCTGCGAGCTGTCGGATGCTTCGGCAGCATTAAAATGCAGAGCTGTGTCTGGTCAAGGATAAGCAGAGGCTGTGTTTCATATTCATGCCAGAGATAACACCCAGAAATTTCCAGAAGGTTTTATAGGAGCTGCGGCTGTCCTGTGCTGTGGTCGCCTACAGGGACCTGCATTCGAATCCCAGAACGGTTTGGGTCGGAAGGGAACTGAAAACTCATCTCATTCCAACCCCCAGCCATGGGCAGGGACACCTTCCACTGTCCCAGGGTGCTCCAAGCCCCGTCCAGCCTGGCCTGGGGCTCTTCCAGGGATCCAGGGGCAGCCCCAGATGCTCTGGGCACCCAGGAACCCATTAGGATGGGTTGGTAGGTTTGTTCCTGTTTTGTTCAGATTTTTTATTTCTCTCTGCAGTGCTTGTTTAGAAGGGCCTTGGTTCAGCCCTTTTCCTTTATCCTCTGCCCTCTGTGTCCCACCAAAACCTCTCTTCTTAATTATGCCCGAACTCCTTAACTCCTTCTGGGAATTTGAATTGGGGTTTGGTGCTGAATTCACCAAAGGCAATGAATTCCAGCTGGGGTTTGTGGTTGTTATAAATTAAGAAATTATCTCCCCCTGTACTTTGCACTGGTTGAGGCCTCACTTGATGATCCTACAGCTCTTTCCCAACCTAAATAATCCCGTAATCCAAAGATGGCTTCTTCTCTCTGTCGGAGGTGGGGGATGGCAGCGAGGACAGGAGGATCCTGGCAGAGAACTGCCCAGCAGAGACAGAACAGGTGAGTTCTCAGTGCTGAGAACCTCTCCCCTCACGCCTTCGAGCAGCAGGGAGAGCGCTGGGGCAAACCGGGGATGGATTCCTCACGGAGGGGACAGTCTCAGTCCCCTGGATGGATTCCTCACGGAGGGAACTCTCAGTCCTTGTGCTCACACTGCTGCCCTGTGCTCTCAGCTGGCCTCCCTGGGGATTTCCCTCTGGATTCTGAGGTGGGAAGGTGGATTTGGCTTTATTTAAGAGAGCTACTTTAAGGATCTCAGATGTGATTTACAGGGTGATGCTGTCGCATCCTCAGGAAGGATTTGCACATTGAGGTAGTTTCTGCTCTGGGTGAGGCCTGGGGCTGTTGAAATGCTGAAAGGAGAAAAAAACCCCACCCTGCCTTTGAAACAGAGGAATTTCCATGCAGGATCAGGCTGGGAATTCCCTTATTTTAACCTCCCTTCTGACAGTCATTCCTTGGGAAGGTGTGAGGGACTCCTCACACACAACTGGGGACTGATTTTCTCACCAGGGAATGTTTTTTCCCTGAATTCCCTCAGTTATCTCTGACCCCTTGACCCACAGCAGAAGGCTTCTCATCTCTAATACAATTATTTTCATCCCAGAAAATGCCAACATCTCCGAGCTTCCCAAACCCCCAGCAAACAGCTGCACCTTGCACCATTCCCGCAGTGCAGAAAGGAAAGGAAAGCACATTCCTTCCTCTTTTAGTCCTTCCTCTACAAAAAATGCAGATCAGAAAGAATCAGAGGGAAATACTTGAGGAAAGGTCACTCTGCTGAGGGGCTTTGAAACTCAGATAAAAGACCGGTGATAATCCCATTGCAGAGGAGCCACAGATGCTTTAACTCAATCCTACAAACCAGGGGAGTCCACACGGAGCCTTCCCTGCCCTCAGGAGGTTTTTGTGCTGCAGGACAAGGTGCTGGTGGCACCTTGAGCTGCTTCCTGGGGCCCGGGGAAAAGGGATGGGATGGTGATGATGGGGGGAAATTGTGTGGGGACAGAGGTGCTGAGGAAGGATGTGCCATTCCAGGGTGATCCAAAACCTCACCTAAAGGAAAGTGCAGCTTTATGGACTTGAGGTTTTATTTATTTTTGGCTGATTTGGACAGTGATGCTCTGCCAGCCCTGGTGGCAAGGCTCTTGGTGCCTTCTCCTGCTTTAACCCCCTGAGACCAAGGAAGAGAGTTTTATTTTCTGTTTGCAGAGCTCAGCTCTTCCCTCTCTTGAATCACAAACCCCAATTCTTTTGCGAGCCACGGCCTCAGGGCCTGCAGCACAAAATCTCTGCCAGTGTTACCAGGTCAGATCTGCCGCCCTCTATTTATGATTATTTTATAACTGAGCAGGAAGGGTCAGTTTTGGTCTGTGGCAAAGGTCATTTCTCTGTGAGCAGCCCCTGACGGACCAAGATACAAGGGGTGATAAAGTTATCACTTCGAAAATGTCTCTTGCTAGAGCACAAATATTGTGAATTCATTCTTCCTTTTTCTGCCTTGAATTAAAACCCACCAAGTGCAGCTATCTTTGGTTCCCTTGTCTGACACGGCTTTGCCAGTCTGTAAATTTTCTTTCAAATTAGCAGGCCGAGTTTCCTTATCAACCCTCAGCCAGTCGCAATTACTGTCACTCTTTTCAGCACCCTTAATAGCTTTGTGCCAGCTAAACTGAAACTTTTGTCAGGAATTGTGATTTTCCTGAGTGCCCTGAAGTCGCTGATATTGTTTCAAACAGAAGAGCTTTTTTAGACGTGGGGGTGACAGGCAGAGCCAAACTTTGTTCTCCGGCTTCCCAAATTGCCCTGGACAATGCAGCAAAAGCTGAGGGCGTGAAGGATTAGTTTTCCCCTCATATTTGTGAGGGATTTTATGTATATATTTTTTTTCTTTTTAAGAGTACAATTTAAAGTAGAATAAACAGAACACGCACAAAACAGCTTTTGAGGAACGTGTGGTACAAATGTAGGGTCTTTCGGGAATCATTGTTATGCGTCTAAAATGCTGTTGAAAATGTTAATTAGTCCCACATATCCAGTACAAAAGAGAAAGTTTTCATAATTAAGAAGTATGAAGAACAAAACAGGAAACAGATTCAGGTGCCAGGGCACCTGGATTTGCCTTGCTTTGGTTGCTCGCCAATATTTTTGGGAAAGGATCTTTGATGGGAAGGAATCCTACAGAGGTGCAAGTACTTCTTCTGAAAAGAAAGGTGTTTCCAGCTCTTTTCTGGTGGAAGTATCACTAAGGATAATTCACATCTCTTCCTGGTGTTCCCTGCTAGTGAATATTTAGACATTCACCAGTTTGGGGGTTTTTGAGGTTGTAGGAAGGAGATCTGTAACATTTCTGGGGAGCTCAGCTGCTGTGTAACCCAGGAGAGTTTGGGATGGGACCCTTGTCCATAGGGCTGAGCCAGGCCTTGCCCTCTGCACGGGAATTAAAGCTCTTACTCTAAGAAGTGAGGGGTTTACAAGGGATTATTTTTGGAAAAAGAGCAAGTTTGCCTGATTTAAGGAGAGCATCCTTGCTATGGGAGAGCGAGGCAGGAGAAGCGAGGGCTCCTTTGCCCCCTTGCTGCTTTTCTGTATTGAGCTGTGGGAGGAGGGAGCTGGCTGAGGATTTCTCTGCTGAACACGCATTTCTATAAAACACTGGGGGGAATTTTCACGTTTGTCCCAGGGTTTTCCAAGTTTTTTGCTCCAAATGAGCCAAAGCAGCAGTGGGACCCCTCAGGCCCGGCTGCAGCACTCAGAGCAGAGTGGGAGAGCAGCCCTGAGACCATCTGCCCACCGTGCCCTGCCCCTGGCAGTGGCCAGGAGCTGATGTCCAGGGCCAGGGTACAAGAACTGGGCGAACACCGAGAGAGAATCCCTCTGGATATCCTCTCCCAGCTTCCAGTAATCTGCTGTTTAAGGATTTTCTGGGAAGTGGCAGCCACATCACAGCCTCTAAAAGCCCTCAGTGGACCCTCCTGCTGCAAAGCCTGCCTCGTTATCCCCTTGCACAATGGGATGGAATGATTTGAGCAAGCAGTCCTAAAGCAGAAATTTAGCCTTTTTCATGCTGGGTTGTGCCACCTCCAAAGCATTGTTCTAATGGGATTTATCCTGATTTGCCAAAACTGAGGGAATGTTGCAGCCAGCCCTCCCAATCCTCATTACTGGGGTGTGTCTAAAAAGGTGTTTGCTACCAGGGCTCGGCCTCCAAATAGAAAGGACAAGAGTTGCTGTAAAAAAAGATGGTCCAAACTGCTAAAAATATGTTGTTCTGGGGTTTGAAGTCACATTCACGCTTCCAACAGAGAAATTAATTTGGTTGTCCCTGACAGAGCCTTTGCTCCCTGTGGGTTTAGCCACAGAACTGTTTCTTCAGGGGACAATTAAAGCACGCAGTGCTGAGAGTAAGGGAGAAGGGTATGGACACAGTGCAATAATAAGTGTCCCAAATGCTCCTTTCATTACTTCCTTCTCTTCAGATCTCCTTCCTCGCCTGTCTCTTTGTTTGTATTTGTTTTCCATCAGCAGGATCCAGTCCCTTCCCGAATATATTTCCCCAGGTAACTCGCTGGAAGTAGCCCACATTTGATCCTATGCAAAATGTTTTCATGGGGACCAAAATCCAACTGAGTGAAGAACATTAGATCCAAAATACATATTTATAAAAACCATATAAGCTAAAAAACACCCTTCCCCCAGCAAACCCAGCCCTCAGGAATAAAAGTTCCTGCTGATGCCCTGTTTGCCCTTTTTTCCTTCCCTTCACTCTTAGTTATTTCCAAATGAAAAACAAACAGCAATGAATTCAGGATCAGGCTCCCACTATGCCTGTAGAACCATCAATAACATTTGTTCCAAAATTTTTTGCAGGGTAGTTGTAGGTTATTAAAATTAAAACACAGAAGAAGTTCTTGGAAGTCTGGTTGGCCCCAGGACAGTGGAGCCTGCACCAGGGAGCTGCCCAGCCTTGGAGGAGGATTTCCATCTTACTCTGCTACTCCAACTCTTGAAAAACCCCATTCTGCTGGATTTTTAATTCCTGATTTTAAGCCAGGCCTTGGGTGAACAATTGTTAGAGAAAAGAAGAAATCTCTGCAACTTGAAGCATAAGATTTTTACCTTTGTGTGTTCCTTTGTACTTTTCTCACTTAAAGCCCGTGTGACTTCCCTTCCTGAGCTGCCTGTGGTCCCCAGCAACACTTTCTGTGCAAGTCTTCCCCTACCACCCCAGCCACGTTAATTCCTGGGATGTTTTGCATGCAAACATCAGCACTGGGTTGTCCAGGTTGTTCTTCAGAACTCGGTGGCAGCAGTCCCTCGGGGTGGCAGTCCCCGAAATGTCCTGGTGGCTTTAGGGGCTGTTAATTTATTATTTTTCTGCTGTTTGCATTTATAGGTAGAAAAGCTTGGGGTTTTTTCCTTGTGTTTTCTTGGGTTTTTCATTGCTAAAATCCGGCATCAGTGGCTACATAAAGCGAAGCTGATTGAGGCTGGTGAAGTGTGCTTGGCCTGCATTTCAATGGGAACATTCAACCTACAGATGGGCTGGGAGAGAGGTCACCTAAGCTCCAGTGAGAACCTCGATGCAGGTTGGTAGGTTTGGAAGGCCAGATGGCACCACTGAGATCGTCTGGTCTGATCTCCTGCGGAACACGGCCCCTGGAACTGCACCCACCCGTTCCCACCTCAAGCACAACGTTTTCCCTGCAGTTGTTTGACTTCTCCTCTGTCAGGCCCAAATTTGAGCTGACCTCACATCCGTATCGGTGCTGTTAATGACCCGGATTACTGGAATATTAAAGAGAAAAGCTTGCAAGGTCTCCCCTGGAATCTTGTTGGCTTGGTTGCAATTCCTTTTTTTGTTTTAATTATTTGTTGTAAGATCGATAGAGCTGTACAGTTGTTTTCAGGAGTGTTTAGTAAGAACTCCAGAGGGAGGATCTGACAGCCTTGCTCTGTGATGGATTGGAATGTCAGATCAGCATATGGAGAAAGGAGGAGAAAGGCAAGAGGGAAAGCCAAACCAGAGCTCTTTTTTGGAACACCCTTGAAATTGGGTTGGTGACTAAATAAAGCTTTCTCGCCACCCAAAGTACAGCAACAACAGCAAAAAATATGATCTGAAAATAAATCCCTTTTTTTTTTTTTGCAGAAAAGCATCACATTTTCCTTGTTCACTTTGGGTGATTGGTATTTTTCCCAGCAGGATTTCTCACCTTCCTGGAGGAACAATGAATCTGTGAAGCTTTTCCAAAAAACCCAAACCCATTTTTGATGTTTCCCAGCCAAATCCCAGCGTTGCTGTGTCAGCCAGCCAGGACAAACCTTGCACAAGGTACTGTGAGCCCGGTTCCCTGCTCTTTGTTCCCCCAAAAAGGCATTTTTTCCTTGGAATTGTCTTATTGGGTCTGACAGGAGCTCGGCACGCGAATAAAACATTCTGCGACATGAATAATGACAGCAGAATCAGATGTTCTGCATGGAGCTCGTTTGAAGTAGGAATAATAAAAAAACCAAGAGGGCAAGTAATGTTCATGTTCATTTTGCAGCCTTGGCTGAAGCCAGTTCTCCTGGAGCCGGCTCCCAGCTGGGAATTCCAACCTCTCAAGATCCAGATCCAGAACTCTCAAGTTCCCGCTCCAGATCAGGGTGTTTGAGCAGGAGGTGAAATGAGCAGTGATAGGGTGGCAAGTGGGGACAGGAATTGGTCAGGGAGGATGAATTTAGCAGGAGAACGGATGATACAGATCTTAAAAGGTGTTCTGGAGATGAGTCACCAACTTGTCTCCCCATTTCTTCTCCCCACAGGGAGAGCGTTGGGCTGTGGGGTAAAAGGGGTGGAAGGAGGCAGCAAAACCCAGCCCTGCAGCTTCAGCGTGGGAGGGATACAGCCAAATCCTGTTGTGGTCTTGCATCCCATCCCAGAGTCCTTCATCCAGAATCCTGGAATTGTTCAGGTTGGAAAAGCCCTCTGAGATCATCGAGTTCAGCCTGTGACCAGCCCCCACCTTGTCACCAGCCCAGAGCACTGAGTGCCGCATCCAGAAATTTCTTGGACACTTCCAGGGATGAGAACTCCATCACCTCCTCAGGCAGCCCATTCCAGTGCCTGACCACCCTTTTTTTCCATGGAGAAATTCCCTTGATGTGTGTATGACTATGTAGATTGTGGGCTGCCTCTGCTTCCAGAACTTTGTTTCCCAGAACAAAGAACTTTGAGAACCTCCAGAACTTTCAGGGAACAAGCACTGAAAGCAATAAACAATTAAATGCACAGAACTCCTCAAAACAAATCTTCAAACGCAGAACACGTGGAGAATGTGACTTGGGACAGTGTGGGAAGGGACAGACTCTTGGTGGAGATCTTCAGAGACAACAACAAACCTTTCCTGACTGTGACCAGAAACACCTCGGTATTCCTCGCTTTCTTCCAGGTCAGAACGACTTCAATTTGCAGCTCACTGCATCATCTGCAGGGTCTCGGAGCAGCCTGTGTGCAGGAAGGATGTGCCTTGGGAGGGAGGAGGAAAACCCTCGGTGTCATTCCGCAGTGTTTACAGCTCCTGACAGCGTGGCTTTTAGGAACGAAGGTCTGGACGTGGCTTAGCACACGCACGCTGTAATTTGTCTGTCAGTTCTCTGAAAGTTCATTGGCATTGTCAAGTCGTGTTTAACGCAGTGCGGAAATATGGATTTCATCCCTGACGATTTCGTGGAGCACTTTGATAGCCTGAAGGTTTCCCATTAGAACCACGACCTCCCATCTCCTCCCCGCCTCCTCCGGAATCGCTGCACCTCTCCGTAGGATTTCGGCACGCAAAGGACCCAGAATGAATGGGGAATGACTCTTTCAAACTGCAGGTGCTGTTTGAGAGGATTCAGTGTCTGATTGTGCAGGAATACCTGCAGGTGTGGAACCTCTCTGAGTATCTGTGTGAGTTGGTGTTCACAGAGCCAAAAGAAGGGCAACGACAAAATTCAGCTTTCCTTGCTAGAAGATGGCACGTGCTGGGTGTAACAGAGAGCTCCACTTGCTAGGCTGGGGAGTTCTCTGTTCTCTCTGTCCAGAGAAACAGAACAGGAATATTTTGGCACTTTTCTTCCCCTTTTCATTTTTAAAGAAGAGTAGGAAGCTCTTTGCAGCACCGTACTGATGCCTTTTCCTGGTCTTAAAATCAAGAGGCGAACATGGTTAGAAGGGGAAAAGGGCATTACCTTGGTATTTATTGTAAGGATCCTTAGGTGCACCACGACCAGGTCGAATACACCTCCATGCACCCCCGCAATGGCCACCCCAATCCCCCTCCTCTATCTCTGGTCTTACATTCTAGGTCTTACTAATTAGCATATCTATCAAAAATTCCCCAATGAGAGGCTCGAATGAGCCCCCCTCTCCAAGGAACCTTCCCCTGGATGGTTCTATTTTAGTTTACAAAGTGTGTTCTGGAGAGGACCTTGGGGCCTGGGCACACTGGCACCCTAACTACAAAGCCTCTAAAATGTTTCGTCTCTTAGCTTAACAAACAAGTCCAAGAACGTAGGCAAAAAGCACCAAGAATACAGAAGTTGCAAAAAGGTATAACAGGGGTATAAAAGAAAAGACAAAAATCATCATGGCATCAGTACCTGCTGGGCTTGGTCCAACACCATCAGAAAATCTCCACATCCATCGAGGAGCCCAGGCCACAGGTGCCTCGGCTTTTCCACAGCTGTTGCAGACTTCAGATGGTTTCCAACAAACCTTGTGTATCTGGAGAACATTTAATTTTGCGTGCTCAACCATTTATTTAAAGGTGTTTCCAGACCACATTAACAAAAATAAAAGCTGACAGATTAAAAGGAGCTTTGTTCATTTTGGAGGTGTGCTCTGAGCTGAAATAATGTTTGGTGCTGATCCTCCACTGAGTTCTGCATAGCACTCTCTGAGTGCTTTTGGATGAGTAAATATTCCATGTAAAAATAAGAGTGTTTATATCAAAACAGTCTTTATTATTTCTTTCTCACCCTTCTGCCATGTTGTTTTTAAAATCTGATTTCATGTGCACATTAACCGTTTTTATAGTGTCATTTTACCTGGTGAGTGAAAAGGCAATTTTTATAAACAAAACTTATTGCTAACAAGAAAACTGCATTTCTTCGTGGTACGAATGAGCATAATTACAGCAAAACACTGCTTTTAAGAGTGTTCAGCTGCTGTCAGCGTGGCTGACACACAGCAGAACTGGATACACGTTCTGTTCCTGGGAAAAAAGACTGGAGACATGGATTCTGTTGGGGACAACTTGAAGACAACTTTTAACCATCAGAAAACAACTTTTAATTATCAGAAGAAAACTTTCCACCCTCAGAGGCCAACTTTTCACCCTCAGAAGCCAAAGGGCACGATGCTGACGTTGATTTTCAATCCGAAGCTGGGTTAACAAGTTGGAGGAGGGCAAGAATGGAGATGATTTTCCTGCTGCCTGCACAGAACTGGCTGTTTGTTAAACTCCAAGAGTAGATCATTCCCACGTGTTTTTGCCTCATTGCTTGGACTAGGCAGAGCTGGCTGTGCAATATGGGATGTGCCAGACTGGATCACCGTTAATGCCCACTCTCCTCTGGAACACCAAGTGCTCTCTATTGGCGCTGAAATGTCCCCACTCCTGTTCTGCTGCAGGTTTGAGAGGATCCCAGCCTGACAAGCTGTCACAGCATCCCTGCAGTGGGAGAGGAAAGGTGTGTGAGGATGTGACAGGTACGAGGACCCCACGTGGAGCCCCTGCAGGGCAGGACCAGTGCTGGACATGGAATGCTGGAATTGGATATTTCCTCCCAGGCTGCTCCAGCACCTCAGCAAAGCCTTGCAGGGATGTGGAGAACGTTTGTTCATCTCCACTTTGTTGTTCCACTCTCACTCCAACCCCTTTCCAGAATTCAAGAGTGGAAACAACTCCAAGCAACTCGTGGTAATAATTCCGTGGCCGTCTTGGTAATGCCTCCGTAATTAACATTTGTCCTTACAGACACAATAACTCCCCGTAATGCAGGCATAAATATTCCATTTCAAATAGGCACCTGAATTCCGGGGGTGAGTGGTGTAAACTTTAATTACATTTCACAAGTGCATTTCCCTCATAATCCCATATTTTTCATTAGACACAAAATAACATTTCTGCTCATTTTGGGTAGAGTGGGGTTTTTTTTCCTTTGCTTTGTTCTGTTTAAATACAAAAAAATGTGAACAAGTAGAGGAAAGCCTGTTGACTTAGCCAAATTAAATATGCACAGAGTAATTCATACAGAAAGTTTAATTTTTTCCCTCCTTCTCTATAAAGATATGATAATTTTCTGAATTGAAATCTTAAGCTCCATATTGCTGCCATCTCTTCAGGAAAACAATTGCTAGATTCATTTGAAAGTTGTTATTTAACACATTACAAAGATTAATCTCTCGGTTGTTATTTAAAGCTCATGTTGTTGAGTTTCAGTAATTCAAAGAAATATAAATACAGTTGACTTTGATGAGGGCCTCTGCTGATGGAATATAGACTTTGTTTTCCAACCAGAATTTACCTCTCGTTTCTCCATGTAGGAAACCACAGCTGAGTTTGTGCAGAAATGGAACTTGAGTTTTATTCTGAAGGTGCGTCCCTGTGAGTAGAAACATCAAATTTGAGTTTCTCATGGATTTTACACAAGGGATGGAGCGACAGGACACAGGGAATGGCTTCCCACTGCCAGAGGGCAGGGATGGATGGGATATTGGGAAGGAATTGTTCCCTGGGAGGGTGGGCAGGCCCTGGCACAGGGTGCCCAGCGCAGCTGTGGCTGCCCCTGGATCCCTGGCAGTGCCCAAGGCCAGGTTGGACGGGGCTTGGAGCAGCCTGGGACAGTGGGAGGTGTCCCTGCCCATGGCAGGGGTGGAATGGGATGATTTCAAGATCCCTTCCTACCCAAACTATCCTGTGATTCCATGATTCACTGAGATAAGAGTTGAGCTGTTGTCTAAAATGATAAATCAAAAGTTCAGATTTAAAGCAAAAATTTCTGTCATCCCTGGAAATGGACTCAAGAGCTTTAACACTGCATTTTTGGTTGTTTCCAACTGACAGATCCTTTTTCTCTCCCTCTATTTATTGGATATTATCTCTCCATTCTGCTTGTCATGGCAGTACCTGAAGTTTTGTGATCTGCAGGCTTCGGCAGCGTTATTGACTTCAAAAGTTCCCGTGTCCTTCCCGTTCCACTCTGTTCAACTCCCCAGATAAGCTCATGGTTATATTGTACAGGTCTGATCCAATTTATTTCAACAACAGGATATGGCTTGGAAGGAAATGGATCCTGCTCTCTATCTTTAGGAATTACCTAAACGTGTTAAAATCTGAGCCTAACTATTTTCCACAATCAGGCTGATGGGGCTTGATGCCTTTCTGAGGGAAAAACCTGAGAAATATGCCCAGAATAACAAATCATTAAATGAGACAAGCCAGGAGGTCCAGTTTTCCTGATAAATTGTCCTAATTATCTTTTGGTTTTTTTTTTTTTACTCTGGGCTACTTGTTTCTATTGGAAGTAAAAATAATCCCTCCGTCGTCCTTGGATATTCCCAGCAGCCAAGAAAGTCTTTCCCAGCCATTTCCCCTCATCTCTCCAGCCCCTGCAGCCACGCTGCCTTCCAAGGTATAATTAATTTATAGTTTGTAGCCCAAGGAGGAGAAGTTGAGTGCTCATCAGTGTGATATTCTCGCACTTCATCCCATTATTTTTGGGGATCTTGTGTTTATTCTGATACCCACGGCAAAAAAACCCCTGGATTCTTTGCCTTTCGCTTCCTCCTTGAACATAATAAATTCAGGCCCAAATCATATTACAGCAACTTATTATTTTGGTAATTCAGACTAAAAAGGGCCTGATTTTGGTGCTCCCACCGTAGTTTGTTGGGAGAGGGGGGGTATCCACTGAAATAGTACAATACAAAATATAATGCCCAGAAATTGGCTCTGTTCTGACAGAAAATCTCCAATTTGAGTTCCAGCTGCTGTGTTTTAAAAGTCCTTAATGAGGCAGAGTTTCTGCACAGGGCAAGAAAAGCTGCACAATTCTTGGTCCAGCTCATGACACTCTTTTTTATTGGCTCAGGAACCCAAATTTCACCTCCTTATCTGAGAGTCTCAACCCTTGTGGGCTGTGGCAGAGCAAAACTCCCACTTCCAGCAACTCCTGGTGTAACTGTCTGCACTATTTTAGCAATTCCAGGTAAGTTTGTGAGTAATTTTAATTTTACAGGGGTGGGAAGGGTGTTTTTTTTCCAAAATGGCGAATATTGGTCCCATTTTCATCCAAAGATTCTTAGTTATTTTATTCCTTTTTAATTTGGCATTCCATTTTCTCTATCTGTTCTAAACTGAGCTGTCAAAAACCAGTGTAGTGTCTTGGAAGTGTGCAGGGAGAAGGAAAAAAGTCACATTTTTGTGTCCTTTTATGTCCTTAATTTACCAGGAGACTCAGTCTGACCCAGGACTTCAACAGGGGGAAAACACATTTATAGAACAATAGTTATTAAATGAGATATTCTGGTGGGTAAGTCTAAAATTATATATATATTCTATACATTCAATCAGAAATATTAAATAGCTGAGTGCTGGTGAACTGTGGTGAGGTCATGAAGGGGATACAGAAATTCTTTGCCCAAAACGACAGAATTTCATGTCCCTAAAACTGGAGAAAATTCTCCTTGAAGCGGCCATCTGAAGTCGTCAGCACAAACCTGGTGTTTATATTTCACAATGAAATGTGGTATTTTCTTACTTTCTCCTCTGAAGACCGGAGAACTTTGTTGTTGTTGTTTGTAATTAATAATTCTTGGCATTTTTGCTGCGCATTTTACTGGCTATATTTATAGAACCGAATTTAATTTGACCTCACATTAGGAATACAAATATATTAAACCCCTAAGTCATGGTTCTTCTTATTTTTTTTTTTTAACTCCTCACATGCATTTAGTGAGAGCAACATTTCCAAAATTCCCATCCGTTCTGCGTGTAAACCCAGCTAATTAT
>VZRQ01007605.1:623904-656917 GCA_013397975.1 Machaerirhynchus nigripectus | reverse complement strand
AAAATATTTAAACCCCTAAGTTAGTGTTTTTTTTTTTTTTTTTTTTTTTTTAACTCGTCACATGCATTTACTGAAAGCAACATTTCCAAAATTCCCATCTGTTCTGCGTGTAAACCCAGCTAATTATACCCTGATTAACAGGGCTCTAAAAGGACATTTTGGGGAGATGATAGGTTTGGGAGCTGCACTAAAAATTCCCATGCGGAGGCACTCCGCAGTTTTCCCATGGAATCTCTGCGTGGGAGTCGGGGAGATACAAATAAGCACAACAAAACGTGCTCCGGCTGCCACCCGTGCGGTGCCAGAAGGGTTTGGGGTTGTTTGCCTGTATTTATCCGTGCTGGAGTGAACGTGTGTGTGGGGAGGGATCAATGAGCCACAAATAATGGCACAGCTCCGGCAGGAGCAGCCCTGCCCGCCCCTCACCCGAATCGGCAGCAATTCCTCAGGGCTCTGCTCCTGGTTGAAGGGAAGCTGGAGGGATCCCGGAGAGCTGTGGATGGCCCCACGGGCACTTATGGGATCAGAGACTCCCAGGATCACTGAGGGTGGAAAAGACCTCGGAGGTCATCGAGTGACTGATGCCCACCTTGGCCCAGAGCACTGAGTGCCACCTCCAGCCCTTCCTTGGACAGCTCCAGGGATGGGCACTCCAAACCTCCCCGGGCAGTTCCAAGGCCTGAGCACCCTTTCCATGGAGAAATTCCTGCTGGTGTCCAACCTGAGCCTCCCCTGGCCCAGCCTGAGGCTGTTCCCTCTCCTCCTGTCCCTGTTCCCTGGGAGCAGAGCCCGACCCCCCCGGCTGCCCCCTCCTGTCAGGGAGTTGTGCAGAGCCACAAGGGCCCTCCTTGATCCCCCTTTTCTCCAGGCTGAGCCCCTTTCCCAGCTCCCTCAGCTGCTCCTGGGGCTCCAGACCCTTTCCCAACCCCATTCCCTTCCCTGAACACACTTCAGCCCCTTTATTCATAGCATCATATCCAAGGGATGATGGATTTAGCAGCTGAGCTGCAACAATAAATTCTGGGCATCAGCAAACATTGGATTGAACCTTAAATGGAGAACTTTAGTTTAAAAATAGCCATGGTGCAAGATGAGTCTCTCATTTTCTTTTTAATAAACTACTCACTTTTAAAAATAATTTATTTTATGTTTCTTTGTCCTTTCTGTTCTTCCCTTTAAATTTTTTTAAATTTTTTTTTTATCTACATAGACCACTTTTACTCTAGACAAGGAGAAGGAGAGCTTGTATTTTAAATATATTTCTGTATGAGCAGGGCTATTTATGAAAGAATCTGGCAGAAACATTATCAGAAAATTTTGACAGAAATGGAAGGAAAATTGAACACAGAAAAAGGTCAAACAAAAGGCAAAAAATTTCTTAATTGTATTCTTAACAAGGGTAATTAAGCACTGGAACAGATTAATAATGGATGTGGTTCTTGCAGCGTCAATGAGGAGCCTTAAAATAAGATTGAATCTTTTCCTAAAATGCCTGATCTAATTTCAGCACGAGTTATTGGGTTAGAGGAAGGCACCAAGAAATAAAATCCCAATCTGCGGCACAGGAGAAATGTTCACAGTATTTCTGATGGCCCTGAAATATCTGAGTCAGGAAAAATCCACCAGGAGAAAAGCCAGTTGTTCTCCTAACGTGAAAGGTGAGTATAATCAGGTGAATAAATTAACACATTGCCTAGACCCTAGGATAATATTGGCTTCGTGGGTTTCTTTTTGTTATTTTTTATTTGTTCTTTTGAAGATTATAGATGAGAAGGAACAATCTGTATTTTATATTTTCTGATTTCGCAGTGTTAATGTGATGCTCCTTGACGACATCAACAAGGGGTTCTTGGCTGTAGTTCCCAGGTGTTTGTAGGGAGTTCCAGAGCATTTTAATTGGGTTTTTTTAGGATTTATTTTTAACATGGAGGGAGGAAACAGCAGAGTTGAAATGCTGCTCAGAGGCAGCCACAGCTCCATGTCACAGCCATCCCGCCATTCCCTGTCCTTCAGGGAAATCTGGGGGTGCATGGGATGCAATCCAGGGGCACCATTCAGTCCTCATGGGAGCAGCTAAATCTGGGAATGATGTGTTCTGGAAATGGTTTTCCATGGATGGAATAGTTGATCCCCCTGTCCTTCGGGGGGTCGCACAGGATGCAATCCAGGAGCATCACTGAGCCCTTGAGGGAGAAACTAAATCTGGGAATGATGTGTTCAGGGAAGGAAGTGCCTTTCCATGGATGGAATGGTTCCTCCCCCAGCGGGCAACAGCCAGAGCTCTGCTCCAGATGGAGAATGTCAAGCACCTCACAGGGTAATTAATCTCCCCCAAACTCCCGTCTAATTTAATGAGTCGTAGTTCACGGAGCGGTGTCAGTAAGGACCACAACATTGCCTAAGGTCTGTGGGGAGCCTTAAATCAGGGAAGAGCACCACTAACAACTCCTGGAAGTCAATCCAAAGGCTTCTCCGGGCCTGGAATTTGCACTCCTCATTGCACTAAATGGCCTTTAAAAGTCCCTTCCAACCAAAGCTGCCCTGTGATTCTCTAGTGTTACCCCACATTTACAATTCCATGTAATTTGGTGACACACATGCACTGAAGAGGGGGAAAATAACGGAATATTTGCAAATTTTCCAACCAGTAGGAAATTTAAAATTGATTTGAGAAACAATCTATCAAAAAATACAAAATCAAAGATTGCTATGGAGACCTGAAAGGAGCAACCCAAACCAACTGCTGCCTGATGGTGTTGCCCAGTTTCTGTATAAACTCATTTTATATTCCTATATTTTGTGTTCAGGTAGCACAAAAAATAAACTTAATCAAGGAGGAGGTTCCAAACACCTCTCAGTAATGGAAACAACAACAATTTCAGGGCTCTAGCCCAGAAAACTCTGCATGAAAAATGACTGGCATGGGCAGTAGTTGTCTCTTTGGAACTGTCACTGGGAATTGTTGGGAGCAATTCCTCTTGGTTGGTGATAGTGATTTACAATAACTCCCCCTTCACAACTGAATACATCCCTAAAATGATTCCTTGACAAAGAAAATGTGATGTTCATTTTTTTTTATTTCTTTTTTTTTATTTTTTACAGTAGGCTTGTTGGAATATTGAAGCAACCAACAGTCAAGTGAGCATCCAAAATACAGGGCACAGTCAAACCACACATCAGAGGGAAAGCACAAAATGTGGAACAGAATTGTCAGGGAGAGCGTTGGACTCTGGGGACTGAGAAATGACAGAGGAGGAGGGAAAAGAAAGGGGTTTGCAGGTTATTTTCTCCATATTATAGCTTTATTTAATTTTAAATTATATTTATTTTAGTTTAATTTTGATTTATTAATTTATCTACTTATTTAATAACTTATTATTTTATTAATTTATTTTAACAGTAGAGGTTCACCTCTCCTTTTTATTGAGTTTCTTGGCAAGTTTTTCCGCTGGAAAGACACAATCCTTCCCAAGGAAAATTCAGGTTGGGAAGCCCAGTGTCCCACCCAGCTCAGGGCTAACTCCAAAATCAGACCCCGCTGCTCATCACCTTTTCTAACGAGGTCTCAAGAACGAAGAGTTTGTGTCCCCTTCCCCTCCGCCAGCTCCCGGCGCAGGACAGAGTCCAGGTGGGACGTTTGGCTCCATGGAGAGGGAACAACTTCACCCCTCAGCCCTGAGGGTGAGCGAACGCTCCTGGTCCCTGTGCCAGCGATGGGTGGGAGCTGGATCCTTCTCCGGTGATATTCCTGCTTTCCAGCTAACAGAAACACGGGATCTTTCCTATCATTCCCAGAAAACTGCACCTCACTCGTTCAGTGCTCTTTAATTTTGTCGCCACTCTTTCAGGGAACTGTAAATTCTTAAATCTGGCGGATTTGGTGTCATGAAATCCTGTAACTGATGATTAGACTCCAACCTGAATGTGTACAACCCCTGGCTCCGTGTTTTCCGCCAGTTCTCCCCCACTGAAGTCCACGAGGGTCTGGGTGCAATAACAGGAGCATGTTTCCAAATAATGCAACTTCTGGCTCAATGAGACTTTCATTTTTGCCTTTCTTACAACCAGGGCTTCAAAAATATTTGGGTTTTTCCCTCGTAGCTTTAATTTATACAAGAACCTTTAATAACCAGTGCTTAGCCACCAGGAGGCTGCATTTATTTAAATCAATATCTAATTAGCTTCCTCAATATATTACCTTTCACTCCAGAAATTTAAGGAATTTAAGCAATTAAGTTTGGGCACTGATATCCTCCTGCTTGCTTTTGTTTCTGCTTGACTAAATTTTGCCTCTAATTGATCATTTCTAGACCCTCAAATCACATTGATTTCTTTAGTTTGTTGGTTTACTTGTGTGTTTTTAAGGATTTTTTTCTTTAAGGATTTGGCGGTGGAAGAATCTTTCCTCTTAAGTTTTTTTCCAGCCAGTGGAACATGAAGTTAAAGGATAAGAAGAGTGATTTTTATGGATTCACAACACAATGCAAAGGTGAGATTTCCTCTTACTTCTACCTTGAAATTGCTTTGATTAAGAGAAAAAAATTGCTTCGGTGCAAAGGAATAGTTGTAAAATGTAGAAATCCTTGTTCATAGGCAAAAGAGAATATTTTAGGAAATTTTTACTGTGGAAAACCACAGGGAAATCCATCCTATGATAATTTATGTAGTACTGCATTTGCTACGAGTAATTTTTTAAACCATTTAATAAACTGAAGTATTTTTTCTTTTTTTTACAAGAAGGACCTGAAAAGTAAAAATGAGAAAAATTAGTTTCCCCCTTTCCATATAAATATTAAATACATGAAAAATCAGAGCTGGGACAAAATATTTCCCCTGTGTTCTTTGTAAAGCACCTGAAAGGCCTCACAATAGAGGCCCATTGGGAAGGATGGTTCCCTGCAGGGGGATAGGTGGGAATCACAACTTTCCAGGAAAAATGGAAGTGCTGGGGTTTTTTTAAAATCCACGGAAAAATGAGCAACCTTTTTGGGTGGAACAGAACAGCTGATACGCTCCTGCCAACCTTGTTTCTTTATATAAGTGGTTTATTTCTATATGGAGATGTATGCAAATCCTCGACACCGAAAACACCCTGTAAGCTACGGGATTGACAGGAAATCAAAGAATTCCTGGAGCTGCCAAGAGATTCCCACTGCAGGAGGCCCCTGGTTCAGCGTTTTGGGGTTGTTTTAGGAGTTTGCAGCTTCTGATGTTAGAAACTGAGGTTAATGGTTGGACTTGATGACCTTAGAGGGCTTTTCCAACCTGAATGATTTTGTGATTTTGTGATTTTGGGGTGGCATTTAGACTATTGTCCATAGGCTATTCAGCACAAATATGTCTGAGCAGATTTATTTTCTGCCAGTTTTCAGGACCTTTTCCTAAGTAAACTCACCATGGGAAGGGTGCATTATGGAGGATGAATATCACTGGATTTCATTTGCACCCTTTGACAGGAAATGCCTGTTGTATTCCAGGATGGAGAATGGCGCAGGAAAACATCCCAAGAGGAATTTCCCGTTATTACAGCACTGACAACCTGAAATTGGACTTTCTAAGACTTGGAAATGCCATTCACACAGAGATTTCAATTAAAACAAATAATCTCTTGACCCGCTTTATTCCTATTCACCTTATTTAGCCTTATTGAATTAAGGAAAAATAAAAATAACCCACTCGCTGAATGTTTCTGGATACACATTTGTCACTCATGTCAGTATAAAAATAGCTCAATTTTTCTGGTGTGACTTTTATTTTTCTTCCCCAAAAAGTCGAGAACAGATTTTTGAGCTGCCTTGAAAAAAAGTTGCCTCAGAGATGACATTTCAAAGATCCAACCCAATAAATAAAGACATTGTGGCCATTTCCCTGTATTTCTAAGCTCGTTGTTGGAAACAACAGCCTGATAATTGTGGCTGCTCATGCCATTAGTGAAGCAATGCCATCTGAAGCTCGGATTTTGCAATCTTTTCTGCATATGAATAGCCTGAAGTTCAATGTAAGCTGATGATTAAGACCCACTTGAAGCGTTTGATTCTGCAAGATGTTGCTTTGTGCCGCGGCTTTCGGCTCCCTTTGACTTCCAAGTGGCTGGAACGTTGTGAATCACGAGTGGGGGAGCAGCTAAATGGGGAAAGAGAAGTAAATAGATGAAATGCAAAAGAGTATTGGATTCTCTCTCCTGCCATCCCAACTCTGGGCACACAATGGCAACTCTTGACTGGAGGGACGAGAGGGAAAAGCGTTGGGGTTTCCAGCGAGCCGCTGATGTTCTCAGTGCTGAGCATTCGTAGGATAACTTGGATTTGCAAACTGCTGCTGCCCTGGGTTTTGGACGCTCCATGCTCAGGGATTTGGGGTTTTTGGTGTGAAGTCTGACCCCAGCACCTGTATCCACAGATGCTCCCTCTGCTTGGATCCCGAATTTTGAGGTGCATCCAAGTCCAGCGATGTCAATCCGTGCAGAGCAGGGTGAGGTGAGGTGACCTTGAAGAGCACAAGGAGCACACCCAGGTGCTTGCTTGGTGCTGATAATAAAAACCAGAGAAAAATCTCCTCCTGATCAATCCCACACCCCACAGTTTCATGGTTTTTCCTCTTTTCTGTCTAGACAGGGAAGTTTGGAAGTGTGGTTTGATGGCAGCCCGCAGCAGAAACTGATCCTTGGAAGGTATTTTTAATAAGGGCGTGGAAGCGTGAGCCAAATCAAATGTAAACAACTTGTTTTTAGCCTAATCTGCCTCCAGAGAAATGGCAGATTCACCTCCAGCACTAATGAAGGAATCTATTCCAACCTCACTCAATTTTCTAACAACTTCCTACAGGAAAAAATACACATCTTATCCGATATCCAAATATATGGGAGTGGCACTTGATGATCCCGTGTGTCCATTCAAACTTGAGATATTCTGCGATTTATGAAACAAAGACTGCAAGTAAAAGTGAATTTTAAAACCAATCCTGGCACCGGGTTAAAGCAACACTGAAGGTGTTTTCTCTCTTGTTTGGGACTAGAACAAGATTGGTCCAATTGGATCCCCAGTTTCTAAGATCCTGGTGGCTTTTAATGATTCCTGGTTTTCAGATGTATTTATCCACACACGCCTTCCATGCCACATTGAGAAGTGGCTGGTGGGGACATGAAGTTGAGTCTCAGTTTGTTCTTCTTTAATATGGAAAATATTTAAACATCCCATTTGGTTGAAAAAACCCATTATTTCCTAGCCAGTCCCCTTCTTGAACATGTATTTCCCCAAAATACTTCTGAAATGTTCCTTTCATCAGGATTTTGGGGTGGAAACAAGTATTAAAGTTTTGGAGCTGGCCAACAAGCTGGAAAAATCTATTTCTGAACCAGCTTTGTGTACAAGATGCTCGAAATAAGAAAGAAAGCAGGATGGAGATGTCATCCCTACCTGGAGGATAAAGCCCAGCTGTTCCAGAGCCATGAAGAATATAATTATTAAAAACCACTAATGAGGCATTTCAGGTGACACAGTAAACTCACCTGTATCTCATCTCTACGCTTAGCAGAGAGATTTTTTTGTGGAAAGAATGGTTAAAATTGATGTTAAAACGGGACAAAAAGGAAATGTTTGCCGCACAAATTCTCCCCTTTCAGCTTTATTTTTGTTTACAGCTGTGCAAGCTGAGTACAAAACGCAGCTCTTTTGACTTTGTGGTATTTTATGTCTCGTTTGAACGGTTTTAAAAATTGACTGAAGGCAGCCAGGAATTGGACCTCTTCCCTCTTCTCTTGTTCCGTGGTGCTTGGTTTTATGTGGCACCTTTTCCACTAAAAAGGCACAGAGGAGGCTAAACAGCAAAATAAAAGCCTGCCATGCTCTACTAAATCTTATTGCCCAAACCGGCATCATTTGAATGTTTTAAAAGTTTTATCCGTTGGGTCCCCATGGGAGGGCAACGTCGGGTTGGTGGCGGATTTATTTTCCCTGAATTTCTGAATTTCAATCAGGTTTGCTCTAATAGCTGTCAGCTGACCTGATTAAAGCCTACCTCTCCTCGAGTTGATTTAAATCAACTTGGCTGCCACACAGCAAGCTGAAATCCGTGCTGGCCATCTGCTGCACTAAATTAATTTATTTTGGAGGACTTTAATTCAATTACCAGGCCTGTATTCCGTGGCAGGTGTAGGAGACAAATCCATATTTCAGGTTCCTATGTGGGATCTGGTGTAGGCAACTGAGGAGTGAGAGGAGGACTTGGGTAATATAAAGGGAGTAAGAAAGGATTTCCCTGAAAGCTTTAATTACAGTTTTAAAGCAGAAGATTTAAACAGGCTTTGGAATCAGGAATATTTAAAAGAATCATATTGTGACCTTGCAAATCGCTGCTGGTGTTGCACACAATGCTACAGCACACTAGAAATTATATAAATACTGTGACTTGGTTAACATTTCGAATCTCTGACTCAGAAATTACCATGAAAATGGGGAATATTTCAGGATCCAATGAGGCCTTTACCCGTTTCTTGGCTTAGGCTTGTAGATCTGGAAGGCCAAAGAGCCAGAGCCAGCTCATGTGTGGCTTTTGTGTGGTGTTGGGAGCCCTCTTGTCACATCTGTCAGCTGCTGAGAGGAGCTGCACTCTATGGATCCGCTGGCACCCAGACCCACCGAGGGTGTGAATGCCCTCATCCAACGGGAAAACATGGAATTGTGGTTTAAAAGTTCAAACAAGCTCCTGGGCTGCTCTTGGTCTCACCAAGACCAGTTGTGGCTCACCAGGAACAGCTGTGGCTCTTCCTTATTTATCAACAACGTAAGGGAAAAAAGTAGCCTTGGTCTTACTAATTCCAGGGAAGGATCAGGTTGGGCACCAGCAGGAATTTCCCCATGGAAAGGGCGGTCAGGCCTTGGCAGGGGCTGCCCAGGGAGATTTGGAGTGCCCATCCCTGGAGGTGTCCAAGGAAGGGCTGGAGGTGGCACTCAGAGCTCTGGGCTGGGGGCAAGGTGGGGATGGGGCACAGCTTGGACTCGGTGATCTTGGAGGGCTTTTCCAGCCTCAGGGATCCTGGGATTCTTTGGATGTGTCTTTAAAAAAAACACCTTTTGTTTTCCTTCAAACTTTAAATTCCTTCAAACTTTAGTTTTTCCTTCAGACAGCTCAACACTGAATCAGTTTTGAAGAGAAAGGAAGAAAATATTTTACCAAGCTGCTGTAAATCTGTTTATTGATAATCGTCTTTTGAGAAATTGATAGATTTTTACTTTTAATCCTAATTTGGGAGGAAAAATATTCCAAATATCACTACAATAAATCCAGTTCTTGCCCAGCTCTACTCAACCTGCAGATTCATTTCACTACAAACTCGGTTACCTTCTCCTGAAAGGTCAAATAAAAATGGTCTTTTATTACTGGCCTGACATTTTATTAAAATCCTGGCTGTTTTATTGTGTATAGGAAGAGAAGTGGTGGTGTGGGAATGCTCAAGAGTGGACAGGGAAGCTCTGCCAGCTTCCAACTACTGGATCTGCATCTCTGAGCCTCATCACCACAGTAAATATTTTTCTCCCTTGAGTTTCTGGCAATAAAATTGTTCTTAACTTTCCACTGGGGTTTTTCTTTTAGCATTTTTTAGTCCCCCTGTTAATCTGGGTTTTCGGGAATATCCATCAGCGGCGCTGCCACATCCCCCTCCTGCCACCAGCGTGACCTGGGGAGTCCCTGAGCAGCATCCAGCTCTGGAAAGCAGCAGGAGCTGGGAATTACTGCTCTGAAAAGCAGCAGAATTAGGGAATTACTGCTCTAAAAAGCAGCAGAGTGGGGAGTTACTGCGCTGAGGAGCAGCAGGAGTGGGGAGTTACTACAACCACCCTGAGCAGGAGCTGCTTGCACGGAGCTGACCTCGGTTTTCTGCCACCTTTGCTTCATTAAGGCAATTCCATCAGAATTAAAGTAAGAGTTAGTGCCTGCTTTAAGGGCCTATAATCAAAATTAATGGGTTTCATCTCCCAGAACCATTAGAATTTTAACCAGGACATGCGTAGTTCAATGAAGGTGGTTGATGAAGATTTATGGTGTTACCAAAATGGAGAAGAAGACGGACAAATCAACAGAGTGAAAAAATATTGGTGGGATTTCACATTTCTCATCCCTTTAGGGAAAAAACCCCATAAATTCATCACTGCCCTAGAGGCAGAGTAGGATTTGTTTCACCTGGTTTCATGTTTCTGATGAACACTTTCGTATTCTGGGATTTTGTGCATTCAGGTTTTCATCCCTCATTTAGATTTACTCACATTTTAAATAGTTTCATGGATCTTTTTTCTTCTTTTCATGCCCTGTTTTCCTCTTACACTTATGTGCTCAGTTGAAGTTCATGAGGCTGCTGTGAGGATGCAAATGTGGAAGCTGTAGAAATTTTAAAAATCACTAATTACACATTTTAAGCAGAAAAAACCCCCCATAATCTGAATAAATAACCACCCCCTGCCAGGAGCAGGGACACCTTCCACTATCCCAGGCTGCTCCAAGCCCCTTCCAACCTGGCCTTGGACACTTCCAGGGATCCAGGGGCAGCCACAACTTCCTTGGACAATCCGTCCCTTGCTGCCAAATTCCAGCATCTTCAAACTCTGCTTGGGCCAGCCCATCCTTATTTCCCAGGGTTCACTTTACATGCAGCACAAGGGCTGTGGAAGTTCGAATAAAAGGGGAATTTTTGAAAGGCTAAAAGCAATTTTTGCCATTGCAAAATATTCACCAGCTCCCATTAAATATTTTCTCTTTTTAATTGCAAATGACAGCTCGGAATGGCTCTGTTTTTACTGCACTTAGGAACGTATTAGTTTTTTCCCTTCAGGGGAAGAAATGAATTTTTCCCCTCCAATCAAATGTAATCTAGAGCATTTAAATAATTCCTTTCCCAAACATATTTTTCAGCCCTGCCTATGAATGTAAACGGAGATTTATTCTTTGTGCTCAATTTTTAAGGGTTTTTTTTTCCCTTCTTCAGTTTTGAGCTTATATTTTTTCAGTGGAAATGAAGTGACTTTTTGATAAAATTATGAAATTCCAGCTTTTCCAGCACATTTCTTACTAATGTCTATCCATTCATCTAGAAGGAAGGAATACAGAACTGTCTGAGGGAATACAAAATTCAACTTATTTCTGACTGATATATTCACAGGTCTCCAGGTCCTATTGTGATTGCAGGACTGGATATCTGCTTTTATTTGAGTTTAGTGTTTTGGAGTGATGCCTTCTGAGGAAGAAAGTCAGAATTTCTTGCCAGCAGCCGGCTGTAATTATATGTATTTATATTTAACCTTTCCAGATCCCACTCATTAGCATTTCCTTGGCACAGGCATGGTTTGTATTTTGATACAGTCCTTTTGTGGAAAGGTTATAAGGACTCTGGTAATCTTTGACTTGCTGATGTTTCCTCTTCTGAAAATGCTGGGGCCGCATCGAAACAGAAACTTGGGAGAAGAGAACAAAGCCTGAACCCTGGAATTCACTTTGCTCTGCTGAGCAATCTCATTCCATCACAGTAATACTGATTTATCTCAATAAAATCAACAAAAGCCATCAACAGTTCAAGCCTTGATGCTGTAACTGCTCCTTGATGCTCAGAAAGCTTCTGTTCCCCACCTCTGGAGAACATCTGCCCAAACCTTCTGCTCAAGCCAGGGCTGAAACAAAGTCAGATTTAACTTCAGTGCTGGGCCAGGCTGCTCAGGCCCTTGAGCACACAAGTTTGGAACATTTTCCGAGCAAAGGGAGACACTCAGCCACATCTTTCTTCCATCCTGAGCTCTGCAGGGACACCACTTTTCTCTCTGCTGCCCAAAGATGGGAAGGTGCAGCTGGAAATACTGTCCTGGGCTGAATTCTCCCCCTTCCCCTTCTTCCCCATTGAAAATTAAATTGTCGTGCAAAGTTTTAAGTAGCAATAAAAATAAATCTCTTGTCATCACAGTGAGTATTCTAATTATAGTCCAATTAGAATAAAATCAAGAAGGATACTTTGAGAGACACTTTTTCTCAGAGAGAGGAATTTTATTTGCTTGATTTTTCCTTCTTCCCCAACTCCTCCCTCCTCTGTTGTTTGAAGATGCAAAGAAAAGAGAAATATTTTAGGGGGAAAGAAAAGATATTTAAGTGCATGCTGGCATTTATTTCTGACCTCTGTAAGGTTGTTTTTATCTTATACAGGTGGATTTCTTCAGTGGGATCCATTAGTGGAACTGGGTATAATTAATGGTTCACCAAATGTTCTACAGCCTGGTCTTTCCATTGTTTTCTTGTTTAGGTTTCCTTTTGTTTGAAAAGCAAGGAAATTCCTGGCTTTAAAAATATCTGGTGAAATTCCCTTCTACAGATTCCAGCCTTGCAGGCTGATCTCTGCTTCCTGCAAAGAGGAGAAGTCTCCTGCTCCATTTCTGCTCCTGGGGGACTCATCCAAAACTCAGCATTTTGGGACTATTTGCTGTTAAAATCCCATCACGGAGCCATGGAATGGTTTGGGTTGGGAAAGGACTTAAAGGTCACCCAGTTCCAACCCCCTGCAAGGGCGGGGACACTCCCACCAGACCAGGCTGCTCCACTTGGATGATTTCAGAGCTTTTCTCCTTTCCAGCACCCGGAACGTTCCCGAGCGCGATTCGCTCCCCTCGTCCAAATAAAGACATTGACGGGAGCACTAAGAGAAGAAAAATGCTGCTCCAAATTCACCGAGCTCTCCTTGGGTGGTGCTGTCCCCAAAATCCACGTGTGACCAGCAGATGGCTGCTATTCCTGATTGCTGTGGGGTTTACCACCAGCTAATTGCCTGCTCAAAGCCCGTTGTGTAAAGCAGGAGAAGTAATGGCCCGTGAGACACTAGAGGTGATTAGGAAAAATAAAGTTCCTTGGAAGACTGAGATGTTGACTGCCTGGAAGTTATTTCTTCACTTAAATTCCAGCAGCTCAGGTGGGCAGGAGGATGCATGAAGAAAATTAAAAGTGAAGTGGTGAAGCTGCTACTCAGCCTGTAAAACTGGCAAGTTAAAAACAAGAGGAACAAACAAACAAAAAGCTCCTCCGGATAATATTTGATCAAATAAACAGGAAAAAAAAGCAGGTGAAGACCTGATACCAAATGAAAGAGGTGCAGAGTGAATTTTTCACGACTTCAGATAGAGGTAATCGCTGGAAAACTGGAGTAGGGAATGTGTGTCTGGTGGTGTTATTGACCTGGGATGTTTCACACAGGATCTCAGCAGCTTGGAAATATCTGGGTAGTCAAGAGGTCAAATTAAAAACTGGTTCTTGGTGGGGGGGAAAATAAAAAATGGTGATCACATTAAATCAAAATTGACTTTCATTCTGGGCAGAGTACAGCTACATGATCAAACATTAAAGTTTCATGGAGAAATTTGCTTAAAAGCACATGGACATATGAAGGGTAAGTGCAGCATCTGAGGCTGAAGAGGCTGCAAAAATGTTGCAGTAGAAAGATCACTTTGAGTAAATTATTAAAAGTAGATAGAAATTATAGAACAATGCAGTGTTTAATAACCACTCTGAGCCTCAAACCTTTTCAGACCTCGGCTGGAATTTGTGTCCAATGAGAATTTAAAGGGTCCCACAGCTTTGGGGGGATTGGCAGTGCCCAGGACACCCACACTGCTCTGGGCAGCTCCTCCCCAGGGATTTATTAAACACAGATGATCTGTTCTTTCTTTTGAGAGTTCTTGATCTATCCCACAATAAAATCTAATAGTACATTTTCATTTTAAACGACAGATAGTCATGATCCTGTCAGAGCTTTCCACTGGGACACCTAATTTTTAGTTTTGAAGTAGCGAAATAATGCTAGAGACAAGTCTTAGAAGAATGAATTTGCACATCAACATCCCCATATCTGCCAGCCTCTAACTTTAGGGGAACTTTGGGTCGGGCTTTGAATTGAGAAGTGGGGTTTTTTTGAGCATAAGTATTGTGTGATATAAACCAGAAATCTTCCAGCCTAGTCTTTTAAATTCTGGAGGGTTCATGTTTAAAGAAATGCTTTGCTGTCAGCAGACAAATACTGAAATAATTGTTCTCTAGGGGATGAAAAACACCCGTTAAAATGCAGACACACATCCAGTTCTTCATTTTTAGAGCACACTAAAAGTTTGATACACTGGGGACTGGCAGATTGATCAGGGAATGTGGAGGCTGGACAACAAACCATTGCTCATTTCTCTGTCTACAGCAGCTGAACCCGAGCTTTGAGGTGAAAATGATGCAGTGGGACAAAAGGTTCTGATTCACCCCGGTCCAACAACCTCTCCTTATGCTGAAAAGATCCTGCTGGAGGAATAGGGGGGGAGTTTGGTGCGTGAGTGACTCTTGCCAATCTGCGAGAAAAGAGATGAGACCCATCAGGGGCTCCTGGGATAACCCAGCCCTGGTGTGGCTGTGAGGGCCAGAGGGAGGGGTCCACTCACTGGGCCCAGCTGGGGTTAGGGTGGGTTTGGGTTTAGGCTTAGATTTAAGAGGGAGGAGGAGAACCTTGGCTTTTGCTTTCACAGATTAATTTGGGCTGGAAAAGACCTCTAAGATATTCTGGTCCAAGAACTCTCCTGGTACTGCCAAGCCCTCTGCTCATCCGTGTCCCCAAGTGCCACATCTCCTGGAGAAGGTAGGGAAGGAGGTGTTCTTGATTGTCTGATTCATGATGGTTAAGACAATACTTTTTATCGTTTTTTTTCCTTCTTTTTATGGCTTTTTTTTTCCATCTTTGCATTTGTGTTAATGAGCATTTGTCCCATTCTGTGTCACAGAGACTTTGGGTAGAAACCTCAGCTTTGGCAGTGCCTCAGGTGTCCTTTAAGGTGTTAAAAACAAGCAGAATTTATGTTTTCAACAGCGTTTTGGCACAAGTCTTTTCAGAGGAGCTGTTTATTAGGTACTCTGGCTAACAGAGTGTCCTTTGATAATTAATTTGTCCGCTTCAATTCATTGTTTCATAGGTAAAAAGAAGACTAATGTTGAACGCGTGGCTTTGGTGTAAAATTCGGGGCGAGTGGGTTCAGACAAAGCTGCTAAAAATAGCAAAAATTACTTTTGGGGATTGAGCCTGAACCTGCTGCATTAATGAACTTTGGCACTGGTGGATTAATGAGTTTTGGGACTGGATTGGGCCATCCAGGAGGCGGTTGTGTTGTAAATATTTGTGATATGTGAGCTTGAGGCCCAGTTCCGTTTGGGGGTAATTCCACCCCAGGGCTTGACCTCTCTTCCTGGACAATAATTAGTGGGGCTTTTTGTATGGAGAAAAGGTGGAGTTTGCATTCCTTGGTCTCAAATCCGCTGGAAAATCAGGGAAATGACTTTCAGTAAAAATGAGCATTAATGGGAGAGCTTTGCTCAGCACTGGGAAGCTTTAGGGACTTGGTTTTCTGTGCCCAGGCACCGTTAGAAGGTAAAGAAAAAATACATCAGGTAGCAAAGCAGAAGCTGAGGGTCTCTGGAACAATCTCGGTGCTAAAATATGGGTAACCAGGGAATTCTGGTATTTTTAAAGAAAAAAAATTCCAAAGTGTAGCCACTGCAATGGGGTTGTGACAGTTTGAAGTCAAGCAAAACTTGTTCCCTGTGCTCCATGTTTTCAGGAATGCTAATTAGGAGTTAACTGGTGTGGAAGGTTGGATTTTCCTGGGATTTTTGGTGAGTCTCTCTGGAGAAGAGGGTGTTATTAAGCCTCTGCCTGGGTGTTGGTTACTATGACACCATTAATAAGGACAGGCTGTTTCTATGGCAGACATGCAGAATGTTGTAGGTATAAAGATGAAGACAAAAAAAAATCCCTTATTTTCTCTTGATAACAGCACAAATGAAAGCTGTCATTAGGAGGTTATTAAAGCTTTATGGATATTTTCCTTTTGCTGCTTGGGGTTGGAGGCCTTTGGGTCCGTCTGGTTTAAGAAATATGGCCCGGAAATTCAGTTTGGTTTGGAACTCCTCCTCAGACTCGTCCAGGATGTCATTCCAAGCCATATAAAAGTGCTAATCTTTGTTCTTAAACAACAGTAAAACAGAGTTTAGGCTGAAGCCCACCCCGGGCTGCCAGCAGGGATTATTTGGGACGGGTCATAATCACGTCTGTTCCCACTGGAATACTGCAATTTTCTGCAAGGAAACAGAAAAGCTCTGGCTAGTCTGCGTGATTCCAGGGGATTGTCAATCCAAAGGGAATAAAAATGCATTTGTGCATATATTCACATCATTTTAAATCCCCTGGGAGCCTTGTTTTCCTGCTTGCCCCCCTTCCCAGCGCTGTTCAGGGGTGCCACCACCGGGCGGGGCTCTTTGTGTGCAAAGGCCAAAACCCGTGCTGGCCCCCAGCCCGTTTCAGCACTAAATTCCCAAAAATCACTGCCGTGGTTCAGCTCTGGTTCGTTGCTTTATTCCCTGCGTGCATTTACGCCTTTGCCACCCGTTTTTACCAACCCCAGCGCTTCGCCTGGGGGAGACGTCCTGGGGGAGCCGCTTTTATTTGTGGGGTCGGGATGTGAGACGGCCACTAAATATTGTCTTGGACGCCTGGCTGCTGCCTTGGGGCTGTGCGCGGAGGGGGAAGCGGAGCTGAACGCGGGGGGATTGCGGCGGGCTGGAATCCCTGCGCTCCCATCCATCACTAGATGGCACGCTGGGAGTGGGAATGTGCCTCGGCTGCGCCCCGCCAGGGCTGAGCTAATCCGTGCGGGCGCTCAGACAATTACCGGGGAGCAGGCTGGTGACAGCTCCTGGCTGGGTGGGTGACACGGCTGCCGGGGAGTGTTTGCTCTTAAAGCACGAAAGAAAGTCAGGTGTTTGTTTTTTTTTTTTTTTTTTTTTTTTTTTTTTTTTTTTTTTTTTTTTTTTTTGTTTTTTTTTTTTTTTTTGGTTATTATTTTATATTACTTGTATTTAATGTGGGTGCTACAGCCACTCTCAAACATCGGCAAAATTCAGTTCTTGTTCTCTGCCCCAAACACGTTCCTTGAGCCACAGCAAAAAGGCAGTTTCCATTATTTATATGACATAATTGTAACAGTTCCACTTAGAAGCAGACACAACACGAGCTCTTGGAGAGTTTGGAATGGCAGCAGGGTGAGCTCCTGCTCTCCGTGTCCCCAGTGGCAACAGAGACCTGCTCTGCCTCGTGTCAAGGGGGGATTCCTGCTTGTACAACCCTACCACAGTTTCAGGTCCTTAAATAGGATCTGATGGTTTTCCTGACCCTTCTGAGGGTGCTGCTCATTGAATCCCCTCTCCTGCGTGCCCAGAGTTTGCTGCTCCTGTGGGATGCTCCTGTGGCTGCTGCCTCTGGAATCAGTGCTGTCCTCAGTGCTTCTGGATCAGCATCATGTGAACATCTGGTGTTTGCTGCCGCTGGGAAGAAAGAAAAGAAAAGTGAGGGAAAAATAAATCCAGTTCAAATAAACTAAACCCCATGTCCAACCCACTTTCATTCACAGAAAGTGCAGGCATGGGATCATGGAGTTGGGGTTGGAAGGGATCTTCAAGATCATCAAATTCCACCCCTGCCATGGGCAGGGACACCTCCCACTGTCCCAGGCTGCTCCAAGCCCCATCCAGCCTGGCCTTGGGCACTGCCAGGGATCCAGGGGCAGCCACCGCTGCTCTGGGCACCCTGTGCCAGGGCCTGCCCACCCTCACAAAGAAGAGTTTTTTTCTAATATCTAATCTAAATTTAGACTCTTTCAGTTGGAAGCCATCCCATCATCCATAAACCCTAATCCATTGCACAGGGACTGTCTATCTGAGGTCTGTGGAGCTGAGAAAAAGTTAGTTTTGTTATTTTCCTGCTTCCCCTCCAATTTGATCATGCTTTGATCACCACAGAAGCTCTTTTAGAGCAGTTTTTGTGGTGAGCTGGATTTTAAAAAGGTGTAAAAACAGGGATTGGTCTTTAATTTTGGTGGTTTTTTTTCTGTCATTGTGCATCTTCATGTTCATACATTGGAATATTTTCTCCCTGCCAGTGGTGTCCCCCATTGGATCATCCTTAGACCATTAAGGAAATCCTGCCTTTTAATTAAATGCTGAATTCTAAACAGGGATCAAGGTCCATCCTTATCCAGAAAGGTTTTTTTAATTTGAAAATAATCAAGCGTGTGTTGGCACGGCAACTCCTCCTTCTCTTGCTGCTGCTGCAGGGCTGCTGACCTGCAGCAGCCAGGAGAGCATTCCTTAAATTGGAGACTTCATTATACCCCTGGCAACTCAAAATTCCTGCTCAACTGGGTGTAGTGGAAACCTCCAGCTGCAATCCATCATTTTATCCCCTTAACCTTCCACAGCTGGCTTTTAAATGTTAACCTCTGATGTGGTCATGGACTTATTGCTTCCCCTGGTTATGAAACCTCTGGAGGGAGGTCAGGTGTGCTTGTTTAATCCTGGGTTTTATAACCAGGCAGGGGTGGGACAGTGGGAGTCTGGCTGCTGGGATAACTGGTGATTTTGGGTTGGAATTCAGCTCCTGACTGGCTCAAAGCAGCCCTGTACTTTCTTAATTCCAGGTTTGTGCTCCTGGGGAAGCTGAGAGGATGTGGGGAGAAGGAAATACTGGGAAAGGGTATTACTTAAAATTTTAATTTATTGGGAAGCACAGAGACTTTCCCTCCCAATATATTCAGTGGGACCAGTGCATGTCACTACAAATACGGTGCTGTAGTGGGGTGAGCTGCTATCGGTCATCACACACAAAAACTGGAATAAAGAAAGTCTAATTCCATGTCTTTCCTATTCCCAACACTTCTCCACGAGACGTGCATCCCAAGAGGAAGGAGCCTGTGTGCCTCCATCACAATACACAGAAGGTGCCTTGGCTTTCAGCTGCAGCACTGCTGGAAAATAGGAATTCATGGGGTTTTTTTCATGTTCATCTGTCCTACACTGGTGAAATGTATGGAAAAAGCCCATTTGTGTGGATACTTTACTCTGACCATGAAGATATAAGTTAATTAATACGTATCCCATGGCATATTTGCATATCAATACATCTGTGGTGTGGTTTTGGTGGTAGAAATTTGTAGAGCATAAAAGGTGATTTTGGTGAAAAAAAAATGCAGGGAATAGAACTTTTCCTGTACCAGCCTCTTCTGGATGGATGCACGTTCCCAAAGTCAGGAAGTTCAGCTCTGGAGCACTCATCATTCCTTGGTTTCAAAGCCTGAGAAGTTATCTCCATAAAGTGGGATACCTGCAACTGGAGAATATTTAATCAGACCATGTTTTGGTGTAGGTATCTTTAGGTGTAATGTGAGGTGGGGGATCAGGCAGTGATTTTGGTTTAGATCTGCAATCCAGACAATTTCTTTTTTCCTGAAAAATGATGAATATATTGAAAAATGAAGAATAAAAGGAAGAAATAAGTGATTATTTTAACTTGGAGTTTAACATGGTGGATGAAAAGCAGCACAAAGATTTAATGTGTGTGTGTAGGGAATCTAGAACTGAGCAGATGCATTGTCCAGGATCTTTGAAATATGAAATTAAACAGGATAAGTGGTGATGGCCTTGATATTTACAGTGCTGCTGATTTCCTGTGTGAGGAGTGGGAATTATTTCTCCATTTCTGGTTTAATAATAGACAAATAATCATCAAAATAGAATCACAGGTTGGTTTGGGTTGGAAGGAACATTAAAGCTGGTCCCATTCCACCACCCCAGGTTGCTCTGAGCCCTGTCCAGCCTGGCCTTGGACACTGCCAGAGATCCAGGGGGATCCAGCCACAGCTGCTCTGTGCCAGGGCTTCCCCACACTCCTAGGCATTTTTTTTCCTAGTATCCAACCTAAAGCTGCTGTCTGCCTTTCCATCAGGAGCAATCCCACCCTGTGTGAGACAATGGGATGTGGGATGATCCTGAGGTGGTTTATGGTGAAACTCATTTATTTGAGTGAATGTGCTGTAGTTTGCAATGAATAATTATTTCTCAGTGGCAAAGGCCAGTTCTGTTCTTTGCTCCAAACTTAAATGCTCCCCACGGACTCGAATGAAATAATGCAACATAATTTATATCCTTATTTGAAGCTGTATCATCTCCCATATAATTCCTATGAGCAGCACTTTTATTGAGAAGTATTGCTGCTATCAGTGCCACTTTCATGGTGGAATCTCTTTCTACAATGCAAAGCTGGGAAGAAAAATGTATTCTTTTTCATTCACTCATCCCTGTAAACCCCAAAGACAAACAGCTGGAATTCCTGGGGTGAGGCAGAAGCATTTATCCCTCCAGATTCTGGAACATCAAGCCTGGGAGATGAGGCTGCTTTCGGAATGCTGAGAGACAACTGACATTCCACTCCAGGAGGAACGGAGGGGAAGGCTGGAATTTACTCCGGAACTTTCACAGCGGGGGAGAAAAAAAACCCAGGGTGAAAAACATCATGTTACAGAAGTAGAGGAGAGACGAGATTTATCTGGGATTACTGCTTTTAAAATCCTAGGTGAGCTGAAATGATTCTTGAGAAGTGGGTTAGGCCCTGCTAAGTTTTATTTAATAACCCTCGGTACAATACCCAGCTCTGATCCTGCAGTTCCTATGGAGGCACCTCAAGGCAATGGTATCTTTTCACCCCTCTGTTACAGATAAGGGAATTAAGGGAAGGAAAGGTGAAGCTGGGTGGCAGCAAGAGTCAGAAAAGGAGCCCTGTGGGTTTTTCAGTGTAGCTTCCCTGATGTTATGTAATTAGGAGAGGTCACTTTATTGTGTAAGTAATAATTTGGTTCACTCCAGAGTAATTGTTTTGAGTGCAGAGGGGTGAAAGCTGATCCTTGCACGGATGTTTTCCCAGTCCTTTGGTGCCTGTGCTGGCTGGGGGAGGTTAAATGATCAGTGATCAAATCTATCAGTGCTGGGAATTTAACTATTTAATTCATCTTTGAAATATGCACGTACATCCCCGGGAAAGAAACAGCTCCTTTTCAGATGGGTGTCGACCAGATGGTTTTTGGATTGTTTCAGTTCTTGAGCTGATATGGACCCTCCTGACTTTTTTTCCTGTCCACTCATCAAAGTTCTCTCAGTCCTGCCTGGCTGCAGAGCAACGAGATCTCCCAAACGAATCAGTATTAACCCAAAACACAGCGTTGAGATCTTTTGTTCTGTCTCCTCCTGGAGTGAATCACAAGCTCTCCCAGCTGATTCTTTAATTTTCAAGCTGTTCTTTTCACTCCCTGAGATACAGGTGTTGCGTTTGGGGAGGATTTTTAGCAGCTGCTTTGGTTTCCTCGTGCAGGTTGTGAATTTTTAAGTGCCCTGCCCTTCCTGCACCGGTGGCCCTCGCTTTGATCTGGTTGAACTCCTGAGAGGGGAGCCCTGGGGCTTTCCTCACTGCGGGAAGGAAACGTGGATTATTTCTGGAGGTGTGAAAACCAAACCCCAAACCTCTGTCTTTGAAATGTGCTCAGTGAGGAAAGCGTGCAAGGTCAGCGCAGCCCTGGGGCGACAGCAGTGTCTGCTCCACCTCTCCTCGAGTCTGACACTGAGGGGTTTCCAAACAAAAAGCTGCACAGCACTGAGCAGTGGGCAGCTCGTCCCAAAACCTTTGGGATGCTGGGAGCTGCAGGAATTAATGCAGCCAAATTAGCCCCTCGCTAAGGAGGCTGAAGTGGGGTTGTCTTTGAGCAGAGAGTGAGTTGGTTTGCAGCTGAGAAAGGGTTGGGAGAGGATTTTGAAGTGGTGGAGCTGGTGCTCAGGTGTGCCACGGTGACTCTGAAGGTTTGGGGTGGGTTCTGCTTATTTCTGGTGGGGTTGTGTTTATTTTTGGGGGGGCCCAGTGCAGTGACCCTGTTCAGTGCTTTCATGCTTGTTTGCCTTTTTTAAAAAATCTATTTGAATTTGATAACTTTTATACAGGTATCTCTTCTTTTATTTGCTGTTACCTTTGTGGCAAAATCCTGAGGGAATTCATTAAACTGAGTTAGGAGAGGAATGTCAGCTCTTGCAGGATGTGTTTTGTTGCATTGTCCCAAACCCAGGGTTATTTTGACAGAGGAATAATGGAGATAGCCATGATTTAAAGAACGGGAGGAATTCCTGACAGGAATGAGGGTCTGTCCTTGTTGGGAGCCAGCCCAGGGTACTTGATCATGGGTATTGATTCAGCCCATCAAAATTTGTTGTAGGAAAGGTAATTTATGCTCCGACCTTCAGACAGATCTCAGCTGGAATGGAAAAACACGGCCCAGGTCCTTACAGATGGGTCTGCTTATCACTGGCTCCAAGGAAATGCAGGACGGATGGAGGAACTTGAGCAGCTGTGCAGGCTGGGAGGACTTTCCAGTGGAAAAAACATGTGGAAATATCTGTTCTGTAGGCACTGCTACGCATAAAATTCCTTCATGAAACTCCTCGGATAGAAGAATTACGGATCTCAGAAAGAAAAACAACTCTTCCCCCCTCCCTTTTCCAATTCCGTTATATTATTTTCATTATAGATACGAGGTATTTTTAATTTGATTTTGGTTTAGGCCATTTCCAGGTCTGGGAATGGTGTAGGTGCCTGGGGAAGGTGCCCAGGAAGAGGAGTTGAAGGGTTGTTTCCACTGCAGGGGTTAAAGGTGTATTTAAAGGAACAGAGAGATGAGAGATGGTTGGGAATGGGATGAACGTCACTGTAAAGGCAAGGAAAGGAGCAGGGACTCTTCCTCCCAGTTAGTTTCAGGAAAGTAACCTGGTAGGGAACCTTTTAGTGGGATGACCTAGAGTACCTGTATAAAATCCCAGGATGGTTTGGGATGGAGGGGGCCTTCAACCATCCCCTTACACCCCCTGCCATGGGCAGGGACACCTTCCACTATCCCAGGGTGCTCCAAGCCCCAGTGTCCAGCCTGGCCTTGGGCACTGCCAGGGATCCAGGGGCAGCCACAGCTGCTCTGGGCACCCTGTGCCAGGGCCTCACCAGAACAACTCCCTCCCAATATCCCATCTAAACTTATTCTCTATCAGTTTAAAGCCATTCCTCCTGCCCTATCCATACCAGGATGCTGTGCCCAGTTTTGCCCCTCTGCTGTTCAAGAGAGAGGAAAAACTAGAGGAGAGGCAGAGGAGGGGTATCAGGATGGTCAGAAGGTTTGGAAACTTGACAGGTGAATAAAGATTTAAGGAGTTGGCTCAAGAAGTTCATCCTTGTAGTACCAAGAACATAATTGAGGGGGAAATGAAGTCTTACCAGTCCCTTGGTAAGGATTTGAATCGGAGGCACCAGCTACAGCTTGGTTCAGAGACAAATTTCAGTGGTTAGAAGAAGGAGAAAGGAAAAAGAGAAAGAAATGTTAAACGTGGAAATAAATTTTCCAGGGAGGTGTCAGGCTGTTCCTTGCTGGAGATGTTCATGGCTGGGCATGGACCTGGATGGTGGAGCTGCCATAGTGGTGGACAAAGTGATCTCCACAGCTTCTTCCAGTTTAGTCTTCCCTGCAGCCCCCAGGTCTCTGCTCCGGGGCCACCCACAGCAGTGTTTTACAGCACAGGAGGTTTTCTTCTCCTCCCACCCCTCCCCACAGCCAAATGTTGCTGCAAGCCTCGGGGTAAAAGCAGTTCAGAGCCGGTTGAAATGTGGTTTTCTGTACGTTAAAATGTTTAAGGAATTTAAAAGTGCACAGCTTTCTAAAAACAGACACCCTCAGGCTTCTGCTTGAGGAGCTGGAGACAGGAATTCTGTTTCAAAGCTGCTTCAGATGCTTGATGGTTGTATCAGAAAATGCTCCTGCTTACGTAGGGCTGGTGCCCGCGGTGGATTCGAGCAGCCAAGAGCCTCCAGCCTTCGTGGCTGCTGCATTTGGAACATTGGGAGTTTTATTTTGGGGGATTGATGTACAAGGCTGCCATGTCTGGAAACTCAAGAACTGGTATTATTTGAGATATTTTCCTTCCTCTGCTTTTGGTAGGGATATAGGTGAGGTGTTCAGTTTTGCTGGAGTTGAAATTCCCTTGGTTTAGTTTATTTTTCCCCCAAAATGACAGGAGTAATCAGCACCGTGCGTTTGAATTGCTCTGGAATTAAATTTCAAGTGGAACGGCATGGTAGCTGTTTCATTTTCTCGGAATTTATTCCAGAATTAGGGACCAACGTTTTGAAATTTCCTTTCCTTGTGTAGCTTGTTGAGCCAGCCCTTGTCTGTGACAGGCTGAGCTACAGCAGGGACGGGTTTAATTTATTAATTGGAGGCAGCAGGTGTCGAAAGGTTCTGCATTTGGGCATGAACACATCTATATTTGCATACCTAAACTAGAACAAATGGGTGGCAGTGCTCAGCCCTGGATTTTCAAAGGAGCTCAGGAAGTTACTTTTCTCTTTGAGAACCCTAAACTTCAGGGGAATTTTTTTAAAAATTATTTTTGCAGTGACTCTGTAGTTTCATAACCATCAAGAAGAAATACTGAATCCAAAAGAATTCAGTGACTCTGTCCTTCCTTAGCCCAGCTCTTTGGAGTTGTCTTGGAGATTTTCTTCTGTTGTTGCGTCCTAAGTTTGCCAATTCTTCGGTAATATTTCTCAAATTCTCTCCTTCCCAAACAAATGGCCAGCATCTTATCTGCTATGGAGGCTGTTGGGGCTTCATCTCCCATCCTTTATCTCCTATCCCTTCCAGTCCCCTTGGAAGCTGCTGGATTGTGGCTGTTGTCTCTGGCACTGACCAGCCCCATCAATTCTGCATCCCTTCACTGGATCCCTTCCTCTTTCTTCCTACTGCATCAAGGTAAACTTTTGTTTTTATTCCTGAAGGCTTTCTCTTCGTTTTCTCTCCGGTGTTGGCTCCTATCCCGTTGTCTTCTTGCTGTTGGCTCTGTTAACACATTTGGTTCCAGCCCCTCAGCACAGGCTCCTGAGTCCATCCCTCCTTGTTTCGAGCACAGTCTCCAGTCCTCAGCCCTTTCCTGTTCTGCAGGGGCCAGAGCTTGCTTAAAAATTAGGAAAATGCAGTGAATAAGGTTGAGCAGGGTGGTTTAGCCCTCACCAAAGCGAGCACAGGCACCCAGCCACCTTTCCCGCTGGAGGATGTGTGCTGAGGGTTACAAAGTCCCATCAAGCTTCTCCTCTGGCACGTTTAGGCTGTGTCATCCTCTGCAAGAGCATGGAGAATGCCAAGGAAAGCTTGGTGGGGGTGTAGGGAATGCTGCCTTTCCCAGTGAGGTGCTGGGAGGGTGGTGAATCCTTGTTTTACTCCAGGAAGCTGGACAGGGCAGCCAATCTGTTCCGTGAACCTTGGCTACGTGAGCTTCAGTTTGACCTTATCACTCATTTCCTGCTGGTTTTGTTGCAGCATTGCTGTGCCCAGGCCTGAATCCTTTATTCCTGGTGAATTTGCTGTTGTGACCGTGGTTAAAAGATTCTTCCCTTCTGGTCTCCCTGATCCCAAAAAAGCTGTTTATTCCAACAGCGCCATTGCTCTCATCTCTGCTACAGGAGAATGATCCCAGCTCCTGCGATTGATGCAGAGCTGGAAAACTTAAGCCTGGCCTAGTTCTGGACCCTTTTGGAGGTGAGTCTTTGTGACTCACTCCCTCTGGGCTCAGCGTAAGCCTCTCCCTGGGGAAGAATCCACCTCTTATTTCCACTGCTCACACACAAGACACCTTTTGCTTTCTCCAGCACAGCCTGGGGAGCAAAAGTTCTGGCTTTAAACATTCCCCATTTCTCAACCCCCTTCCAAGAGCAAACAGCTGTTTGCAATAGCTGAGGATAACACCTCAGTGAGCAACCTGGTTTGTCCAAAAAGCCCCCCACAACTTCTCAAAACCAGCATGGCCTACGAGGAAATGGAGTCATTGCAAGATAATTACCATCCCTTGGATATCCGAGTGTGCAAAGGTGCATTTGATCCCATTCCTGTAAGGACCTGATTACATTATGGTAATGAGAGTCTTCAGAGCTGCATTGTTGTTACGGGAAAGCCTCTTTTGAATTCAGCACAGCAATAATTCGCTCCCTTTGATCAGAAGAAATGTCAATTACGTTCGTATTTGGGCTGGAGATCATATAAACAAGCCCAGTCCTTTCAGCAGTGCATGGTTAACACAAAAAAAGTAATTAAAGCACTTCAATAGCATTTCTCAGAAAGCATATGTAGGGACTAACAACAAAGTACAGAATCTTACCCTGCTTCCCATTATTCTCTAGGTTAATAAAAGATATTTTTACATCAGCTTGATGTTTGTCCACATATTCAAAACCATTTCCTCCCGGCAATGTCAGGTATTGTTCCGCTTCCACCTTGTCCAAGAGGGGAAAGGCACCTCTGGGGAATGGAACTGCTACTAAACCACCTACCCAGGAATCTTCAGAGGGGCTCCATGTGGGCTTACCTGGGAATTGTCTTGCTATTGATTAAGGAAACTGGGCAGAGTTTTATAATTCAGTTATAAAATTGAAGAAAACAGCAAATGTATTTTATATCATGTGGCTTCCTAAGGGAAGAGCCTGGCAGGAGGACACAGCAAAGTTTTTGGCCTGTGTTGAGCAGGTGGGAATCTCTGAAATATGCTGTTAGGGGAACTGAACTGTCCTGGTTTTTAAAGCTTTTTCTATTTTCAGCTAATAAATGGGCTAAGTCAGGATCAAGTTTCTGTCTCTCCAGACTGATGCAAAAACAGCTCTCAAGAACCCACTGCAGCCATGTAGTGAAGGAAGGAAGGAAAGATTTTTCCAGCTCCTTACTGTGCCCCACAGTGATGCTCATGAGTGGGTTGAGAGCTGTGGGTGTTGTGTGTGAAGAGCAGCAGGCTCATTAGGGAAGAGGGAGGACCTGCTTTTTTCTCTTTGTCCCACCACAGAAGACAGGCTCAGGAATGATGGGTTTTGTTTTTTTTTTTTTTTTTTGCTGAAATCTGGGTGCACAAAAGTCCCTGGATTAATTTCTACAACAGTCTCAGGCACGGGATGTGGTTTTTGGAGTTGTCCTGAGCAGGAGTTGGACTTTGAGCCTCGTGGGTCCCAACCCAGGATGTTCCATATTCCCTAAATCAGTGTCCGTGTCATGGAAAGGAAAGAGCTTAAAATGAGCTGCTGAGCTGGAGAAGATACTGAAGTTCCAAAGGGAGGAAATGGTGCTGACTTAGGAGCTACCAAATATGTGTAAGCTGATGTGTGATGTGGTAACTACACTGTGCAAATTCCTAAGGAAAATATTCCTAAAAAGAAGCAATTTCAAGGATAATAGTTAACCACTTCTGGATCAAGTTTAAAATCTGGAACACGGACAGACACTGACCTAAGTCTTGACTCTGAGCAAAGCTGTATGGCAAGAAAATAAGGAAAATATTCCCTCCTTCCCCCTGCAAAGCATCAGGTGTGTGCCACGCTGGGGATGCCCTCTGCTAGACAACATTTCGAGGCACAGCAATAGGCAGGATTTTTAAATAAATGCTTGATCTTCAAGTCCGTGGACACAACTGGTAAACTGGGCTCTAGTGGGAAGGATCCATGAGGAGAAAGCAGGAGTGTGTTGCTCAAAGGCGATTGTTTAAGTGCCCAGGGTTTGCACAGTGCATCTGTCTCGGTGAGCAGACACTGCTTTGTGTCACTGGCCAAAGTTTCCATGGCCTGCTTCAGCAGGCAGGCTTGCAGAATAATAAACAAGATTTCTGTACGTGTGACTGCAGCAAACACTTGTTGACGGTGACTGCTGTATTTCTTTCAGAGGTCCTGCCAGCTTTAATTAACTCAGGTTTATTCTGAGCCTCGCCGAGATTAGGAACTTGTTTGCAATCTATTTGCATTGTAATACACAAGCCAGAACATCGCTCTCCCCGTGTCTCCCTGACTGCAAACCTGTCGCCTGCCTTTCCACGGGTGCATTTGAACCCTGGCCATCCTCTCTGCTCCATTTAGCTTCTGCTTTTTTAGCACAGGTTTGGGGACGCTGGCGGGGTTTGAACAGCTGGGGAGAGGGCGATTGCCTGCCAGGCTGCCCGTGCTTGTCAGACCCAGCAGCCATCAAGTGCTCAGTGTTTCTTCTCAAATGTGCTTGTATCACATTTTAGAGTTGTTCCACATCACCTGCTCTTCGTGCTTTCTGTCTGGGAGCACTTGGGGTCTCAAGGCCTGGGCTGGAATCTCCTCGAGGCTGGAGTTGCCTCTGTTGTGCAGTGCTTGGAGCAGGGGTTGGATCCCTGGGTGCGTTTTGGGTGTGTGAACTCGGCTGTAATGACACAGGAGTTGTACAAACACGCATTTGCAGGTCCTCCACAAAGCTGCAGCACAAATTCTTCCAGTGTTTCACCACTCATCACTTTACCCTGCTAGGACGGGCAGCCAGGCTCTGCCAGGGACGCTGCTGCACCTCCTCCTGCTGCTCCCACCCCTGCTCACTCTGCTCTCAGCAATCTCCTTAAAATTTAAGTTCTGGGTTAATGAAACAGAGCAAAGCCTGTTCTCCCTGGCAGCACAAGTGGCCAAAATGACAGTTCCCACTCTGGCAGGGACAGAGATTGATGCTTGTGTGCTGTAGAGGAAAAAAGCTCCAGTAGTGCTGGGAGAGAAGGAAGAACACGGGAATAATGGGAATGGAGGATAAATAAGTGCTGCTGCTAAGTTTATTAGATGATTGTGTTGGATTGGCTCGGACATGATTTGTTTTCTTTTTCAGGGGAAGGGAAAAGCAAAGTTCTTCACGCTGCTGCATTGTGTAGTTTGGAGTGTAGGGAAATTGGTTTCTGCTGTTGATGTATTTTGACTCACCCCTTCAGCTCTCAGCGCTGTGTGTATGACTGAAACCCATAATTTTCTGTATGGAAATGCTTTCATGACAACAGGCCAGGCTCTGATTTAACCAGGAGGTGCTGTCACCACCTCTCCAGGGGCACTGAGGGTTGTGTTCACTTGTTCTCTGTGCTCACACCGTGGAAGAGTTTTACCTTGTGCCCTTGTAAATAAACTCTTTATCCCTCTGCTGTCCCCCTGACCATGCTGCCATCCTCCCACCCTGGAAGAGAAATCACCCATCCAATGGGGGATGTGCTGGGAAGAGCTGAGCTGTGGCCAAAATAGTGCTGGAAAGGTGATTTTCAGTTTAGTGCAGAGCTCGCCTTCATTTCTGCTGCTGCTCCAAGCTGGCCTGGGTCAAGTGTTCCACTTAACAGTGGAGGGCCTCAGTGCTGGGAGCAGCCCCAGGAACCGTCCTGCTGTGGGGATAAAAGCCCTCAGAACACAGTTACTCAGCGTGGGTGGAAATGGAGAGCTCCAGGCTTTTAAAAACAAACATTTCTGGCCCAGCAAGCCAGAGAGAGCCCAGCCAAGGAGCCACCTGCTCCTGCTCTTGTTTCAAGTGGAACTTAGGGCTCCTCTCGTGTCACAAATGCTTTGAGTTACCGCCAGCTATCAAATACTAATGTTATTTTATATAATGGAGCCCTTTGTGCTCCTCTGAAGGATCAGCAGGACTATAATCGTCGCCTGAAGGGCTTTAAAATTTCAAGTATTTTCGCTCAACAGTTCTGGGAGGTTTTGCTTTGAAAGAAGTCCTGTCCCAGGGGAGCTGCTCTCCTCTCCTCTCCCCAAGCAGAACCACGGGAACTCCTTGTGGCACTAATGGGATCTGGGCCCACTAAGAGATTCCATGTAACAAAGCTCAGCCTCCATAATATGAAACGCAGTGGGAAAAAGATAAAATTGTAAAAGGCCTCCTTCTGATCTTGCCCAATATCAATTTTAAAGTGCTGGAAAGTCAGAGACTGCTGTAGACTCACTCTTTGTGGCAAAAGCAGCTTGTTTCCTGGATTTCTTTCCCTTTCCTGTAGTCAGTCTCCCTCCCTCTGCTCAGAGGCTGCTCGGGTCCTTCTGGTTCATCACCCAAACACGCCCTGAGGGCAGGCTGCTGTCACCTCCAGAGCTTCCCTGGCCACTCCGGCCAGGCCCCATCCATCAAGTGAACAGGTTGGAGGAAAACAGGAGCTGTCTGAGCTGCCAGTCTGAAATAAATCACAGCTCTGAGCAGCACCAGCTTCTTGCTCCCTCTTTTCCTGCCTCATCCTTGCCTCAAAGCTTCCCAGCTCTTGGCATGGCTCTGGAAGGAGCTTGGCTTTCGTGCCGAGGCTTTCTGTGCTAAAGAGGCTGGGAATGGTGGGACTGTGGGATCTGGGTCTGCTCAGACCATTGAGACAGTGCCTTGTGTTGCTGGGTCATCCCTGTGCCAGCTGGGAATTCAGGGTTGGAAGGTGCTCATCCACAGGCATTTGGAAAAAATGGCAGTATTGATTTTTTTATTTATTTTTATTAGCTGCCTCCAAGTCAGAGAACAGTTCCTACTTCATTCTCTGTGATCCACATCCAGAGGATTGCGTGAATGTCGTCCTTTTCCCTGATCAGGGAATACCAAGGCTTCTGTGTCGTAGTGGAATTTCTGGGATAATCTGGAGGTCCTCATTTACACAGCTTGTTCACGACTGGGATGCCTAAGGAAGGGATCACTGATTAACGTGGTTATGAGAAGTAGTAAACAACAATATGAAAAATAATTCAAATATGTTGCTGGCGTTTTTGCAGTTGTTGGACTTCAGAAAGTCAGTGGTACAAGACCTATAGAATGTAAAGTAAGGGTGGAAGAGGAACCCTTCCCTTCCTCCTAAAAATGAAAAAAAGTAGGAGAAAGAAGACTACTTTGAGTTTTGAGAAGATGCTGTGTTTGGTGAATCGCAACCACTCTCTCTTGAATAACTTTACTTAAAGGTACCGGAGCATTGCGAGTTTAATTTTTCTGGTTTGAAGTCTTTCTTGAAGCTGTCTTGCTTCAAGGAACACTCAGTGGGTCTGGACAGGATGGAATGAAATGATGAATAGTTCTGTAAACCGTCTGATCTTGGTGCACAAGCGTGGAAACACCCATGGATTGCCTCGATGGAGGAGAACCAGGAGCTCCTTGGAGCTGGGGCTTGGGAGATGCAGTGTGTGGATTGAGGGAGCAAAGCTCCTGTCAAGAAAAAGACAGTCAATTTTAGTAATTTTTTATTTCAAAACCATTTTGAATCTCTAATCTTGACGTCCAGGCATCTGACTTGAAGTCAAGCCTGCTCCGATGTTTTTTTCACGTTTTTATTTGTTTTATAGGATTCGTTTCGCTCATTTTTACCCCACTAAAAGGTGAACTCGCGGTTAACGTGATACCTTTAATTTTCTCCTTTTTATTTCTCCTTTTTATAGCACACCTGCTCCACACCTTAATTTTAATCATGTCCTGAGAACAGCCTTTATGTTATTCAGGCAATCTTGGTGGAATAAAAAATGGAAATTGCCATTTGTCCTTGATGGCTCCATTTCCCGCGGAGCCTGTTTGAGATGTAAACACGCCAGGCTTCACTTCCCCGTTTCTGAGGCGAGACTTCCAGGTGTGTCAGGATTACACATGGAGCATTAGGAGGTTTGAAATGGTTTTCCTGTCAGGATGGGAGCCGCAGCAACGTCGGCATTTGATGCAATGCCCCATCCCATGCCCGCGCTAATAGAGGTCGTTATAATGCATGTTTTGAAAGTGGTGTTATTGATGAGCTGCTGCTCTGCAGAGCCCAGATTGCCTTTCCAGTCTGCTTTCTGCTCACAAGTTGTTTTCTCGGTGGGAAATAAATTGTTTTCACTGTGGGAAATGTTGGTTGTTTACTAATAAGTTGTTTTCTCGCTGGGAATAGATTTTGAATGTTAAGATGGAAGATGGGGCTTTGCTTTGTGCTGGTGAAGGAAATACAATAAGCTTCAAGTCCTTGAGCTATGGGGACTTTTTAAACAGAAGATTTACGACGTCCTGTGTCAATCTTGCACCTTACAGGCTTTTAAGAGGACACAGGGAATTGTGTCTTGGCGGTCACTTGGAACTGAAGGAATTGTGGTCAAGCAGGCTGCCTGTTGATGGGAGAGGAGGATGGATTTCACTGGAAGTTTTGCTCATCTGCAACTCTTCCAGGGGAAGATCTGTGCCTTTTCTATTTCATTACTATCACAAAATCACAAAGATTGAAAAAGATCTCCAAAATAGACTCCAACCTGTGAGCGATCCTCTCCTTGTCCACCAGACCAGTGTTTGTAGGTGAAACAGTCCTGAAATCCCCCCACAGTGCAGCTGGATGTGGTGTGGATGTGTTTGCTTGGGAGAAAACAAACTGGTTTTCCAGCAGCCAGAACTGGGATATGTAAACACACTCTGCACTTGGACATGTGTGGCTCAAAGGTGTTTTGAATGGGGAGAAAAAACCAGATTATTTTACCTGAGAGGAACTTGGGTAGGTGAAATACACATTCCCCCAAAAAATGGGCTACGTGATCCCCATTTTCTTCCTTGGAACGCTCCCAGAAAACTAAAAGATGTCAAGAATTTGAGATTTTGCATGTATTGGAGGATTTGCATAAAGTAACTGCAGTTCCTGCTGTAATTCATTGGGTGCCTTCTGTGAAGACAGATGTGAGCCCTCGGTGCTCTCAATGAATTAAAAGAATGACTGCAAAAGGATAAATCTAAAAAAAAAATAAATTAAAAAAAGCAGAGAAAACCAAGGAAAAATCTGGGCAGGGGGTAAAGAATTTGCCAGATGTGCAGGAGAGAAATCACAGCAATGAAAGGAAGCAGCTGCTGGAGGGTGGGATCTTCCTTCCAGGCTGGGAGAAAGTTCTTGGAGTCAGCTCAGGGTCTTGCTGGGCCACAACAAACTTCTCCTGCTTCATTCCTGAATCATGGGATCATTCAGGTTGGAAAAGCCCTCCAAGATGGAGGTTTGGAGTTCAACCATTCCCCAGCACTGCCAATCCCACCATTGCCCCATGTCCCCAAGTGCCACATCCACACAGCTCTTAACTCCCACCAGGGGTGCTGCGCAAGGAAGAATTTGGGAGGGAAAGGATATTTAAAAGCTTGGAGCAGCAATCCAGATTTGGGTATTTAAAAGGGAGTAAAGTCCAGGATCTCCATGTGGCAAAATGGAATTTGAATTCGTTTTTCAAACTGAGCCGTACAGAATTCTTAATCACAGGATCCAAAGGAGATGTTTTAGGTCTCTTTCCTTTTTTTTTTTTTTTTTTTTT
>VZRQ01007605.1:583047-623016 GCA_013397975.1 Machaerirhynchus nigripectus | reverse complement strand
TAATTTTTATTTTATTTATTTTTAAATTTTTGGGGTTTTTAAATTTCATTTCATTTTATTTTGTCTCCAACCTTGTAGTTCTTTGCCTTTTTGGAAACTCCTGAGTTTCCATTCAGTTTTCTGTTCTCTAGAGCTGAGAGTTATGGAATTATAGAACTATTTAGGCTGGAAAAAACCATCTAAGACTGAGTCCAACCCTTAACCCAGCACTGCCAACCTGTGTCCCCAAGTGCCACCACTTATTTTCCACCCAGTTTTGGTGGCTTTCCTCAGGTTTTTCTCCATCCACTCCTTCTTTTAACAAATTGGGATGCCCAAAATGCAGCTCAGTGCTCCAGGTGATTCCTCCTCAAGGACACAGGAACATCCTTATCTCTCCTTCCCCCTCACTTTTGATATCAGTTAGGTTTGTCTGATAACAAGCTGTCACTGCCTAAAGTCACCAAACTGGGGCTGGAGGGAGGAATTCATGCTGGCATTTGGATGTCAGTAAATATTTAGAAAGGTAGAAAGGCCAAAATGGGAATTTTGTGGCATTGGAGCAGAGGAACGGATGGATTTCTGCTATGGTTTCATTTAGGTCAAGTTCAGAGGAAACCTAATTAACAGGAGTTACAGCAGTTGAGCCTGGTACTAGTGCTGTATTCACAGAAGTTATGATTTTTACTTTAAAAAAGGTAATTATCTGCTACTGTGAACAAGTAGATGAGACTTAAGGGCTGTCAGAGGGCATTTGGTGTATTTTACCATGGAATTTTATTGTTAAATCTAATTATAATAACGATTTTTTTTCAGTGATGGTGAGACTGAGGGGATTGCTCCTGAAATGAGGAGCAGTGATTCCTATTCAGCAGCCTTCCAAGGAATTTATCGGGGCTTCTTAGGCTTTGTTTCGTGGGCACAGCTGGGAAAAATAATCCAAGTGGATTTTTCAAATGGGTTATTTTAACTGCATTTTGAATTGTGGACAACCAGAGACTGAGAATTCAAGTCTTAAATTTGCCTTAGAGATGAATTAAGCAAAACTGAAATAAAGCTTTGTTAATTCTGAATGTCTCAGAGGCTTCGTAGCTGTTAAGGCAGTTTTAACTAATCCCCTTTAACTTGATATTTCCAGTTAATTTGGATTTATATTTCAGTGTGGCTGTGCTGACAAACCCCGACATAAAACCCATGGTAAAATGAGGTTTTTTTTATGGGTAAAGTGGAATTTTGTTGTGCATCCCAGTGAAATGGTACCACTTTGCTGAAATCCAGAGGGTTTTCCCTCTTGCTGGAATTGTGACAAGGCACATATTTGTACTTTGGATGACTAATTTTAATTGCTAACAAATAATTTCTGAATAGTTAATCTTTGAGGGGGGCTGATCTTGGAAACTTTTCTTCTCTCTGGAACACGCTTTACTTTTGTCAGGCAAAATTCAAAATTTTATCATTTTACAGGGGCACGGAACATTTTGTAATTTAAAAATGTGGCTTTGTACTCTCCACCACAGCTTGCTTCATGTACAAAACTTTATAAAAATATCCCTGGAGGAACAATTCACAAAACTTTGTCAAAATACCTGGAGGAAAAATTTACAGTATTTTGCAAAAACCTACCTGGATAAAAAATTTACAGGACTTTATAAATAATACACCTTGACAAACAATTTACAAACACGTTTAAAAATTACTCTGGTGGAGAGGAGAGGGCTGAAAAGCTGGAGAGAAGCTCAGCTTGTGCTCGTGCTGGGTCTGAGCCTGTTCAGAAGGAGCAAAGTCACGTCCTGGGTGGCGTTGAATGATTTTGTTATTGCTCTGACATTGCTGCCACCGTTGTTTATTTATCCAACCTGCCTGAGGCACCGGAGCTCGTTGGGAGCTCGGAAGTCTTTGACGTGCAAACTTCTCCCAGGAACAGGTTTGGAGCCAAGGAGGGCTCGTGGGCTTGCTGGGCTCCGTCACAAAGGTTGATCCATGGGGGATGAGCTTCCTCGTTTCTATTTCTGTGGAGATGGTCAAGGTGATGGGATTAGCTCGGAAATATCCGTAACAGCTCATCAGGGATCTAAAGACCTTTGCGCTTAAAGATTTTTCAGTTCATTAAGAAATCAAAGTAGGTAAAAGTTAACTACTAAATAATCACTGACTTCTGAAGACAATTTGCCATCAAATTAAGCCGGATATTGAGAGGGAAGGATTCTCTCACACTTGAACTCCTATAAAAGCACTTTTGAGAGAGGTTTTTCCTCCCCCGGTGAGCAGCACATGTTCAGATTTAACCGGGTGGCATTTCCACCCTGCAGTATCAGCTGGGCGCCCTAGAAAATCTTGCCAATCATCTTCCCACTTGATCTTTGGGGATAAATTGGGAAGTGCTGTTTTCCCCATGTTCGTGTGGAAGGGAGGCAAGGGAGTTCAGGGATGTGAGATGGCTCCTGTGGGTTTGGCTGGCTCTGATTTATTCCTTTGAAATTCCAACATCTTCTCTTCGGTGGAAGACTTTGGGAGCTCTGTTTTCCAGCAGTGACCATGAGAAAAGAGGCAGTTTAGGGACAGATATTTTTGCAGCTCATGATAAATTGGCACCAAGGTCAGGGTGAAGCTCTTGGACTTCAGCACAGTCTCTTAAGGTGTGGTGAATTTGGCAATTTTCCTAGATTTAGACTAATAGGACTTCAATATCTTGAAGTAAACTTCACTTCTTAGATATTTACAACTGTTTGTAGCACCTGAGTAACTGAGCTGCTATTGCCTGAACAAAATTAAATGTCAGCTAAAGCAAGTGTCATTGTTCAATGGCATGAAAGAAACTTAAATGTGGCTCAAGAGTTTCTGGGTATTGATATTCTGGTTCCAGAAGAGTTAGTTGTTACCCCTTTGTTAATTATTACCACTTTTCTTGATATAATATTGGAATTTCCTTCTCACCCAACTGTATTTTTACTTCAGTTCTTGGCCTTTTTTTTCATGTAATAAACTTCATTAGTGAGTAGGATTTAGCCTGAGTTTTTATGTAGCCTCTGAAAACTGAAGCACATCAACCACGAGCCTCTAAAAACGCCGGAATGGGAATGTTTACAGACTTCTGGCAAATACTGAGCTGTTGATTGCAGAGATATTTTTATGAGTGAGTAGCAAATGTTTCTGGAGAGATCATTTACAGTGAGGCTGCTCTGATTGAGTTATTTGCTGCATTTTTCTGGCGCCTTTTTTTTTGTTGTTGTTTGTTTTCTCCAAGGGAAGTCATAATAAAAGATGAGTCTGAAAATAGGCCTCGTGTCTGGTGGTTATGGATGCGCTGCTATAAATAGGGACTGCTGGGGGCTTTTTGGATGTCACAATGAAATCAATCTTGGGATAATTATGCTACTCTGAAGAAGCTGGAACATCAGCTTAGTCTTTTATGTGTGAATGTTACAGGAGTGACTTTATTGATAGTACAATAATTGGACATTATGAAAACTGTTCAGCATCTTCCCTAAGTGTGGAAATGCCTGTGAGTGTAACAGAAACTCAGATTTGATCTGATGCCAACAGCTTTTCCATAGGTGGGGGTCCTTTTTTGCCTCTATCCCCAAGAATGTGAGAAAATACAGTTTTTCATCATAATGCAAGCAGCAACGAAAAGTCTTAGTATTTCTGTTTCCTTTTAAAAGGGAAATGAAATGTCAGTGATATGTTTCATCCCCTTTTACCAATACAGCTGTTAGAAATGTTATCTTATGAAATGTTTTTAGGAGGCTACTCTGCTTATCTGTGGTCTCGAGTCTTGTGTGTCTCATGTGAGGTATTTACACGGAAACAATTATTGAATTATGAAGAGCTTTTTTGGTTAAAAAAACCCCCAATAATCATAGATCAAATTTAGAATCTGAATCTCCTAGGACTAAGAAAGGACTGGCCCAAAAAGACTGTTAATACTTGCTTTAAAGGGAAGAGAGTTTTGGGAACTCCAGGTAAATTCCTCTGCTAAAAACATGGACAGAAGTTTTGTTTCCTGCTTAGCTTTGTCCTGGAATGTGGTGTTAACAGAGGGAAAAGAGATTCCTTGTTAATATTCTGTATTTATTTTCTAGTTTTGCTCCAAGAGTTTTGGGTTTTTTTATCGTACAGGGCAGTTATACATAAAAAGCTGGAAAAGGTAATGGAATGACTGGAAAGAAAACCATCTTGTGGATGCTTTAAAGTCCGTCCCATGGTTGGAAGTGTGGAGGTTCCTCCTTGGGCCAGCCTGGCTGATGTCACTCAAATATTTGTGTGCCTCCCAGGAGCAGTAATCACTGATTTTACAGCAGAGGAACTGTTAATCCATTTCCCTGCCTTATGCACATATGGATTTTATGTACATAGAGGTTCAAGTAGAGTGAAGGCTTCAGTAGAAAGCTCTAAAATGACTTTTCCAACACCTTCATGGCTATAAAATAAGAGCATTGCAGTCCAGCCCTATCTATAGACAAGTTATAAATAGGTTGCAGCGAGAAAATGATTTGTCGCCAGCAATTATTAAAAACTTTCCAGTTGAATCCAAGTTATAACCTCCTCCTTAAAAACAGAGAGGGCTGAATTATTATTTTAGGTTTCTTCTGGGTCATTTTCAAACATGAATAAAACATTTCCCTTGCACAAGTCATTCATCTCCACGAAACCTTCAGGAAGGGTTGCAGAAACCACCAGCAGAGGTGAAGATGTTCATGCAGATTTCGTGGTGATGGAAAAAGGCTTTTTTAGAAACAAGGGGAGAAAGCAGAATGTGAGAAGAAATTCATCAGTAGAGGGGGGAGAAATGAAGTGCTTTACTCAAATGGCACCCCGACTGAATTAGTCAGGCTCTGAAGGCTTATTTCCAACAAAATATGTTCACCCAGCTATTAAGAGTGTCCTCATGAGGAATTCCTGCCGTGTGAGACATCAGTCACAGGCCAATCTCCTGCTTGTATTGAAATTGCTGGGTGAAAAGGTGATTTAAAGTCTACAGTGATTGTTACTGGGGAAATGGCAAAGCTTTATTGTCTTGTACTGCATTGCAAAATTGGTATTAGGTTAAATCATGCTGGTTGCTCGTAAATCAGAGACGCACGGGTGAAAGATGAATATACACAACCTCTTACTGCTGTGGCTTTGTTTGTGGCTTTTTGCTCTAATTCCAGCTTAAAATTCTGCTCTGGCTGCTGGGAAAGGCAATCCCAAACCCATCAGTAGCTGATAGGAGCAGTGATTTGGGGGAGCTGCTGCAAATATCTGTGGGTGGGCACTGGCTCCATGAAAACCATGGAGGAACAATTTGTAATTAGAAAACTTGACTGCAAAGCTCATCTCTGGATGCTTAATTACTTGATCTGATGGGCATTTGCGGGGGGGCATAAATCAGAAAGTTGGACACTTGGACATTTCCAAGGATGGGGTTGACACAACATCTCTGGGCACCTTGTGCCAGGGCCTCCCCACCCTCACAGGGAGGGATTTCTCCCCAGTATCCCATCCATCCCTGCCCTCTGGCTGTGGGAGGCCATTCCCCCTGTCCTGTCACTCCATGAACAATAAAACTTCATCAAAAAATCAGTTAACCAATGGCATCACTGTTCAGCAAAAGTTTGGATAACTGAAGACACAGAGCCTGAAGCCTTCCTTGTAGGCCCATAGCTCGTTCTGGCTATTATTTAAACTTTAAGGCAAAAATAAAGTAAGAAAAATAAGTTTATGAAGGAAGATTTAATTTTTTTCCCTTTATGTTTTAGTTTCTTGAAACATCTGGTTAAATTTCAAGAGCCTCCTCCTCAGATTTTGATGTGTTTACTCTTGTGGCCACCTTGAAGGTTTTGGTAGCACCAAAAAGAGGTTTTGCCTGTAAGAATGGGGTTCCACCCCTGGCTGCAATAACAAGTCATAAAGTCCACAAAGAAATGATGAAAAAAACTCCCCCTGCTATTAATAGGAGTGAGGTTATTTCTCTGTATGTTATTTCATTTGGGCTTTAGAGGATTAATTTACTGGAAGTGTCTGAATTGCACCAGAAATGCTGATTGTACTGAAATTATCTTAAATGAGTCAGAAAAGAAAAGAGATTTTACAGTCAAGCTCCTTCTGCTTCTTTTCTTTTTCTTTCAATTTTTTCCTGCTTTTCCACATGTTTTCTATCCTTATAAAAATATTCAAATTCTAAATGATTTTCGGAGTTCCAGAAAGTCTTAATCCAGCTCTATTTGATTTTACACACTTGGCAAAACTATGGGTTTGCAATTGGTATCTAAATATCTGTCAGATGAAAGTTTGGGATTAGGAAGTGGAGTAAATTCCATGGGAATGAGCTGAACTGGGAACCACCTACGAGCACCAACCCCTTGGTCTTGATTTGACTTGGGGTTTTCTTAGCCATTCCTCCAGCAACTCCAACACTTCTGTGGTGGCTCTTTGTGTTGGACAAATCCATTCTTGTTTGTATTCGTGACTTTTTATTCGAATAGGTGTCAGGAGTGGTGACAGATTTATGGGATACAAGGATGTGCCGGCCGTCCCGAGGTGTTCCATGATTTTAGTGTAACAGGGAAGCGCTTCCTGTCAGCTTGGCTCAGCCTGAAACCTTAATTCAAGCCCCTCTTTCTGAACGTTGGCTTTGACGTTTCCATTATTCCCGATGTCAGCTGGTGCGTTTTTGGATAACCGCTGCGTGTTTATGGAAGCGTTGCTCTGGAAAACCTGGGAAGCTGGAGTCCGTAGCAGCCAATTAACACCACTTAGCAGCTGTTAAAAGGGATAATTGCCTGATGTTAGCATCACCCAACGTTATTTTTAATGCTAATTATGCCCAATTTACCCTCCCTAAACTCTCCCGGCTCCAGGTATGTTTCCAAATGTGACAACAGCAATATTTGTGTTCATGCCAGCTGCACGCTGGAGTTGGAGGATTTTGTGGTAAATCAGAGCTGAATATTCCTTGCTACAGAGCAATTCCCACCCTTTTTAATGAACTTTGTCCCGTATCCATAGCCCTGTTCATTCCAAACTTCTTGGAGAATTCCAAGATGAAATCTATAGTTTTTCTTTTAAATCCAGCCTCTCAATTTCTGTGAATTCCAGAAATGTTTTTTGTTTTTTTTTTTTAAGATTTATTTGCTCCATAACCTCCTGCTCACAGCAGTCTCAGTTTTTCCAATTTATATAAATGACTAGTTCCTCAGCTTCTCTACGGCTTTACAAACTGAATAAAGCAGCATAAATTACCCGGTTAGGAAAGGTCTTATTGAACGTTAACATTTTACATCCAGGATCAAATTGAAATAATTGCCTGAAAGGAAAACGCCTGAAACAAATGATTGAAAATAGAAACCACAGTTTCAAATAAAAATAGATAGGGAGCCCTTCAGAAGCTGTGGTAAATGAATGGCTGGTTTAGTTGGGAAGTGGGGATTTATTAGCTTGTGTAGATTGTGATGAAAGATATCTGTGAAAATAATTGGGCTCATTTCGGGGAAATCAGGCAGTCCATTAAAACTGCCGGGCACAATGATCACAGGAATACTAATTTGGCTTGTAAATTCCTGTGATTTTTTAGCACTCCCCAAACCAGTGTAAATTCCAGCCAAGAGAGGATAGTTTAGGTCATCCAGAGTCTTTTGCTTGTACATCTCTGCATCCCCGGGAAGATTCTTGTGTGTGAATGGACGTTGTGAACCCCTCTGTGCCAGCGGTGTGAGCCCCTCCTGAGGTTCCAAGTGCAGGCAGGGAGGTATCAGGAGTTGATGTCAAGTATTTCCAACGTATTTTGGGGTGAAATAACACAGAAAATGGAGTTTGCCTTCCCAAACTGTGCCTGACCAAAACCCAGCCCATGTATGGAGCAGGATGTGTATTACGAGTTTTTGAGGCAGGAAAGCAGAGATGGAATCACCAGTTAGGGTACAGGGAAATAAAATTTTCCTTTGTGCCTCTAGAGATGTAAAAATAATTCAGAGAGACGCAAATAAAATATATGTGGGGGTTTTTTTAGGACAGAAAGAGGTAAAAGAATTACTGTTACGGAAAATGGAAGCTGGGGTGGAAATGCTTCATTGGCACCAATGTATTTTCTGTAGATTTCCTAGAGACAGGAAAATACTTTAAATCTTTTCAATTGTGATTGATATCAATCATCTAAACATGCAATTACCCTGGTATACAATTAATCAAAACACTGATGAACAGAGTACCATTATTTAATTTCACCAATAAGTGCCTCGACAGAATCTGCTCTTGAAAGATTTTTTTCAACACAGGCTTCAAAATTGGTTTCAAAATAAGAAATGATCTCCCATACGGAGCCATTTGTGAAAGTGTTGCTGGTTTGAAGTGTGGGAATACTGAAACCTTTGGGTGGTGCATCTCCAGCAGCAATAAAGGAACATTAATGTGTGGAGCCAGACAGAAAAATGCACCGGGGGGAAGTCCAAGTGAAAAAATAGGGGGTGAAGTCGAAAATGTTGCACCCTTTTCTCTGTGTTTTTGCACTTTAAATTCTTATAATAAACTATATTCCCTTTCCCAGCCAGGTCAGGAAGTCTCAGGGTTCAGCACCTTGGACACCAACCTATCCTGACAGTAAATACACCGGGAAATGCAGAAGTGCAAACCTTCTTAACACTGATTTATAAGCCTTCGTGCCTTTTCATTCTGACCAACCAAAAAGGGTTTGTTGCCCTTCCAGTTTTTGAGCTCTGCTGTGGGTGGACAAGTGATTTTTTTTGTTGTTCTTGGTGCCGGGGAGAGAATTTTCTGTGTGTGAAATGAACAGTGAACAAAGAATGACTTTGGTAGGTGTAATTTTGCGAAGCAATTTGGTGGCTTCTGAAGGTTCTTTGTCATCCTTGAAGCATCACTTTCTGTGAGAGTATTTGATGTTCATATTCTCAGAGCCCACTCTGAGCTTATACTTTCCCCTCTGCTCCTCTCCTTCCTAATCTGGAGTGCTGCTAGGATTTCCCAGAGCCTTCTGTTTATGAAATGCAGAGCAAATCTGAATCTTTCATCAAAATTAAGATTGAGTTGTGCCTTATCTTTCCTTCCCCTACAGCTGGTGGATTTGCAGGTGAGCGTATTTCTTTCCCGGGTAGTGTGGAAATTGGAAGGGTTTTATTTTTAGTGAAAATCCAGATTAACTCCACTGTAAGGCCAGCTCATATCTCTAATGTAAAAAGTGAACTAGGATGGAATTGATTTCTGGTTTTGCAGTAAACAGCTCCGTAAAATAGAGATGAAACTGAGAAGGGTGAAGTGCTTACATGGAAATATCTGTGTGCGTGCACTGGTTTCCAGTGGCCTGAGATAAATAGACACAACTAATAGGAAATATTCCCAAATTTGAGCAAAAACCCCACGGAGGGGGATTGCAACATGAGGGACAACTCTGCAGCCATGTCAGAAGGACTAAGCTGAGGAACTTCCCTTTGAAAAGCAGGAAGAGGAGTTGTGGCTGCAGCCTTGATTTCCCAGAGGTGGCATGGAGGTGTCCCAAACCTGCTTGGATCCAGTCCTGATCCCTCTGGCTCATCCCCAGGCCTGCTTGGGTGAGCAGACAATTCCCAAAGGTTCCATCCAGCCTAAAGCATTTTGTGACTCTGGGCAAGACTGAGGTGACAATGGGGGGGGTCACTGTTGACTTCACTGGAAAACTCCAGTGATTATGGCAACGGAAAGAATTGAGAGAAATTGTAGACATTTTCAGGTGTTTGAATACAAACCCGACTGTTTCTGGGCTAGTATTTGCTGCAGTTGTATAATATTTTTAGTAATGGCACTTTTGAAAATGCTTTATGAATGAATAGAAGTTTTTTTAGGGAATGAGACTTGTTATCCAAATGAAAACATCCTTTTAGACCGAAATTTACCCTCCTGCTCATGCCAGTTCCTGTTCTTCTTGTGTTCCTTACTCAAAGGGTGACATCTCTGGCAGAAAACTAAAGAGTCCATTACGCAGCCAGGAAAAAACCCCAGCTGAATTTAGCTCAGCACTCAAAAACGCAGTTGCTCGAAAGGTCCTGCTCCCCTCGGAAGGCCCAAAGAGCCCGTGGCAGCTCCATTTGTCACTGCAGCAAACGGGCAGAATGTGGGACTCGCTGACAGGCACGGAGGGGAGGAAGGAGATGATGGATGGTGGGTGGCCCTGGGCTGAAGCAGCGACTGCCCGTGAGCATGCTGCTGGGGCTCTCCGGAGTCACATTCCCAGGAAAACCTGCAGATATTCTGTAACGAGGTCATCAGCTAAGTCAACTGAAGGCAAAGCTTTCCTGTAAGGAGCAAAGCTAAATGTGGCAGCTGCTGAAGTTGGATCTTTTCCTTAGCTGATTTTCTTGGGGCGAAAAGAGGGATGGGAGAAGAGCAATTGCAGCTGAAAAGCTGAGCTGAGGGGTGGAACTCCTCAATTTTTTTTCAGGTTGACACGTGTGGAGTCCTCTTCCCTCCCTGACAGTGTCACCACGGAGGAAACCCACCTGATAGAGGCAGGGACACTTCTCAGTTGGTTTCTTGCTTAAAAAGGTGATGATATTCACAAATATAACATCCCAAGGTCATTGAACAAGGTCACAATGATGTTATGTAATAATGGGATTTTTTTTTTTTTTACAACACAAAAAGATGTTTAAAGCAAATACTGACCAAAGTTTTAACATGTGTCTAAGCCAGACCCCAAATTTCATTTCTGCTGTGCCCCTCCAAGTGTATCAGAGGGAAGCTGTGTTGCCTAACAGGATCACAGGGTTACTCCTGTAGTACTGGGTGGGAATTAAATTGGGCTGTCTCCAAACTCGTTTCCCAAGTTGAGTTTAATGCAGGGCATGATCAAATGCACACTGGAGCTGGAAAAGGACAGGCAGGAGCGTGGAGGAACCACCTGCTCTGCTTCAGTCTGCTCTGCAGCCAAGGAAGTCCAAACTAATTGTATTAGTATTTAACACGAGATGAGGAATAACAGATCTGACAGAGCTCACCAGCTTCAGGGCTGGGACAGAAGACAGAAATCAAAGAATTCCAAGCATGGGGCTGGGATATGATCCTTTCAGGGCAGCTTCAAGTAAATTGCTGTGGGTTTCCTGCCTTGGAATTTCAGAGGATGGAGAGGGAAGTCCAGTTTAAAATCCAGAGAGGTGGCTCTGTCTGTTCTTCTGAGGGCTGTCAGTGCTAGGGTTTGTTGGAATTGCTTAAAATTGGAGAAGTGAAGAAAGTGAACCATTTCAGAGCCTGGCAATGCTGTAAAGCCTCAGCATTTTGATTCTTTGTCATAGAGCACTGCAAGTCTGAGTGTTCTTGCTAAAAACAACAGAAGAAAATGATGGTTGGGGCTGTGGCCTCTCCTGTACACCAGTGTATCAAACCAAGGTATTTCCCTTTGGGTGAAAAACCACTGTTTTTAATGGAGTGAAGGAAAACCTTTGGAAGCTTTGGAAGGAAAACCTTTGGAATGCCTGGCAGCATTCATTAAATGCTGTATGTAGACTGATAACCTCAGTGATGCAACCTGTATTTTATATTTCTGATAATACTCGAATACGAATATTAAACATCTCTATATTCTGCCCTTTGCCTCGACAGATGTCTTGGCCAGGATTAAATTAATTGCTAAATGTCTTTTCTGCCTGACAGTTGGGAATTTGAGGCTTCAGAAGTAAATAGGTTTTGAAGCAATCCAATAATAGGCTTACAAGGCTGAGAGGCAACAGAGCTGAAAAGTGAAAAATCAAGAGGCCGGGCCATTAATACCTCCTTGAAAAGTTAATCAGTCCATGACAACAGGCTGGAGTCTACAGAGTGGCTGCTCTGAGGGGTTTGGCAGGTCAATATTTTGCCGCAATTGTTCAGGCTTGGAATATTTCTGTAGTTGTATGTTGTGTGGTAAATATTTGTGGTTAATTAAACTTGTAATAAAGCTGTGGGGTGATCTGTGCAGGTTTTCCTCAAGAGAAGGGTGAATTTCCTCAAAGAGCCCCTCCGAAGCTGATTGTCCAGCAAATGTTGTCTTGTAGATCCCAATTTTAGGGTTTTTTCGTGTATTTTGGTCCAGTGTCAAGGCACGGTGGAATCACCAACTCCAAACACCCAAAGAGGATAATGCCAAAGGAGGAGAAAGCCGAGGGTGGTTCTTCCAAGGCTTTTCAAGGAAAATCTCAGTGCTGGGGGCAGTGGTTTCAGTGGGGACAAGAGCAAGAACAGAACATCAGAAGGTCCCTGGTGGCTTTGGACAGCAAAGGCTGCAGAAGTTGAGGTGGTGCTGGAGAGAGGGCAGAGGTTTGGGGTTGCACCAGACAAATTTATGGAGGGGGTTAAAAGGTTAATGATGGATGGAGAAAGAAATACGAGAAAAGCTACGTGATAATGTTATTACTGAAATAAAAGTAACATTTCCAAGAGCCTCCAAAGTATTTTGCACCAACTGGTAAAATACCAGTGCCCAGCTGCAAAAGGGGCTGCTGGAGGTTTGTTTCCCTGTTGTCTGTCTCCATGATAATTTAGTTTCCTGAGGGCTGAAATGCATTTGTTTAATTACAATCTTTCTCATTTTAATGTGGTGGTGGCTCTGCGTACCTGATTACCATGGCTGGTGTGCAGATGTATGAAGACCTTTTTCCATGCAATGTCTCAAAAATTCTAGGGGTGTTCCTAAAGAAAACATTAACATCTGGAGAGGAGTATTACTTTTGGATATTAAAGCTTAAAATGAAATATGTAGGGGTTTTTTGTGTTGTAAAACACGTACCTGACCATGAGGAATGGGGCAAGGAGGATGTCTGGAGGCCTGGCAGCTTAATAGATGCCACTGAAGTTTGCATTAGTGTAAAATGAAGCTAGTCTGGGCTTTTGGTACAAATTCCGGGACATTTGTGCCACTGAGTTCCTTCCCTGTGGGCACAGTGGGAAGAGCAGCCATGAGTTTCCATGGAGAGTGGGAACTTCCAACCCTGCTGGTGCTGGGACCTCGTTGCCCTCCTCCCACCACCACCATCACCACCATCACCATGACTTTTGCCACGTGAAAATCATCTGTAATGAAAGACCTTGGGGGAAAATGGGATTTGCAGGGATGGGCTGTGGGATGAGCAGGAGCAGGGATGGATGGAGTTGACGGTGTCTCTGGAGTTATGATGGATCCTGCTGCCTTTAAAAGGGCTGGAGAAATGTCTTGGCAAACACGTTCCTGTTCTGTTACCAGCTCCTAAATGGTTTCTTTGAGGACACCTCTTTACAGGAATTGCAGATGAATTCCCTAAAAATGGGAATTAATCTCTGATTTGGATAGGGCAGTGTTGTGATAAGGAATGGGGTAGGGATAGGAATGGACTCTGGGAGTGCTCACCCTGAAGGAAGAGATGATCTAATAATACTACTAATAAATTAAAACATGATATATTTTTATATACTGTATATTTTTATCTATTAAATAAATATTAAATATCATTATTCTTATTATCAAATCCCTGTCATTTCCTGGCAGATTGTAACCACAGCCTGGTAACTTCCTTTGTGTTTGAACATCTTCCCAGGTAAATTTCTACTTACACTCTTTATCATGTCCTTCTGTGGAAAATATGGGTAATTCTGGAAAACAGCCTTCAAAGGGAAGGAGTGAGTCTTGTGAATCTTAATTGATTCATAATTAAGTGTGGATCAAATGCTATTACCAGAATAATTTGTCTGGTTTAAGTATGGTTTAAGACTATTTTTTTTTAATAGGAAAGATTAGAAAGGCAATTTTTCTTTAGGGATTTCTGAATCCTGTTAGAATTTCTTTGGCCATTTCTACCTGCTTGGCCCTTTCCTGTGAGTATCCTCCTTGGATGGGGCTTGGAGCAACCTGGGACAGCGAAAGGTGTCCCTGCCCATGGCAGGGGGTGGAATGAGATGATCTTTAAGGTCCCTTCCAACCCAAACCCTTCTGTGATTCCATGGATAGCACTGGGAATGGGAGAAAAAGGAAGTATTGGAGGTGAAACTAAAGGAATCATCAGCTTGCATGTTATGATGATGAATTATTTGCTTTCTTTTGTGGACTCAGCTCATACTTTCTGGGGATGTTGAACACGCCACAGCTCCCTTTAGACAGCTCTTGTGCAATATTGAATTCCCAAGGTGTCCAGCTCTGCCTGCAGCTCTCTGGGGAGGTGCCTGGGGGCCTTGAGCTCCGATTGTGCAGCTCTGATCCCCCCGAGCCCTGATGTTGCAGGGGCTGTGTCTCAGTCAGTGTCAGTGGAGCTGAACCAAGCACTTTGTGTCGGAGAAATGCAATTCCCAGACCCTGATGCATTTCCCCTTCACACCCCACCCTTCCCACTGTGTTTTCCTGTGTGCCTACACTCCCTGACTCCTGCTCCAGGAGATTGATGACCTCCCCTGTCTCTGATTCAAACACCTCTGTTGGCCATGTGAACTGTGCAGGTTGTGCTTGTCTTGCTGGTGCCTTCCAGGGAAGGAAACAAATGAGGAATAGAGACCAACCAGCAGCCATAGAGGTCACAAAACATTTGTTTTCCTTCTGGCAGGAGCAGCTGCATCCCCAGGACCGGACAAAATCTCCTGGAAAGCTCCTTCTGTCTGGTGTGCATTCCGTGGTTTCACACGGTCACGCTGAGAGCAGGAGATGGAGCCTCCCTTAGTGAAACCCTTGGAAATGAAGGAAGGGAAAAGCAATATCCATTTTTACACAGAGGGGAGGTTGATGCAGAAACCCAGATTCACTGAGGTTGGAAAAGACCTCCAAGATTGAGTCCAAGCTGTGCTTGATGCCCACCTTGCCCCCAGCCCAGAGCTCTGAGTGCCACGCCCAGGCCTTCCTTGGACACCTCCAGGGATGGGGACTCCAAACCTCCCTGGGCAGCCTCTTTTGAAGTTTACCAACCCTTTCCGTGGAGAAATTCTTCTTGATGTCCAACCTGAACCTCTTCTTGGTGCAGCTCGCGGCTGTGTCCTCTCATCCTGTCACTTGTCCAGGAAAAGAAGCCATCCCTGCATAGCAGGGGAAAATTAAGCCCAGCCTAAAGCCATGAGATATTCCAGAGCAGAGACCATCTGGAAGCAGGTGCGTGACTTACTTGTGTCCATTTGAAACATTGTCCAGCCCTGGTTAATTTTTTTCCAGTGGAATTCGGCCTGAAAGTGTAATTCTCATCCTCAGTTTCCCCTTTGGCTCTGCCTTAGGGAAGTTTGAGCTAAATCTTGACGTGCCCGACTTCGAGTTCATCGTGCTCTTAGAAGACTGCAAGAAAAACAGGGATCCTTTGAATTTTCTTGAACAAAATGCCATCTTTTCCCAGTTATTCCGTTCTTTTCTCCAAGATTTCTGCTAGCTGGGCCTCCAGCTCAGTGACAGGCAGCATCTGCTCCCAGCCTGGAGCTCTCCGTGGCTGGCTGGGGAGCAGGTCCTGCCATTCCCCCCACCCTGCTGGGAGGAAGATTCAATTTTGGCCATCTGGCTGCTGTCTCTTAAGAGCAGAGAAATAAGTCGAAGACCCGAGAATTGGCAGCTGGAGGGGCTGACAGGCGGATGTGTGACTGTGTGTGGAAAATGGACTTTTCCGAGGCGCTTTCTGTGCTAACCAGAAGAATTTTTTTTTTTTTTTTATTTTTTTTTTTTGGCAGGCTGAGGATTTTGTTTTTGATTTTTCACGAGTTGCCGTGGAATATTTGGGTTTTACACTATTTCGACATTTTGGCCAAAAGAGGAAGTTCTATTTCCCTTTCTTGATGTATAATTGCACATTCTGTTTTTTAAAACCATGAAGGAAAACCCTACCTTGTACTGATTGAAATATTTTAGTTCTTTTCTGTATGAGAACATGCAGAATTCCACACTTGGATCCTACGTTTCTCTCCAGTGGATCCTCTATTCTTAGGCTGAATCAGCTGGAAAAGGAGGAGATTGAGAAAAATTAGCGATTTTTTTTTTTATTAGGGTGAAGTAGGTGGAGCATGGCCTAGCCAGGCACACGGTACTGATGCAGGTAAATCATGCAGGAAAATGATAATTCCCCTGTCCCTCAATTAATAAGGGGTATTTCCCTTCCAATTCAAGCTTTGACTGGGCAGCTAAGACTTAGAAATCAAAACCAGTTTATACCACTGTCAATTATGATAATAGACCTTTGTCTTCTGCCTCTTCACAGATCAGTAGCAATTTATCATCCACTTAATTGCATACAAAAAAATTCTGTTCGGCCTTGAGTTAACCAGGAAAGCAGATCCTTCCCTTTGATCCTGGGGATACGAGCTGCCATGGGGAATTTTCCCTGCCTTCTCCTGCCTCAAAGCCAGACCTGACCTCATGACTCACTTGCTTGAAACGAGCACTGCTTAAACAAAAGAGAAATTAAGTCAGGAGGCCCATGTGAGGATGATTCACAATTCAAATTAAAAACTGCCTCGTCATTTAGTGATATCAAACCAACGTGCATCCAGATCTTTTTGGCTTCAAACACTTCCCTAGTGAATAATTGCATCCTTCCAGCTTTGCACTTCTTTTGCTCTGCAATTTCCAGGGCAGACGTCCCTGGAGGAGGAGCTGCTGCCGAGCTCCGTGCTCTGGGACTTGGCTAATTAAAGGTTACCAAAGGCTTGTTGGAAGGTTCACGAGCAAGTGACAAAAAGCTTTTCTGGGAAGTTGGGAGAGGGATGTGAGAAGTGGGGTGGGATTCTTTAGGGACAGTGGGGGCCAGCTCTGGGTGATCCCACCGCAGATCCCAGTTTGAGGTCAGGTCTGGAAGCTGAAGGGCTGAGGGAAAGCAACAGGAGGGCTGATACCTTTGGAGATTGTTGCATCCATGGATGCAAGCACAGCATCCTGGGGTATCCACCTCCATCCTCCCAGCTTCCTCAGACGTGTTCTGTGCAAGCATTTGCTCCTTACGCTGTTTCTACACATCTGAACTTATTGTGTGTTCACTGCTGGAGAAATTCGGTGGGTATGCCCATCCAAACATTGCTGAAAATTCCCTTTGTCCTTCCCAAATGCTCCTGCTGTGCTGTGACATGCCCCTGGTACACACTATGGCTGTGTTGAGTCTCTCTTTAGATAATATTTTATAGAAGCCTGAATCCTGGTAGCATTTTCCATATGGGACTGGAAACTCTGATTTTCCAAGGAGCTCAAACCCCACAGCAGTCTCTGTGGAAGCACTACTGGGAAACTTTTCCCATTTAGCTCAAGCTGGAACTGCAAAAAGTGCTGAAGGACTTTTCTCATTTAGCTCAAGCTGGAGAACTGCAAGGAGTGGCCAAATGCCAGCTCATAAACACCTGAGGTACCAAGCGAATAAAAACCCACCCTGAAGCAGCACAGGACGTGGAATTACAGCACCGGGCACATCCAGGTGGGAACCCAGGAGCTCTGGGGCTGCAGGGAAGATGGACAGGAGCTGAATGCCTCCCCCAGAACCCACAGCACTGGATTTTACAGGCCTTGTGTAATGCAAGGGAATTTCTTCCCATCAGGCTGATCTACCCAAATGTAAACCAGGGAACGGCTCCTTGGGGAATGGGGAGATGCAAGGTGCATTAATGAGAAGAGATTAAAGTCAGTTATTGACCTGCCAACATCCAGTAATTCTATAGCTGATGTTACAGTAAATGATAAAAATTTGGTCTTCTACCTGGGTCTTATTTTAAGTCAGTTTATTCAGTAGCAGGTCACAGACAGGGCTTGCTTCTGCCCCTAGGTCAACATAGGCCTTGAGCTTCTATTAACACAAAAAAGAGCTTTATTAATTTAGATGGTAATTATGTGTTAGAGAGTGTCCAGGGAAGAGAACAGCTGGGGAAGGGTCTGGAGCCTGAGGAGCAGCTGGGGGAGCTGGAAAAGGTGCTCAGCCTGGAGAAAAGGAGGCTCAGGGGGGCCCTTGTGGCTCTGCACAACTCCCTGACAGGAGGGGGCAGCCGGGGGGGTCGGGCTCTGCTCCCAGGGAACAGGGACTGGAGGAGAGGGAATGGCCTCAGGCTGGGCCAGGGGAGGCTCAGGCTGGACATCAGCAGGAATTTCTGCATGGAGAGGATTGGAAGAGGCTGCCCAGGGAGGTTTGGAGTCCCCATCCCTGGAGCTGTCCAAGGAATGACTGGACGCGGCACTCAGTGCTCTGGTGGGGATGGATCACAGCTTGGACTCAGTCTGGGAGATCTTTTCCAGCTTGAATGTTTCTCTGTTCTCTCTGTGGATGAGGCTCTCCAGACAGACCGTGGGCTTCGTTGCCTCAGTACAATTGGCTTCAAGTCCTGCCCAAAGTGAGCATTTACTGTAGGAGCAGCCACTGTGCACTCCTTCCTCACAGCGATAGAAACCCTGCGTATATCTAATGAAATATGAAAGTTCCTATCTCTTATTCATGGCTGCTGAAAGTTACTCAGCAGCAGTCTTCAAACACACCCCTGCAAGTACCTCACTCTACAATTTATGTGACAAGGAATGACATGCAAACATCTTTGGAAGTTAAGTATTTGTGTTAATTATTGAAGAGAGACATTCCAAGTGACAGACTGGATGAATACTCTCCGGAAAGCCTCCAGTCTTGTGGTGGGGAAAAGGAGACTTAGGCAAGCTCTGGGAAATAATTAACTAGAGGAGTTGTAGTCATTCCAACCCCCTGCCATGGGCAGGAACACCTTCCACTATCCCTGGGTTCTCCAAGCCCCGTCCAACCTGGTCTTGGCATCCAGGGGCAGCCACAGCTTCTCTGGGAATCCAATCCCGGCCCCTCACTACCCTCACAGGGAAAAATTCCTTCCTCGTATCCAACCTAAACCCTCATTTAGTTTAAAAATGTTCTTCTTTCCTGTCACAGTCAGCCCATGGAAAAGTCCCTCTTTTTTACGAGCCCTCTTCAGGGCTTTACTGGAGGTCACACCAAGGTCCCCTTGGATTCTTCTCTTTTCCAGGCTGAACAGCCCCAGCTCTCCCAGCCTGTCTTCATAGGAAAGGTCTAAAAAAACCCATCCCCAAAAAACCCAGGCCTAAAAAAACCCATCCCACTATGGGTCATTCCTGTCAGTGCGTGAGGTCTGTGCTATATTTGTAAATATTGATGGAGTTTGGGCTCTCCTTCCCACTGGCCTGAGGGTGTCTATCACCACATTCCCTCCACGGGGAGAATCCTTGTGGAAACACACAACTGACCAAATCTCCCAGGCCCTCCTTTCCAAATCTGTGTGACAAGAAAGGAAGAAGCTTTTGTTTCTAAGCTCTTATCAGCTGGTATTAAAATTCTTCAGAAAATAATTATATGTGCTACAACGCAGTTTAAGCTTCCTACCTTTTTTAATTCCATCAGGCTGCAATATTCCCAGAAATAATAAAAAAATCAGCGCTGGCAGATCTCACATGGCAAAATTTCAGACTCTTCCGGCTCCTTTTTTTGAAGTGATTTGAAAATCTCCCCTCTCACAGCCCGACAGCTCCTCCCTGACACGATCTGTAGCATCTTTCATGTCACCCTGCCCCGTGGCAAAGGCAAAGTTGTGTCTTCCAGGGGAGAAAACATCCACTGGACACGAGAACTCTTTCAGGTTTTTGTAGGAACACAACAATCTCGGGAACAGGGGAAGATGCCATAGGGAATGTGATTTTCAAACTGAATTTTTTTTTCTGCTTCAGTGCTTTGAGTGAGTTTGTTCCCCTAATTTGATTTGTTATGTGCTTGCTGTAGCTTGAAGCCTGGTTCTCCACAATTGTAGAAATATAAAGGCCATGTCAAGTAATTTTCTGCTTTAATTTCAATACATAACTTCCTTTATCTGCTGGTGTTTGGTGATAAACATCAATATCGTTATCAAGACCACTCACAAGATAGTTCTGCGTGTGATAATAATTTAAATTCTCTAGAATTTATATGGGCAATTGATTGAGGGGTGACACTGTACAAAATTAGCCTGAATATTTACTTTGTGTTTCCTAATTATGCAGTTTTCAGTGCTGAACGAAAGCAATGAAAAGACTCCTCTACACAATTTTTTTATCAAGATTCACTGTCAGTTTTTCTTCCTCAATTTTCTTCATGAATATGAGACCTAAATCAATATTTTTAATTGTCCAAGGAGCTATATATATATATACAAAAATATATATATACACATTTATATATAAGCCCACTAGTGGAAGTGTCAACATTTGTGTGGTTGTTCTCTCTAAGAGCTACTTGATAATTTGACTTGTTTGTGTTTTTTCAAGGAGCTGAAGTCCCTTCATTCCTCATTCTTGAAAATGTCCGTTTCTACATCCTTGGATAGAATTTTTATGTGTTTGTAAGTCTAATGCACTTTTTCAGTCGTTCCCTCTCTTTAAAAAAGAGAACAAACCCAGATGTTTGGTCTCCTGGGCATCCATTGCTGATGTTTTATTGTATTTGTAGAGGCAAAAAAATTGTTTCTAAAAAATGTGTTTGCAGCCTCCCACACTGATAATTTTTGGGGAAGTGTGGGGCAGTCTTTTCTCTCCTGATACCTGTGCTAGTGATATTGGTTTATAGACATCTGGAAAAAAACGTGATGGTGCAGGATTTGGAGATATTTAAATATGAGGATCTCTTTAGGCTGACGTTTAGGGATGAGACATACCCTGGTTCCTCGTTATCCTGAGGAGTTTTAGCAGATGTGAGAGGTTTGTTATGGGCATAGAAACCTTGTGGGGTTTTAAGGTGATGCTTTTCATTCACTTCGATGAAAATGAGGTTTCCCAAAGGATTCAGAACAACCCAAGAGAACGAAATGCTGGATTTTCTCAGCTAGGAGTGCGGATTGTGCCAGGAAAAACCTTCTCCACACCAATTTTTCCACGGGGTTGGAAGGTGGTGGAAGCTTTGGTTCCCAGCACTGTGTGCACTTGGATTCTGTCAGGAATTTTAGCTCCTAGGGAAGTCTCTGTGTGTTTGGAATGTCATTCCTGGAAGAGACTCCACATCTGTGTGACATCCCCGAATCCCACATTTGTCAGTCCTAAAGCTCAGTTTTAAAATTCCTGGGCATTCTGTGAACACCAGGTTTAATTGAGTCTCACGTGGGACATTCCCTTTGGTTGAATGGGATTTTTTGCACATCCCTAAATCCCCATTTTCAGCTTTGTACTAAATCTAGCAGGAGATGAAAAGATTCCCTGGTGGGATGGCTGATTCCTTGTGTTTGGGAGCTCCAGTACTAAACAGTTCAACTCCACCTACCTAAATTTGCCTTCCATTAATTTTGTGTCTTTAGCACTAATTATTATTATTATTAATTTTTAACTTAAATTCCTTTTTTGTCTGGCTAATTACCAAAAACCATGGAATCATGGAAAGGTTTGGGTTGGAACGGACCTTAAAGATCATCTTGATCCAATCCCCTCCGTGGGCAGGGAACTTTCTACTAGACCAGGTTGCTCCAAGCCCCATCCAATCCAATTTCCATTAAAATCAGTGTCAATATAAATTATTGCATATCAAGGGAATTACTGGAATCCCAACAAAAGGATCAGTCTTTACTCACTTTTCTTCCTTTTCCATTGTACAAAAGCTCCTCAGTGCTGTGCTGGCTTTCAATAAGGAATGAAGCTCCAATTGTCTGTGAGTAGCTGATAGATCAATTTGAATATATTTGGCCATTAATTAAGTCCCCTTCTTTTTGCATGCAAATGGATTTCTCTCCAGGGAATTAATTACAGAACAAATTTCAAGCTAATCTATCTTTGCAGTCCAATGCAATGTTGTGCTATAAAACCCACTCTCAAAATGAAGCTGCTCCCATTTAATGAATTGCTATCAAATTTTTCTAAACAATTTGGCACAATGCAGTCAAACAAAACCAGGAATCAACCTAAAACTGACTCCTGAACATCCCAGTGCAGTGCAGTGGCTCTGGTTGATAGGATTGCACAGGGATTTGGGAGAAGAGCTGATGGATTCAGAGACGGTTGCATGGTTTTTTTAAATGGTGTATTGAAATCTGGATTTAATTTGGATTTTTTTATATTATTAAATGTAATAGCCATCTTTCCATGGAAACAGATTAAAGCTCATACTCCAAAACTTCTTTTTTTTTTTTTTTTTTTTTTTTTTTTTTGCCATTTTTTTTTTTTGATTCTACCATATTAATCTTTTGAAAAAACTAAATCTCCCACAAATCTTTCTATTCAAACTGATAGTGATTGTTTTTCTTGGGACATGAATATCCTTTCTATAGGCATACTTCCTCTCCTGGAATGAGGGCTAGTTTGTTCTGCATCCTTGATCCTGCAAAACCTCATCCATGTACTTATATTTATTCATGTCAGGAATAGTGGGGCCCGGTGAGGCTTTACTTTCTGAGTCATCCAACTTTCTTTAAAGATATGGAAAACTGCTTGGGTGCCCCAGATTGAGAACAAAACCAACCCATTTTTGGCAAGAATCTCGTGCTCTAGAGAGAAATTAGGATGAGTATTTTTTATTTCTTTTCAAATATTAGGATGATGTCTAATAGTGATTAAAACTATTGGTGTGAAGGACTCGGTGCAGCGCTGGTGCAAAACCCTTCCAAGCTCCAGGAATGCCACCAGCCATTCCCATGTTCTCCACCTCCCAAGCCCAAAGGAAAAGGAAATGTTGGAGTTGTGTTTCTGGAGAGATGAGAGGGTGTCACGTTCAGTGCAGTCCCTTCTTTTGTGATCTGGATATATCTGAGCTCATTGAAAAACCTTCCTTTTCTCCCCATCTGATTTATTTTTGCTCTGAGCATTGACCTTTAGGCAACTTTATTGAGTGGAATCACTTTCCATTTGCTTTTTAACAGCTGCTTTTTAACAGCTTTCTGTTTTACTTGCATTTCCCTCCTCGGCAAAGGTTAAGTAGAGGTGACCCCAATCCCATTTCCCTCATTCCCCACTTCACTCTGTCCTGGCACCTCTCTCCTCCGAGGGACGATTTCTCATTGCTGAGCTCATTTATTTCGGGTAATAACGCAGAATCTGCTCTTCCATTTCCTTCTCTGTCGCTTTCCCAGCTCCAAACCCGTGTCCTCTGTCACTCTATTATCGCTCCTAGAACAACTAAAAGCGAGTGACTCAAAGATTTGTTTGTAAATGGGTGCTTAAAACTGTTCTGCAGCACAGTTCATGGCAGCTCAGCACACACACAGGTTTTTGTGGAGCTTCTTTTATGTGGGAGTCTGTGGAGTTACTTCTGCTGGCCACCTCCATTTATTAATTTGTGTTTTTTATCTGCCTGGAGAAGAGGAGCTTGTGTGGAGATTTCAGAGCAGCCTTCCAGTGTCTGAAGGGGCTTAGAGGAAATTGGAGAGGGACTGTTCATCAGGAACTGTTGCGATGGGTAAAGGGGAATGGGTTTAAACTGAAAGAGGGGAATTTTAGGTTGGAGACGTGGATGAAATTCTTCCCTGTAAGGGTGGGGAGGCCCTGGCACAGGGTGCCCAGAGAAAGCTGTGGCTGCCCCTGGATCCCTGGCAGTGTCCAAGGCCAGGCTGGACGGGGCTTGGAGCAACCTGGGATAGTGGAAGGTGTCCCTGCCCATGGCAAGGGGTGTGGGACTGGATGAGCTTTAAGGTCCTTCCAACCCAAACCATTCTGGGATTTTATGATTCAAATAAATGAGTTAATAGCACCTCACAGCAATGCTCAGTTTGCTCAGATGTGTTGGCTGCCCCTTGTTCCAACAGCTAAAAAGTTTCAGATTTATTTCTTCTACTTTGAGAGTAGTTCTCTCTTTCTTATCAGTACAAAAGTAAAGTAAAATCCTGCACTTATTTCTACTGTGGGGCAAAACTACCTTGAGCCTTCATGGGAAACACTGAAGGGTCCAGGATATGCTCTGCACTCACCTTGGGGCAGTATTCTTTAAGCACCTTCAGAGAGAAGTGATATCCAAGAGAACGAAAATGAAAAACCTACATCTGCTTTAGCCTTGAAGACAGACAGGCTCATAGAACATCAGGAGCTGGAGAGCTGTAATAAAACGGGAAGTTTTAGTAGTTAGCTGGAGAAGTGAAAAGGTTGAAAGGACAGAGCAGGAGATGGTGCCCTGGTGAGGGAAAACCAGCTTTTCCCCAGGACATGTTTAGTGTGTTGTGACCCCGGGAAATCGTGGAAAAGCAACTAAAATGCAGCTTAACATTGTGGTTGTGATGTAAAACAGAAAATAATGGCATTAAAATATGGATCTGTATGAATAAATGCATAAATGCACACAAATACATGTATATGCACATATTTATTTGCCTGAAGGGGGTAGGAATGGAGATTAAACTGCTCAGATGCTGCTTACCAAACATAAATGGGGTGAAAAGGAGTTTTTGGGCTTTGCAGGCACAGGAGGAATTTGCAACTGTAGCTCAGCCTCTGAGGTAATATCCTGATTTGTTCTTTGAGTTTTCTGCTCTTGGATTGGTTTGAGGGTTTTACAGCTGTGGCCCCTGAGGAAATGTATGAAAAGGTGTTTTTGCAAAGCTGGAAAATGAAAAGTGAAAACGGTGAAGGGACAAACTGAGATGGACAACTGTCAAAAAACAGAGTCATGGATTGTTTGGGCTGGAAAAGCCCTCTAAAATCCAGTCCAACCATGAACCCAGCGCTGCCAGGTCCTCCCTTAACCCCCCATCCGCAGGTTTTTGGACACTCCCAGGGATGGTGATTCCCCCACTGCCCCGGGCAACTCTTCCAGTGCCTGACCACCCTTTCAGTGAAGAAATTCTCCCTGATACCCAACCTAACCCTCTTCTGGCACAACTTCAGACCATTCCCTCTTGCTCCATCTCTTGTTCCCTGGGAGCAAAGACCGACCCCCACCTGGCTGTGTCTCAGCTTTGACGCTCACACACGACTTTCGCCAGCAGCTGGAAATGTTTATTTTCCTTCTCTCTTTCCTCGTTTCAAGTAAATGTTGGAGTGGCTCTGCGTGGGCAGCAGGAGGGAGGAATGAAGAGGTCTCTTGCTGGCAAACAGCTGGAGCTGTTAAGCAGAGCAGCCCAGTGGAGAGCAGAGGGAGGGACTGACGTCCGCAGAGAGACAACAGGCAAACGATGGCAATCAGAGCCCGGAGCTGCTGCCCTGGCACCCCGTGTTCGGCAAACAAACTGATTTGGGAAGTCGAGAAAAAGGAACGAAACAAACCTAAAGGATATTTCCTCAGCAGAACGGGGCTGGGTAGAAAAGAAATGGTATTTTCACTTTTAAATAGAATAATGATGCACCCTTCAAAAAATATGGGAAATTACCTCCCCACGCGTAATTGGGCAGTCTAAATGAGACTAATAATTTAGTGAGAAGTGAAATTTTAAGCAGAGCTTCTTAAAAGTAGATACTACAGTGAAAAAGTCTGGGAATATCCATTGCGTGTGTGAGTTTGGGCTGTTTGTGGTGAGTCCTAAGCGTGAAGGAGTTTCTGTTTCTTTAGATGGCAGCTTTCTAGAAGAAATGAGGTTGGGTGCAGATCAACTGCTGCATGAAAATCATAGAATGGCTTTGCACGTAGAGATTTGGATTTTATATCCCTTTAATTCCCAAGTTTCAGATGAAATTTCGCTGCCCTGTTCACAAGACTTGGTTTCTAAGGCCTCTTTCTAATTGAACAGTCTGTCCAAAATTTTACTGAATGTCTAATTACTAAAATTGAAAATATGTGCATGCAGCCACCACCAATTCCAACCTCACCAAGTTTTAATTATAATTGTGCAGCTTAATCAGAATTGCAGTATCTGAGGCTGTTGATTTGCAAGAGCAATTTTGGCCAAAACTGATGGTATAGTTAGAATATTCAGTATGGATAGAGAGACCAAGGTGTTCTTAATTTGTCTGTTTGAAAGCAAAGTAAGATTTCCATAATTTCTTTGCAGAGAAACAGTGAGAGATCCCTAAGAAATGGAAAAAAAAAACCAAACCCCAAAGTGAATTTTAAAAATAAAATAACACACTAAACTCCAGCTTTTCCCCAATGAATGCTTTTTTATATTATTTTGAAATACATGCCTGCATTTAATTTATTTAAAAGACCTCTTTGATTTTCCACTCTTTCCCATTGGAGGAGCTTCAACCATGAATGATAAATCAGGATGTTGAAAAGTTTTCTTATCATTTCTTAGACTTGAAGGATAATGGATGTCTCAAGAAACAATACCAAAAGCTACTTGAAAGGCAGAATTAAAAATAAATAAAAGAAAAAAGATGAGAGAGGGAGCCTCCCTTGTGGATTTATGTCCTTTTGATTTATCTGGAAGAAAAGCTGAGTTCTTGTGACAGGAGGGAGAAGGGCTTTAAGTGCCTCCTGTTAACCTCTGGATATTCTGAATTTTCGGTGGTGAGTGCATGGGATAAAACATACGAAATTGTTCGGTGATAAAAATAATCTGCTTTTTCTTTTAGTAGCTGCTGGTCTCCCCTGTGTTCTCTCTCTTTGTGGTTTCCATCAATAAATGCAAGATGGAATTTCTCCTGGAATGAAGTTGTATTGCAGTAGATTGGGGTTTGGGTGTTTTAAGGATGTTTGTGCAATGAGTGAGGCATTTGTAGGGTTTACCTGTGCACTTTAGGGACATAACTGCTACAAAGGAACGTCCTAAATTTACAGCTGATGAGGAACAGCATCCCTAAACACCCTCCCAGCTGAGCCATTCCAAGCTATTTCCTTCTGGGAGGATTTTCTTGCTTTGTAACTTTAAATTTCCAGTTGATCATCTTATGGGATGAAATTCGGTGCTGCCTTTTTGGCTCTGTGTTCATCACCTTTGGGTGGCTCGTTCAGGGTAGGCCAGGATTCCCTGTGGGATATTCCCTGGATGCAAAGCCCATTCCTGCCCTCCCTCGTTTCCCTTTTGGTGCCAGGGATCCCGGCCGTGTCCGGCTGGCAGCGTACACAGAGGATCCCCCACCTCTCTGCCCTTTTCCAGAGCTGCTCAAAAAGACTCATTTTGCTCTAATAAGACAGATGACATTTCCAGCAGCCCTTTCTGAGGAGATTCCCTGCAGGGAACTTCAGGAGACTTGATCTAGGCCTTGTCAATTTTTGCTCTCTTTTGCATCTTCTTTGACCACTGGCCTCTAATTCTGTTGGCCCCCAGTGGTGTCCTGAACCCAAGAAGGTGTTTTTTGTGACAGCTGTGCTGCTGCTGTCCCTCGGCTCCTTGGCCAAACACTTGGCTGCACTTTTGCTTCAATAAACGCCATAAATGAACTGATTTGCATCTCCCATCAATGATATTATTTGGAATAATGAAATGTCTGAGTGCTTCCGTTCCTAAATCAAACCGTGCTCCTCGGGGTGTGAGAGACTGTGCTGCACGTTAGGAACCTCGGCTGCGCCCCACTCCTGCGTTCTGGAGTTTGGGAAATTAAACCTGAGAGCCCTCAAACTTCCAGCAGAGACTCACTCATGCTTTTGACTCCCGCTCGCGTCGTGTCAGCTTTGCCAAGCATTGGACTTGCTAATCAGGGCAAAGGCTTTTCTCTCCTTTGGCTGAGTTTTGTTTACTGTCCTGACATGTAAAATTCATCTCTCGCCCCGATGCACGTCTGCTTTTGCACAAAGACTCCAGAAGCCAACATTTCTGCCATTTCAGACTAACAGGCCTTTGTCTGTGTAATTTTTGGTTTCAGTTAAGCACACGGTGAGAACCCAAGGAAATTATTGCTTGTTAACCATCACCCTCATCAATAATTACAGTATTTTAGTCTCCATGCTGATGCAATGGATTAGATTTAAAGAACTTTAGAACAAAATTCAGAATTTCAAAGTATCAGAGAACTACTTTAACATTCTTTCATGGTTTTGGTTTGTTGTTTGAACTTGTCTTCCCTTTCCCCACCCATATGTTAGATGCTGCTTGTTTCTTCCCAGCCATTCAAATTATTCAGGCATAAGAATTGAATACCATTATGGCTCAGCTACAAGAGTTTTACATTAGCCAAAATATGAAAAGCAGATTTATAGTGGTTCCTATAAAGCCAGAGATGGTAAATCGTATTGATGTGTTGTGTTTACAGAAATGTTTCTTTACCACTGTCCATTTGTGCAATGTAAACTGATTCCTTTGCTCCCCTCTCATGAGAGCATGTTCCATTCAGGGAAACACATTAAAGTTTAAATTATTCAGCGTGCTTTGCTTTGAATGCTCTGAAATCAAATTCAAACCTAGCAAATAAATCCCTCCTTATGTATTAACAATGGAATAAATACGAGTGTTTCACCAGCAGAAATCATTCTTCATCTGGATTTTTCTGTTTGTTCAGTTTTGACCTGTTGAAGGAAAGCGGGGCTCTGAGTTTTCACTGCATCCCATCCTCTGTTTGGGGCTGACTCTTTACCCTGACCTTGGGAAGATTTTGTGCCGGGATGTTCTTCGTCCTCTCATTTCTTAACGATGAGTGTTGTTGCGAAGGACTTGTTGATGGAAGAGAATAATGCACGAGATTTGCGACATGAACTTTATAAGGGGTTCAACAGCACTCCTCAGAACAACGGGAAAATGTTCTGCAGGCAGCTGTGCCTGAAGATAACTCCTTTTGTTGTCTGAGTAAGCGTCTGAAAAACTGAGTAGATGTGACACTTGTGATATGGTCAAAGGTTGGACTTGATGATCTTGGAGGTTTCTTCCCAAACCTTCATGATTCTTTAAGCAGTTTCTTTAGAGACCTCAAACACTACAGAAATTATAGGAAACGAGTAGCATTCCCAGAACTCCTCGGGGTAGCATCACATCTGTGATGGATTTCTCAATAAAAATTGGTTTTATAGGGGAAGGTGCTACAGAGCAAAAGGCAGGGCACAGTGAGGGGTGAGACCACCTGAGCTGCTGGACCAACCTGAGGTGGCCCCACTGTGGCTTTGGAACTCAGCCTTCAGCTGTAGCTTTAGAGATTTTATGGGCAGTTCTGGACTTCACGGAAATAGCTCAAGTTTGGAATAGATTGGGAGAAGGTTTCTTGGGAATCCCTGCAGACTTGTGACCAGGAGATATTTGACTTTTAGTCCTTGTGTTGGCAAAGCCTCATCAGAGGGCTGTGGCCTGGCAATGGGGGTGATTTATGTCCTGCTAAATTTAATGAAGAATTTTTGGGGCTTTCACTGCAGGTGTGTTTATTCCATGGCCAGAAGCCCTGGGATTCCTGAGACGAAAACGGTGGAGTTAGTTGGGAGTGCTCTGCATGTTGCAGAATTCCCTGTCGTGACTCCCAGCTGCTTTACTGCCTTCTTTTCCTCCTTTCCCTGTTTTCCCTCGGAACAAAATTTGCTGCCCTTGAGTCTCAAAAATGGATATTTTTTGGAGTAGAATGAACTTCCTCTGCAGAGGAGAGGTGACACCTCTGACTCACGTGGTGTTAACCAGATTGTTTGATGTATTTACCTTCATTTTCTTGAGCCTCTTACTGTCAGCTTTTATCCTTCCCCGACCTTCGGGGAGTTTATGCAGAGTTTCAAAGCTAATAATATCTGATAAACCAGGCATCTGCTAGAAATCATATGCTGTGCTCCAAACCACTCCAAAACAGGTCGGAATTCAGCTGGAAAATTGAGGAGACTCTGTTAACTTTATGCAACCTCTTGAATGTCTTCCTAGAAGAGTAAAATATATGTTGGTTTTATAGGAAATCTTTGTACAGTGTCTCACGTCCCCTCCGGGGTCAGAGTAAGAACTTGTTCTACTTTGTAATTCCATAATAATCCATGGGTTTTCAGTCAGGTAAATGAAACCAAGTTGTGGAAAAGTCTGAAGGTGTCTCAGGAGTCATTGGAAGAAAATGAATGGAGGGAAATTTGGGGTAGGATTGGAGTGTTTGAGGTTTGGTGTTGGAGCAGCCCTGGGGAGGGTGTGATAACCCCTGTTCCCTTTTGTCCAGTAAAAATGACTTGGGATAAACATTTTGGTTTGATTCCATGTGTCCCTTTCCAATGGAATGGATTTTATCCCCTTTACGAATGGTGGTGAATCCGCTGGATATTCAGGATGTGATTCTGTGCCTCTCTTCATTGCCATGCAAAGCCTCCCTGCAAGGGCGTGTTTGTGGAGGAAACAGAACCTTACAATCTCTCTCCTCATAAACGTTCCTTCGATACAATAATCATGGAATCCCAGAATGGTTTGGGTTGGGAGGGACCTGAAAGCCCATCCAGTGCCACCTCTGCCCTGGGCAGGGACACCTCCCACTGTCCCAGGCCGCTCCAAGCCCCATCCAGCCTGGCCTTGGGCACTGCCAGGGATCCAGGGGCAGCCACAGCTGCTTTGGGCACCCTGTGCCAGGGCCTGCCCACCCTCCCAGGGAACAATTCCTTCCCAACATCCCATCCATCCCTGCCCTCTGGCACTGGGAGCCATTCCCCCTTGTGAGAAGTCCCTCCCTGGCTCTTTGTTTCACTCTGTGCCAGCTGCATCCAGCCCTGCTCCTCCCGTTCCTCGGGGCACATTTATGCTTTTTAATTGTAATTTTTTCGATGCTTTCTATTTTTTAAGCAGCAAGTTGGTGTTGGCAGAGGGAGGTGGGGAGCTGAATACGAAGCACATTAGAGCAGAGTTCTTCCCAGAAGAGTGAAAGGATTCCAGCATTATCATTTCCAGTCAGAGCAATCCCCCGAGCACAGTGGGGACAGTGAGCAGAGGGACGGGAAATAACTGGGGAGTTGTTAAAGCAATAACAAATGAGGGATGAGGAGATACAGCTGGTAATGGATCTAAATCACAGGAGATGGAGATGAGCAGGACACCAATTTATTTGTGGTTGTCACTGGTGTGTGTCCATCCCGTGGATTTGTGGCTGGGATTATCCCCCAGCACCAGGGCTGGACAGGGGTGAGAATTACTGCTTCCAGGGGAAAAACTGCCGGCCAGAAGAGTGAAAAATTACTCTGTGGGATTAAGGACAGCCCAGCAGCTTTTCTCTGGCTTTAGTGTTATTGCTGAAGAGAGGCTTTCTCCTCCTCTGTTTAATTCTTGCCGGCGAGCTGGATTCAGCAGTGGCCTTTGGATGTGTTCACTGTGGGGTTCTGGGATTGCATTTTGGGTTCATCTTGATTACTGCACGTCCCCTGAGTCATTTCTGTGTCTTGTTGCTTCCAGTCCTGCCTCTGCTGTGTGTCGGGAAGTTCCTTTTTATCTCTGCTGACATTGTTGCTCTGTCTTTATAAAACATTAGCAAGGAGAGGAATTTAAGGGACAGGGCTGCTTTGCCACCCTGCTGTCCCCACCTCTGTCGCCCTGTAGGGAAGAATTTTGCCTTATTTTGGGCGGGTTTGCTCAGTTAAGGAAAGGATTTGGTTCCAGTTCCCATTTTTGCAGAGATTTCATGTTTAATTTCCAGCTGAACATCTGGGCTACATCAAGGAAAGTAAGACACGAGCTCCTCTGGGGGGCTTGGCCTGAGCACGACATTGCTCAGCTCCCTCTTCCTTCCGAAGGAATTCCATTACCCCACTTCAAAGGGTGTTGTGGGAATAAAGGCATGGAAAGCTTTGGGATGCTCTGGTGCTGCAGCAGCCTGAGCAGTGCAGGAGAGCAGAGCTGGCCTTTAGCTGTCTGTGGCAGCTTGTCCTCTAACAGATCCCTGAAAATGAGGAATTCCCATCACTCTTTCCTTTGGGAACAGGAATTTTTTTCCTTTTTCATGTTTCCTTTTCCTTTTTCACGTCTTTCCTTTTACTTCCCCACTGTCACTTGCTAATTCCCATTCCCACCATGCCTTGTTAAATCTGCCGGGGAATTATCGACATTTTTCCTTAATTACTGACCAATAAATTGTTAATTGGGTCATTTGATCGATGTCCATTCTTTGATCAACATTGATTCTTTGATCATTTGACGTCTTCTACATTCGAGGGTGTTAAAATGATATTTACAGAACCAGCATGCCGAGCCTCAGACTCCCATCACTGTTTGGTTTTCTGACCCTATTAACTCCTTGCATCCTCTTGCTGGACTCTCGTGCTTTGACAATCATTTATGAACCCTCTTGGTCATTGACGGCCCTCTCTGAGTAAAAGATTTTCAAAATACTCCAGCTGGACTAAAATTTTTCCCCATGAGAGGCTTAGGGCGATGAGAAGAGAGGAGGACACCACTGATTATAGTGGGGAGAGGATGGGAGACCTCGAGCTTGAGTAAATCCCCAGCTTAAATCATATCCAGTTTAATACTGGAAGAGCTGAGGAGGCAGATAGCATAGTAAAAATAAAGTAAAAATAGTAAAATAAGAAACACAATCAAAGCTTGGTTCTAATGTAATCCAATCTTAATATTTCAGTTCTTTCCCATCAGTGGCTGCTGTGTCCACACTCAACACAAAATTCCAGCTTCTGTTCCCTCCCCAGAGCCTGCTGCACCCATTCCCAGAAGCAGGAAAGCAGCAGATTGCTGCTCCAAAGGCTTCTATTTCAGCCCCTCAGTAAATGAAAGAGACACTGAGTTTATCATAATCTCACTCTTTTGGAAATTATTGATTTTGGAAGTGCTGACAACTTCAAACAGTTACCAATTTTTAATTCAAAACATTTATCTTCCATTAGCTTTTTTTTTTTTCCTTCAGTTTCTGCAGCTTTAAAACATCTCCAGCTTGCTGTAAACTCGTTTTTTTAAAAGATATCATTTTAGTTACTTTTGATAAGGAAGAAATCCTCAGGCTCAGTGCTAAAACCTAGTTCCTTCTTTAGTGAAAAATCTGATTATTCATTGCCAGCTCCAATCACCTGCAGAACTTTGGGGGCAGCCAGCCCAGCCCAAGGGCCCCAGTCCCGCTCCAGCAGCGCTGTGGGCAAAGGAGATGGTTTTCCTTGTAAAACCCAGAGGGTGAAGGAGGTTTAGTCCAGACTAAACCACATTTACTGAGTGCAGACTGGGAGCCTGGCAGTGTCACAGCAAGCCCAGAGTCCTGTGGCTCTTCCACGTCTCTCTCAGTGAATAATGAAACATCATTTCAGTCTCCTTCGTGCCCAGAACTGCACAGGAGCCTCTCTCACAGAGCTGCTGGGGGGATTTGCCAGCAGCTCCTCAGCCGTGAGAAGAAGAAAATCTCGAGGCCTGTGTCATGTTTGTAGATGAATTTTATTTTGTTCCAATTTAGGACAGCTCTTTCCAAATATTGTCTGTAGGTTCCAGGCTGCTCCCACCTCAATATTGCCATGTCTGTGAGTTGCACCTTGTGTTTTTTTCTAGTCTGTGCACTGCTGTGGGCACTGAGAGTGATGCAGTTCCTGGTTTTTATTTTTTTTTATTAAGTCTGTAATACGTTGGCCTTCCTCAGGTTCTCGTTCTGACAATCTGATATTTGTCCTTTTGTTTCCAGAGTGTCCCAAATTGCTCTCAGTCACAGAGAGATCACTTTGCTTGCTCTTCTCTCCTGTATTTATTCCTTCTTTAGGGCACTATTTTTGATGCTCAGAGGTTTCAGTGTTACCTTTTTGCTGACAACTCCCAAATCTATTTTTCTGTCAGTACCCACTGACCCAGTGCTGGCTCTCCCTTTGCTGTGCCTGATTGGCTTGATGGCATTCCAGGTCGGAATGGATGGCATCAAACTTCCTCAGGTTGAATTGTAGCCTGAAGAGCTGTCTCAGTGTTACTTTTATATCTGTATTTCTTATTTTCCATTGGGTTTTCTTGGATGCAGCAAAATCTCTCCTGATTTACTGTAAGATGTGTAACTAATGTCAATAAATTATTAGTGTTTCATCATGCAGGCCTTAACAATTCAGCGTTTAATAAACTTATAACTCCCATAATCAAATTAATGAATTTAGGCAACTGGAATTTATTCAGTGGGTAAGGATGGTGACCTGTTAAAAATGTGTGTCTGTTCTGAAGGGCAGGTCAATATAAAACTTTAAATGATGAAATTCAGGAAATCTTTATGGGCACCTGAACCAAGCCCCCAAATTTGCCTGCCCAGCAGGTCCTGTGTGTGCCACGCCCCCCTGGGCAGCTGTGACCCAGAAGAGAAGTGGCACCTGCAGAGCCAGGACATGTCAGCAGAGCTCATCTGGAATTGTACTGCTGGAATAAAAAGCACTGACCAATGTGCCCGGGATCCATAAAAGTTAGTGGAAAGTGTTGTCCTGGAGGATTGGCTCTAGGGGTGGGATCCTTCAGGGAATGAGGAGGGGTCTGCTTCTGTGGGAATTCATGCACAGTCATTTAGAAGGAGTGAGAAGTCTGAAGAATGTTCCTTTTTAAATGATATTTCTTTTAAAAACCCTCCAGGTTTAGTTTGTAATGCTGAGGTGATTAGAGCTAAGTTCTATTTTATGATTTCCTGTGTGGTTAAAACAATTTTCTTTACATTTTCACCTTTGCTTCAGTCTCTACCCTTATCTTCTCCTCTGCTGCTCTCTCTCCTCTCTCTCTCAAGCCTGGAACAGAATTCCTTATCTCATCACCCCCTATCTCTGCTGACTTCTCTGAAAAGAAAAGGTTGATCCAGTGTTTATACCCTTTGCTTCCATAGTGATTTGCTCCTTCTGGGGCTTCTCCCTGGCTTCCCAAGCCTGGGTTTAACATCGAGCTCCTTTTGAAACACTTCCCTGTTCCTCAGGCTTCCATTGTACTCCTGAACACCCAAGTTCAGGACTCATCCAGGCTTTAAGAGATTTAAACACAATTTGCAGTGCAATCTGCAAATATACTGGTTTTCCAACAATCCACTGTTGGAAAACCAGTATAAGCCCAGTCCAGGAAGTCTTATTATTCAAATAATTATGCTTAAAATTAAGAGTTTAGCGGCAAAAGGAGTCAGACTCAAGAGGCAGGAGGCCAAGGTGGTTTAATCCTGTTATTCTGAGGAGGCCTGGAGGGCAGACGTTGTCCCTTGCAAGAACTGACCTTGTTATCCACCCAAAAACCTGGAGAGGTGACGTGCAGCCAGAAGGCTGGGAAGGGGAAGGAATCCACTTGATACCTGGAAATAGCCATGGAAAAGCTCCTATTTCTCCAGTGAACGTCACTGCTTGGGAGCTGTTCCTGCAGGGACAGAGGGAGAGAGACTTTTGACATGGGCAGGTGGTGATAGGGAAAGGGGGAAGGGTTTTTAAGTAAAAGAGGAGAGATTTAGATGGGATTGTTGGAAGGAATTGTTGCCCATGAGGGTGGGCAGGCCCTGGCACAGGGTGCCCAGAGAAGCTGTGGCTGCCCCTGGATCCCTGGAAGTGTCCAAGGCCAGGTTGGACACTGGGGCTTGGAGCAGCCTGGGATAGTGGGAGGTGTCCCCATGACAGGGGTGGCACTGGATGGGCTTTGATGTCTCCTCCAACCCAAACCTAGTCTGGGATTCCATGATTTCTATGATCCAACTTTCATCCTTTAGGACTGGGATTCATCCTTTAGGGACCACCCCTCCAAATGCACAACAGTTAAACCAGTTCTGGTTGGTTTGGGCAGCTGTAGGATTGGAAATCTCCCCACGTGGTAGCAAAATCTGTTCCCTTCACCCTGGTATCAGTTAATTCACCAGTGTGCTTAACGCTTTCCTTTCTCTGAGATAAGCTATCCCCCCTCAATCTGAACTTCCCATTAATTTACGCCCCATGATTCCCAAAAATGATAGCGACACACGGAACATTTGGCTGCTGAGCAGGTTCCAGACCGAGTGAGCCGTAATTGTTTGCAAGAAATTTAATTAAAACCCCGTTTAAGCGCCTCGGAAAGCGATGGCTGAAAATGATCTAAATAAAATGTTTACAAATGGGCCACATAAATCTGCAGGCCTGGTTTGGAGCCGGGCTCTTTGCAATGCTGGGCTCGTCTCTGTGCTCAGGCAGCTTCCAGCACGGCCTGCCTCTGATAATTGCATTTTGCCTTAACAAACATAAATGGGATGGATGCTTATTTTTAATTATGTTAATGTTTCCTTTTTTGATGCATCTTACTGATACTGTGCATAGAGGGATGCTTGGGCTTTTCTATTCCAGGGAGAAGGGAAAAGTCTCCATGTTCAGAGTTAGGGAGGGTTAGAAGAAGGAGCAAATTTTTGTCCTTTTTTTGTGAAATTTAGGGCACGCTTCAAACCTGTTTTATCCTCGTGAGGTTTCTCCAAGGGAATGGAATTTGTTGTGCATCAGAAGGATGTTTTATATTTAATCGGCAATTTTCACTCTACGTTTTGTTCATATGAGCTTTGTCTGTGGAAATATGGGAAATATGGGATATCAGAGTGTGACAGGACACAGGGAATGGCTTCCCACTGCGAGAGGGCAGGGAAGGATGGGATATTGGGAAGGAATTCCTCCCTGTGAGGTTGGGGAAGGGCTGGGATGGAATTCCCAGAGCAGCTGTGGCTGCCCCTGGATCCCTGGGAGTGTCCAAGGCCAGGCTGGACGGGGCTTGGAGCAGCCTGGGACAGGGAAAGATGTCCCTGGGGGTGGAACTAGATGGGATTTAAGGTTTCCTCCAGCCCAAGCCCTTTTGAGATTCCATGATTTTAAAGGCCTGGATCTAGCCAAAAATCCCTATTTTCCCTCTCCATTTTTCTTTGGCTGACCCATTCTTAAAGCCATGGGTGTTAAGGTTAGACACACTTTTAGTAATGGGGCTTTTGACAATTTTTTAAATGTTTTCCTAAAAAAAAAAAACCCACACCCAAACTGAGTAGAGCCAGGGAGTTATCAACATAAATTCGCTTTCTGGCTTCAAATTAACTTTTCAGAAATGTCACAAGACAGTCACAAGTGAAAAGCATTTCTGTCCCAATTAGGCAGAATTTTCTCCTGGTTGTTATATTTTAGGGAAAAAAAAATTAAAAAGAGGCATTTAAATCCCTTACTTTAAGGTACAAACAGAGGGAGAAAAATCAGGATTTCAAAATCATTCATAACCCTTCCCACTGAAAGGAAATGAAAGGGAGCACAAGCTTCTTCCTCCTGGAGAGTTTAGAAGTATCACTTTAACTTGATTTGTGATATTGGAGATCTCCATTGACCAGTTCAGGCTGAGGACTTGGAAGGAATGCTGGGATCTCATCCTGGCCTGTTTTTATCCCCTGCTGATATTTATATATATATATTTATTTCTAGCTGCAGTTGAATTTTGCTGTTGGGTCTCTGCAGCCTTTTATTATAATTATTTTGGGTGTGAAAATCCCCAAACAGCACCACAGTGAAATGCATAACAAAAAGGGGGAATGCAGTGATTTCCAGTGATTTCCAGATGATTTTCCAGTGCAACAGAAAGTAATATTTGGGATGAGCAGGAAGTTACTCATAGGTGCATCTGCCAAAGTTTTGCTCTTTGTCATTACCACGTGGCACTCTTTCTATTCTTTTGGGATTTGTGGGTATTAGGAACTGAGAAGAGTGGTAGGATAAAAGGTCTGCTCTCTGCGTTGCAAAAACGTCCTCGAAAATGCGTCAGAGAAACTTCTGCAATTCCATAAAACCCCGGGGAACTTTGCTCCTGCACCAGACAGTGCAAAACTGGGGCACTCGAATTAAAAAAAATGGGGTGAAAATGTTTTCTCAAATAGTCATGGGTGCCCCTTGGTGCATTATGTATGTCATTCAATAATTTAAAAAATGTATTCACAGGGGAAAAAAAAAAAAAGTGGTTAATAATGGTGCTATTCCCAAATTTTAATGGGATTCCTCGGGGGCACAGCGATGCAGAGTGGTTTCTCTCATCACCTCGTTAGACCTGGGCTTATACTGATGCCTTTTCCTGGTCTTAAAATCAAGAGGCGAACACGGTTAGAAGGGGNAGCTTAACAAACAAGCCCAAGAATGTAGGCAAAAAGCACCAAGAATACAGAAGCTGCAAAAAGGTATAACAGGGGTATAAAAGAAAAGACAAAAATCATCATGGCATCAATACCAGCAGCACTTTGGATGAAGCCAACGTGCTCCTTGAGTCAGGAGACCTGGCTTTGGCAAACGCTGGTTTTAAAAGAGGTGTTCGTGGCATTGGTTAATTTCCTGGCTTGGGTAAAACTCAGTTTCAATTAAGAAAAGGGTTTTTTTCCCCTCCTTTCACCCTGTAGATTAGGAAGGGCCTGATCCTGGAGCCTGTTGGAAGCTGGGAAGGGCCTCAAGCCACTTTTTGGGCAGCAGTGCCAGGCAGAGTTCAGCAAATGCCAGAACACCTTTTTGATTTATCCCATGTTAGCGGGAAAAAGGGAAACACTGCCTGCTAACGCTTGTCACCCACCTGCCACATCCCTGTCTTGCTTCCAGCTCTGCTGATCCATTCTGTCCCTCACATCCCTCCCCTCTGGATGAGAGGTGGCCTCTGGGAAGAGCCCCTGTAATTCCATCCATGCCGGGGTGCAGAGGTTAAGTGGGAATCCTTTGGCTACCCAACAAAAGCAAATTTCTTTCCAAGAGGCGACCCTTAAACGTGCCTTGGGAAGGAGCTGCTGTTCAGCTCCGTGGCTGGTGATGGGCAGTGCTAAATACAGCTGCTGGAACAAGTTTGGGGTTGTGTTTTTTTCCTTGCACAGAGGGAATTTTCATCTCTGCACAGCTCCGAGCACTGTGGCAGCACAGGGAGAACTCGCACAACCCCCGGCCCTGCCTGCTGGCATTTCATCCCTGACAGAAACGCTCCGGTGTGCCAACACCGGGAGTGAACACCAGGACAAAAATGTGTTTCCCCTTTTAGTGTGTTTTATCAGCTCCATTGATTCCTTGATATAACGTCCCCCAGATCTCTCTGTTACAGAGCAGCCTCACGTGTTCCAGAGGCTTTTCCCATGTGCCCCGCTGGGGAAAAATCCCGGAGCCTGGGAGGGCTAAATCCTGATTTCAGGCACTCTGTGGGGAGCTGGGAATACTCACTGAGCACTTTTGTCTGGGCTTTTGTCAGTGTTTTAGGGACGACAGATAAACCATTGTCATTACTGTGAGAACCGTTATCAGAACTGTTGGGAACCCTTGGCCTTGTGCTTCCACAGGGAAAACACTTGGGAATGGGATGGTTCCTGCCCCTTCCAGGGGCTTGGAACCACCTGGGATGGTGGGAACTGTCCCTGCCACAGTGGGGATTTTGGAAAAGATGAACTTTAAGGTCCCATTCAACCCAAACCATTCCGTGGCACTGTGTGTGTGCATTGCTCATTTACCAGTAATCGTATATAAAATGGTCATCCTGATGTTGTTTAAGTACTGAACTATAAGAGATGATTGCAACCTAAAAGAAATGTCACCAAATAACAAATTAGATGGATCAGCTACGGATGTTGTAGTAGCATTATTTGTTTTGGTAACATTTTCCTTCCAAGAAACCCACCCTGGGTGCAGCACAATTTGTCAAATGTCTCTTACAGGAATTAAAGTGTATCAGGAGTATTGAAAAATCTCTCTGAATTATCAAATCATGGCTCTCATCATCAAAAGCAGCTTCCTTGGAGGTAGAAAGAAAACAGCTGGACAGGCATCATTTTGGAGGGGAAAAAAGCAGATGTTTTGTCTCATAGCAGGAAACTCAGGGGAGCTCAGACTGCTGTTAATAAATATTTCTGAGTCCTGATAATGAAGCTGAGAACTTCTTTTGAGGCAAAGGTCGAATTTAATCCATATTTCTTCAAACGTGCTCCTTTATTACAAATATCTCCTCCTGGCCCCTGTGCCCATAAGACAAAAATGCTTCAAATTCTCTGTCATAACTTCATGCTGCTCTCTTTTTCTTTCTTGTTAAAGATTTGCAGCAGAAAAATATCAAGATCCAGCTTTTATAAACACAGGGTTGGAGGGATGGCTTTTGGGGATATTTTTTTTTGCAAAGGTCTCTTTAAGCTTCTACTTTTTGGTGCAATAAGAAAACCAAGCCAGCTTTCAGAATCCTGGGGAAAGTTGCTGATTTTCGGCATCCGGGCCCAGGCAGGGCTGGTGATCTTAACTGCAGCATTTGTAATTTAGCAACTGCCATGGCAGAAAGACACCACTAAGTTAAATATATTTAAAATTTCAAATTGAAAATGGTGAAATATATATATATTTAAAATTCAGAGATTCGGAGTCTTTTGAGTTTCTGTCTACAATGGATCTCTTAAGGGACCGTTATCATAACTGTTGGGAACGCTCATTTCCTGAGTAGGAGTCTGATATTTCCATTTTATTCAAGTTCTTT
>VZRQ01007605.1:310767-582991 GCA_013397975.1 Machaerirhynchus nigripectus | reverse complement strand
GCTCTGAGATGGGAGATAGGAGCCCTGTGATAGTGGGTTATTTTTGTCAATAGCAGTCCTGGGTAATGAGATGTATCTCTTGGTTGCATTTGAATTTTAGAAGACGTTTCAAGTTATTTTTAAAACTTTATCACGACTGTCTGAAAGGAAAGATAAGGCAGAAAGGATGTGACACTTTTGGAAACTCTGCTTTGGAGATGGATGAGATAAAGGATCTGAGTGTAAGTGGGAGAATGAGCCAGTGTCATGCCAGGAGTGGATTTAATAAATATAAATATGCAGGTAATTAGACTATTAATGATTTCAGCAGTTCTTGCTGCAAGATGAGAAAAATGTGTATTTCTTTCACACCCCATTTCAGTTCTGCCAGCTAATGGCTTCCTGGGACAAAAAAACCAGGGAGAGAATGGATCATTCACTGTTTGCTTCCACTGAGGAGACGTTTTTGGTGTCAGGTGGTTCTGCTGGCATCCTCCTAGGCTTTGGGAAAAGAGAGTTTTCCCTGTAAATCCTCAGCTGGGAATGCTCACTGAGCGCTTTTAACTGGGTTTTTGTCAGTGTTTTAAGGATGACAGACACAGTATTGCTATTACTATAAGAACAGTCTATATCCCGGGGAGTTTTATTCAATTTTCACTTGAATTTCTGCTAGAGAAACTTTTGTGTGCTCCTCTGGAACCCAGTGGAGTCATCAGAGCCATTTGTGGCTGTTGGCCAGTGGGACGCTTCCATCAGCAGCTGTGGAAAACATGGAGAGAGGGGTAATCCCTGATTTTGTTGGGAGGTGAGAGAGCTTGTACGGGAGAGGGGATGGAAAGATTCCCAGCAGTGTGGTCTGTGCACACAGAAATGAAGGTACCCACGTGGAAGGCAGTGCAGAACCCACGGGGGCTGTGTCACATGGAAATGCCTGCTCCTTCCTCTGCCTGATTGCCGGGGAAGGTTCGGATCTCAGGGAAAGGTCCTTCCCCCACAGGATGGTGAACAGGCTCCTCAGGGAATGTCACAGTCCCAGAGCTCCAGGAGCGCTGGGACAACGCCCCCGGGGATGCACAGGGTGGGATTGGTGGGATGTCTGTGCAGGGCCAGGTGTTGGGATGATCCCTGTGTGTCCCTTCCTACTTGGGATAGTCCATGATTTTTACAGACAACAACAAAACTGATTTATTCACGGATTAAACTGCACCAGAGGGCAATTCTATTAAAACATGGGGCTACAGAATGGTGTTCCTAGCCCAGCCTTGCTCTGGGCTCNTAACTGGGTTTTTGTCAGTGTTTTAAGGATGACAGACACAGTATTGCTATTACTATAAGAACAGTCTATATCCCGGGGAGTTTTATTCAATTTTCACTTGAATTTCTGCTAGAGAAACTTTTGTGTGCTCCTCTGGAACCCAGTGGAGTCATCAGAGCCATTTGTGGCTGTTGGCCAGTGGGACGCTTCCATCAGCAGCTGTGGAAAACATGGAGAGAGGGGTAATCCCTGATTTTGTTGGGAGGTGAGAGAGCTTGTACGGGAGAGGGGATGGAAAGATTCCCAGCAGTGTGGTCTGTGCACACAGAAATGAAAGTACCCACGTGGAAGGCAGTGCAGAACCCACGGGGGCTGTGTCACATGGAAATGCCTGCTCCTTCCTCTGCCTGATTGCCGGGGAAGGTTTGGATCTCAGGGAAAGATCCTTCCCCCACAGGATGGTGAACAGGCTCCTCAGGGAATGTCACAGTCCCAGAGCTCCAGGAGCGCTGGGACAACGCCCCCGGGGATGCACAGGGTGGGATTGGTGGGATGTCTGTGCAGGGCCAGGTGTTGGGATGATCCCTGTGTGTCCCTTCCTACTTGGGATAGTCCATGATTTTTACAGACAACAACAAAACTGATTTATTCACGGATTAAACTGCACCAGAGGGCAATTCTATTAAAACATGGGGCTACAGAATGGTGTTCCTAGCCCAGCCTTGCTCTGGGCTCCCACCTGCCCAGGTGGACTCCTCTCCGTGTGCCAGTCAATGCAAGGAAGGCTCCAGCTGGTTATTAATAACCCCAGACCTGTCAGACATTAAGCCCACACGCAGTAATGAGCACACCCTCCCTGGCAGACTCTCTTGCACAAAAAAAAACCCCCCAAACCCTCCATATATTAAATATACACTTGAGAAACACGACCTAGCAGCACTCTGGTTGTAAGCATATGCTGATGAGAACACGCAGCAATTTCAGCCTCAGTCACATGTTCTCCAAAGAAACCCACTGATAGCTAATTACAGGAAGATTACAAACGATAACGACAACGTAATGAATTACAGAACCTTTATGACTTGTTAGCACTGCTTCCTGCTGTGCATCAAGACACTTGGGTGGGGTGTAAGGAGAGCTTTGAGTGGCATTTCCTCCTGGCTTCCATGGGAGGCCACGGGGAAGTACAAACTGGGCACTTGGGGTTTTGTGGGGATGGCACAAGTTCTTGTGCCTGCTATGGTTTTTACAAAGCTGGAGCCAAAAAAGATCCTAATTATGGTATCTCCTAAGCCTTTGCCATCTCTGTTGGTGCCATGGTGTCCTACATCGTGCCTGCTTTTCCAATCATTACACTTCCACAATCCCACATTTTCCTTTTAGCCCTCATTTATTCAGGTGTCCTTCCCGCCATGCCCTACAGGTTAAGAACACACAAAATTGCAAAGGAAAGGAATCATGGAAATCAATAAAGCCAAGATCACACTTCCTATCATTGCTCTTCCTTCCCATTACCATTCATTGGGTTTCGGACACGGACAACACCACGATGTAAGAATTGTAGATAAAATGTAGATTAAAATCTGTGTCCTCTATGCAGTCAAAAAAGTAGTGTTGATTTTAATGAAATCATATTTAACCCCTGACATGCTCCCTGCCCAGGCAGAACTCTGCAATTTTGTAATTATCTCCTACAGATTGTCCCAAATTCGTTGCTGACTGGAAAAGTTGGGTTTCAGTTTGAACAGCTTAGCCAGGATTTCCTTAAGTCTTGCTAAGCTTTATTCACTTCTTGTATAACTCAGCAATACGGCAGAATTAGATACTGTGGTTTTCAAAAATGGAATTTGTTTCAACCAAGAAAAGGACGCAGATGAGGTTGCAGAGAAAAGGAAAAGCTTTTTGCCTAAAAGACACAACAGTGTCCAAGGACTTTATAAAGGATTTTCCTTCCAGTGGTGTATTATGGCTAAGCAGACAAGAAATGTAATGAACGCACAGTAAATTAAAAGAAAATTTGTATTTGCCTCATTCAAAGTCAGTTTAAAACCAGTGTCTTTTACCCACAGGAGAAGAAAAAGTTGTTTGTCACTGGTGTCAGAGGCGAGACCTCGGGTCATTTTCAGAGAGGTGAAACAAAAAAATTTCATGAAACCGGTACATTGAGCAAAATATCAAATATCTGCGTGTGGCTCTGTAGAGTTGTTGGCAACGCTCTGGATTTTGCTCTCCATGGAAACGAACATTTTTATTTTTTTATATAAAAACTGAACCCTGAAGTCCCCTTCTCAAGGAAATGTCACTCTCCTCTCGTGGAAAACAAACCTTTGCAAGAAAACAATGTCCTGTGAGCCTCCCTCTCCCTGAGTTCTCTTAGGAGTGGGAGGAAAATCTTTTGCCCAATCCTATTTTTAAGTTTAATTTTGCCACTTGACTCTTGTGAAGTACCTGGCAGGAATTTTTTTATCATCATTCTTCCCTGAGAGCTGGGAGCTTCACCTGCCTCGTAGGGCTTGTCCCAGTCTTCCCACATCCGGAGTGACTTGCACAATTCCCATGGCTGGGAGCCATGTATTTTGCAATAGTTATTAATTCCTGCTTGAATTCTATTATGGTTAAGTGGGAATTAAGGAGCTGGCCCAGTATCTGGAGATAACCTACACTGGAAGGAACTGTGGGGTTGGCATCAAAGAGAGCAAAGAGAGATCTGATTTAGATAAAGGGATTGTCACAAAGGCTTATTCTGGGAACATGAAAAAAAAAAAATCTTCAGAAATTTGTTCTAGATTCTTAACCACACCTAAATTCCTGATAGAAAAACATCTATGTGCTCCTCCAGAGCCCCTTGGAGCAATTGTTAGGATAATTTTATATTCTGTCAGTTGTGAGTTTTTAAAATATCTTTGATTTTCTTTAAAAAAACCCCATCTTGTTTAGAGAATGGTGTTTCCAATATCTTTTATCTAGTTTTTAGATCAAATACTTCAAACAAAGAACAATTTGGAAATTTGAGACAGATCTGAGACCCGTTTGTCATTCTGGGATGGGTAGAACTATGCATCCAAATGTTGGGCTGTGTATATAAAACTAAGGGAGAAATGAAACCAGTTTCTTCACGGCCAGTGAGCTGAAATATTTTGTTCTGAACAATTTTGTTCTGGTGTAAAAATGTCAAAACTATAACTCCTGGAGTTTGTGTATTCCCTTATCCAGCAGTTCTAAGAGTCCTGTGGCCTTTTTCCCTCCAAAACCATCTCACAACAAATGGTCACAAAGACATGGAAATTTGTTTGGTTTTGTAGAAAATCTTCTAGGGACAACTGTCCAGCTGTCTACTCTGGACACTGGAAATTCTTTGCATAAAGTTAATAAAGATAAAAGGCTTGAAAGAGAATTCAAAGAGTGCTGCAAAGGTGGTGAAGGGCCTTGAGGGGAAGCGGGATGAGGAGCGGCTGAGGGCACTCGGAATGTCCAGCCTGGAGAGGAGGAGACTGAGGGGGGCCTCATCCCAGCCTGGAGCTTCCTCGTGATGGGGAGAGGAGGGACAGACACTGATTTCTCTGTGGTGAGCAGGGACAGGACCCGGGGAATGGCTGGAGCTGTGCCAAGAGGGTTTTAGGTTGGAGATCAGGGAAAGGTTCTTCCCCCAGAGGGTGCTGGGCACTGCCCAGGCTCCCCAGGGAATGGGCACGGCCCCGAGGCTGCCAGAGCTCCAGGAGCCTTTGGACAGCGCTGCCAGGGATGCCCAGGGTGGGATTTTTGGGGTGTCTGTGCAGGGCCTGGGGCCGGACTCAATCCTTGTGTCCCCTCCCAACTCAGGATATTCTATGGCTGACTTTTGTTGTTTTCACTTGTAACCACCAAAGCTCAAATATTGCTCTTCTCGTGCCTTTTTGTTGCTCTGTGACTGTTAACCAGAGAGGGAGGATGGGGACAATGAGCCACAGAAGGTAAATCCTTATATTTTCCTGATGTAAACTTCATTCGTGTTATGTGGGATCCAGTTTCCTTCCCTTTGACAGGAGGCTCTGGGTTGAAGCTGTTAATGCTGAACGAGTGAAAACTGCAATTAAAATACCCATGTTGTGACTGAAAAAAATCATTCCTCAGGATAAACTCTGCCAAGAAATCAGCTCATCCCCTAAAGGGAGCTTGAAAACAAGTGAAATAACTCGGTGCTGAGCTGGGCTGCTCCAATTTACATCCCAGTGTGCCGCGAGCACGGTCATTAAACCGGGCAAGGCACAGATTTAATTCACAGGCAGGGGAGCTCTCGGCCAGCTCCAAATGATGGGAGGCAACGGGAGCCTCCCAAGGTTTGTGCATCTGGAGAAACTGCTGGAGCTTCAGCTGGTGGCACGCCCCAGGAAAGGACAGGGAATAAAACTTGAAGGAGGGGTGGATCTGGAGCAGTTTGGGAAGCCAGCAGGAAAATCAAATTAGAATTTGCCGAAGGTTGCAGGCAGGAAAGGGTCTCAAGGTGCCTGAAATACCCAGAGTAGCTCTGGAGGTTCAAAGGCTCCCTTCTGCACATGAGAAGTGCCTTTGTCATGAGAACTGTATTTTTTCCATGCTCTTGAGTGTGAAAGGCTGCAATGAATCGTCCTCCAAGAATATGCAGAGTTAGAGGAGTTAAATCTAACAGAGTATTGAAGAAATCTGAAATTCTACACTCAAGAATTCAAGGCAGTAGGATTCCAGATTAATCAATGAATTTCTGACAACCAACTTCCATCATTTGAACTGTGATAATCCTTTTTTTTTAGCCTCAGATTCCTACGGCCTTCGCCAGTCCATTTCAACACACGCTACATGTTAATTTTGTGGCAGAATCTGACAGCCAGGGAGGAGAAGCCAGGTTATCTCTCTCTGTTCATCATCTTTTCCTCTTTTTATTCCTGAGGCCTGGCCACCTCTGTCAGAACTCTCAAGGAGCTGAACCTGCAGAACCACGTCAAAAAAGTTCTCTTATCTTTTTAGCTTGAGAAATTACACTTTTAAATATTAAGACCTGGGCCATTTTCGGTGGGGAAAAGTCATCTTGAATTAATAAGAAAATGATAATTTGACTTTTTGGGGGGGGGGTAATTCTGTAGAAGACAGTAATTATGCTTTTGGTTACAGTGAGCCATGAAATTGTGTAGGCTTCAAAGCACCCAAACCCATCAAATTTCCTTTTGAGATTGCCACAAATTCACAGAGGAGCAGATTTAATCTCTTTTCTCATGTACATGAGCTATAAAAAAAATGAAGCTAACGTATTCTCCTTGCTGGATCAGAAAATAGAAATAACTGGAAGAGTGTTCTGATATTTCAGGCACTCAAAACCCAAGAATTGAATGTAAAACATTGATTTTCCCTTCCAGTAATTGTTCCAAAAGAAAATGAGTTTATTCCACAAAAGAGAAAGGAATGGATGAATGTCTGCACGTCAACCAAACTCCTGCTGAAATATGTGATGTTTTATATTGACAAATAGATGGGCAGAGAAAGTCTGGAAACTTGAAGCCAGAATCAGTAATTTACTTATGAAATAATGATTAGATTTCCCAAAAGCACTCCCATAAAAGGAGTTCGCTGCAGCGGAATGAGAAGTTCAGGCTGGAAGTGGGCAGAGTTGGAAGTCCGGGATACCTGCAGCCAGTAAAAAAAGCAGGATCAAACCTCCAGGTGTTTGTTCAGCACGGCTTTTATTTCATTTCATTTTTACATCTGTCCCGCAACCTTTCAGGCTGTTCTCGGAGTTAAGGCGACAATTCCAAATGGCTGGAGTGGAAAACATCATCTCCGATTCCGGGCTGGGAAATTGAACCAGCGGGTGAGCACAGGTAAGCAACGGCTTTATGGGAAGAACAAATGGTTCTGTGATTGCTGAGGTAAAAGTGCTCCTGGAAACCAGAAATACATAAGAAAATATATAAGAAACCAATCACGAAGCCTTAGCAACTCCAGGCTCATACTGCCTTTATATTGGAAAGAAGTAATTTTTAGGTGTGCTGGGAAGATTTGCCGAGGTTCAATTTCCAGTTCTTATTTAGTCCTTTCATTCAGTCTATTGTGTCAGAAAAATAAAAACCCCTCTGGCACGAATTGAGTGGTTTCTCCTTTCAGTTCTGTTTGTTAATCATTTCGCTGAACTCCCCAAATATTTAGAGCCTGAAAGGACACTCATTTCTGAGTGTGCAGCTGGGTGGGATCCAGGGGAAGTTCAGATGATGCTTGAGAGATCTTCCTGAGTGAGGTTATTTTCCTGGCACAGCCACACTTAGGGATGAAATTCGATGCCATTTTGCAGGTTTTCTGATGGAACATTTCACACCTAATGTGGGAAAAGAAAGAATTATTCAGCTTATGCTTACTCGAGCTGATGTATATCCTAAAATCAATTTAAACACGTCTCTTGATACACTGAGGCACTGGAGAGGCTTTACATGCGTCTCAATGTTTTATTACTGCTTCAATTTGCAAGGTTAATTTGAAAAACATGCCCTCAGCCTAATAATTGAGACTTTTTTTTTATTTACGAGGGCTCTTCAGCGATTTGTTTATTAATCCAATTGCAAACAGATGGTGGTGAGTTGTCTTCTTTTTTTTTTCCCTTTTTTTCCTGGCTGTGTTTCTCTCCCATCTGACCTCACTGAGAGGTTTCCCAGCCAGCTGAATGGGGAGAATCTGGGCTATGTTTGAGATTCCCAACAGCTCCTTGAAGGAAGGTGGTTCGTACTCAAGGACGGCACAGGAAGAGAATGACTCACAGAAATAACACCTGGGATTTCCTCCCAGGCATGGAATGGTTCACGTCTGTTCCACAGCTGGGGAAAGGTTTTGTCAGAGTGAAGCTGAAAAACCAAAAGTGACCCAAAACCATTCCGTTCTCCTGCCACGTTTTTTTGGTGTGCTGTGACAGGAAATTCAATGGCAGCAGACGCATCTCCCCTCTCCCCTCCAAATATTTTGCTAATTGAACAAACTCTGATCTTAAAATATTTAAGAGGAATTTATGCTGCTCAAGGTGAAGTTGCTCCCATAATAACTTTATTTGCTGCTCTTTTTTTGGCATTACATGAAGACAGATTGGATCAGAGAAGTCCAATCAATCTGATACCTGGGCAATTTTACTTTATAAATGCAAAGCGCAGAATTGCTGAAATCCATCAATTGTTTTGTTCCCTCATTAATACTAGAGGAAAAAAACCCCAGTCATCTTTGAAAAAGTTCAATAATATTTTATCTAATGAAGAATGCTCATGCCTCATTTATTTCTGGAAAATTCCTTCTCCTTTAAATAGCTGGTACTGTTTCAATCTTTTTTTTTTTTTTTTCCCAAGAACCAGGCCTTTCCAACATCCATACTTCTGCTATTATTATTATTATTATTATTATTATTATTATTATTTCAAGATCCAAGCCTTTCCATCATTCCTCCAAGCTGGTTTTTGCAAGGACACGAGGATGACAGCCAGGAGTGGTGAACAGTGATTTTGGGAAAGGTTTCTCTGGATATTTGTGCAGGAAACCCCTCTGAGCTGGGGATTTGGGCTGGTGTTGACAGTCCCTGCTCTCTTTGGTTTGATTTCTCTGTCTTTTGAATGTTGCAGTGATGGCGGGATATTTTATCTTCCCATAAATTTAAATTACTGCTTTCACTGAGCACCTACGGGGGATTTCCAAGAAGAAAACTGCTGTGACCTCGGTGGGTTTGCAGGGAGTGTTTCACCAGCCATTAGGGGTGGTTTATGATTTAATCCATTTTAAACTCTTCCTGTAAGTACTTATATTTTCCACTTAATTGTACCCATTTGATCCTCGGCAGTCCTTCAGGAGACAAAGTTATTGGACCATTATCTAGTCATGAGGCATTGATTTGTGCTATATAAAGAATGTATGGATCTTGCTCTTTTAAAACGGGAAGACCTCTTTGTACTTGGTCTTGTAAATGGGAGAAGACTTTTCCCTCTGTGAACTTCAGGCTGAAACCTGTCCAGATCACAGTTTTTATTTATTTATTTTGAACAATATGCTGCTTACAACACCCTTAGAAATGGGATTTGGATTTTCCTTTGAGACCTTTGAATGATGGTATTTATAGTCTAATGGGGTGATGTGCCTAAAACGAGAGGAGAGGGGCTATTTACGGGATGGAATTGGATTTTGTTCAATAAAACATCGTGTTAAAGAGGAGCTGCCAGTGGATGTGACCAAGGGAATCGGCAAAACTGGGTAAGCATTTCCAAAGGTCGCTGTCCGTGGTGTCTCCCCAGCACCATCAGCTTCAGCAGGGTGAACTGCAGCTGCAATTGGAGCCTGGAAGGAGTGTCAGGAATTCTGATGTCCTCCTAATTCAGCTCGGAGATAAACCCACGGCTGGGATGAGCTCACTGCACACAACCCTTCCTCAGGGCACTCCACCTCTCGGGGGCAGTCACAATTCAAAGGTGCTTTTCAACTGTTTTTAGAACAAACGTAGAACATTACTGGTGTGAGCTTGTGCTCAGGGATGCGGTGTGAGGGTGAGGTTATGGCCGGGCTCTCGTGTTTAAGCTCATCAAACGATGGCATGACTGTGCTGAAAATTTTACTTACAGGTCCACTTAAGTCAGAAACCTGTGCCAGGGCCTCACCACCCTCAGAGGGAACAATTCCTACCCCTTCTCTCCCTGCCCTCTGGCAGTGGGGAGCCATTCTTTGTGTCCTGTCCCTCCATCTCTTGTCCCAAGTCCCTCTCCAGCTCTCCTGGAGACCCTTTAGGCACTGAAGGGGCTCTGAGGTCTCCCTGGAGGCTTCTCTTCTCCAGGTGAACACCCTGAGCTCTCCCAGCCTGGCTCCAGAGGGGCTCCATCCTTGGAGCAGGTCTGTGGCCTCTTTGAACTCTCTCCAGCAGATCTGTGTAGGCTCTTCTTGAAAGTTTTATCTCCTAAAATCACATTTTAAATGAGTGTGGTGGAAGAAGCCATCCCTGTCCCAAGGTGCTGATGGTTGCAGAGGGCAGGATGGGAATCCACAAGAGATTCTCCTCTTGGGTGGCCAAATTTATGGGCTCGGGCTCACCCTAATAAGGCAAAACAAGGAGCAGTAAGAAACACAGGTGTGTCAGGCTGAAAGGGCATCTCCAGTCCTGCTGCCCGTGGGAGAGGATTTCTGTGAAGGGCAGGAACAGCACTCGGAGGAAAAGGCTCCCTGAGCCTCCCGAGATTGATGGGAATGCTCATCTCTGGCTTGTGACTAATTAACGCTCGCCACAGATCTTCCGATTGTCTTTGCAGGCTCTGGAGCATCCCAACCCTTCAGAGCCATTTATTCCTCTGCCTCTATCTGCGTTAATATCCAGCAAATCCATTTGCTGCTCCCTGGTGATCGCTGCGCCCGTGGCACACGAGGCTGGAGGTTTGTTTAAGGCATCAGGAGTGATGTTCCTGCTAATATTTCTTCTGCTGAGAAGGCAGCGAGAGGCCACAGTCAGTGCCTGAGATAATCCTGCCTGGCACTGGACACGGGCACAGTTTCCAGTTAATGCACTCTGCAAGGCTGGGGACATTCCCGTGGTGATGGTGGAATCCCTGGAATTGCTCCAAGAGTGAGTGGATGTGGCGCTTTGCGATCTGCTTTAGCAGCAGGGCATTACTCAGTCACGGGTTGGAATTGACGATCCTGGAGATATTTTCCAATTCCAGGATTCTTTGTTGGTTGTGTGGACCCCTGGGACATCGCCCCCAGCACACGTTCCAGTCAAGGACGGAGTTACAAAAGGAAGATTAAACAGTCCCTGCAACAACCCTGACCTGATTTGTGCAGGTGGTTATTTGTACAACTCCATCCTTCTCATCCTTCGCCTCAGTCCATGCCCTATCCCGGGAGATTCCTGTAATTCCTGTAATTCCTGCCCTCTGTGTGCCACTGCCACCACTTACTTATTTTCAGAACTAACCTGTTGTCACTCCTGCTTTCTCTGCCTGTTTTTAGAAGAGGAAGGTGAGTTCAGATGTTCTGGCGGTGTGTGAGACGGGTAATGGCTGCATTTGTCCTGTTGTGCTTCAAAAGCATCTCAGGAATTTAAAAATATTCCAAATATTCCCAGGCATGCACGTTACTCCAAGTATATCCTGATAAATTATTCATCTTTAATGTATTTATTATGCCCATGTACAGGCACACCCGTAAAATGAATCATTTTTAGTAAAAGGAATCTTACTTTGTATTTTTCCCACTCTGCCCCTATCACTAATTTTGAGGAATGTCCATTGCACAGTTTAGCTGGGATTGGGATTTAACTGGGAACTGAGTCTTCGTGTGCTTTGAGGCTCATTTTATTTTATTAAAGAGTGTTTCTGTTTGGTTCTTCAGTACAAAATGCTCATGGTAAGAAATATCAGACAGATTTGGTCCCGTCATTCCTGAAATTCACAGAACCTCAGAGTATCCCGAGTGGGAAGGGACTGCAGAGATCATCCAGTCCAGCTCCTGCTCCTGCCCAGGACACCCCAACAATCCCACCCTGTGCCTGGAGCATTGTCCAAATGACATTTTCTGGCTAAAATCCATCATTTTGACCCACCTGCCTCACCCAGTGACCCCGTACCCTATGGATCCCATCAGCAATGCCCACCAATCCATATCCTCCCGTCCCAACCTGAATTTTCTGCATTCCAAAATCCTTTCTCTTTCTAAAGTTGCTGCTTTATTTTTCTAGGTTGTTGGTTTTTATCCAGAGTGCTTTAATTTGCCACCATTGCAAATATGTCTCAAACTATTGCTGAACTCCAGCTGACAGCACCTTATGCTAATGTGGTAAATAACAAGACCTCTTTGTTATCAAGCAAATAATTTAAAACGCATAAAGAAGAATTCATTATAATCTGTTATAAAAGCAATAAGAAAAGGAAGATAGCTTTTCACAAGGCCGTAAAACATGGCTGGTGGAGTTCACCTTACAGCACAATCAAACCCGGAGTAAATGATGCCATAAAATCAGCCTTGCCATCCTTAATTGCTTAATTAACATTGGATTTTAAAGCAGAATTTTAATATAAGGTGCTGCAGAGATTCACCTGAGATGAAATGTAGGCAAGCGAAGTAATTTTTAATGTGTTTACAGCAGACCTCACGTCAGCCTTTCCTACAGCTGTTGTTGCAAGGATCAGCTTTGGCTCCTGATTCCCAGCACTGTAGGGCAGGACATGCCAAAATATTCTGGATTTCCAAGCTGCCGCCCTCCCAGGTCATTTGTCTGGGAGAGTGATAGGATCAGCATGGAGCAGCGTGGATATTTTTAGAGGAATATTTATTTATTACTCCATGGTGTCACCATGGGATGGCATCCAGTGATCCAGGAACTGAGCCTTTAACAGCAGAAACGGGGCCCAGATAAAAAGTGTCTTTAAATGTGGAGTGGCGTGTTGTGGAGCTTAAATTAATTAAGTAATTAATTAAGTGCCATGGGGTCTTTCCCTGAAAGGAGATCTGTGTGGCGGTGCTCTGGTTGTATTTGTAGAACTGAGGTGGAATCTCACAAAGTGTTATTTGCTCCCTAAAACTCCCCGAGGAGAAGTTGGAGCCAGGTGGGAGTTGGACTTTTCTCCCAGGTAAAAACAGGAAATGGCCTCAGGTTGCCCCAGAGGAGGTTTAGTTTGAAGATTAGGAAAAAATTCCTTCGTCAAAAGGGTTGTCAAGCATTGGAACAGGTTGCCCAGGGAAGGTTGGAGTCACCATTCCTGGAACTGGTCAGAGAATGTGTGGACGTGGTTTAGGATCATGGGTTAGTGGGGGCTGGCATTGCTAGACTGGATGATTTTGGAAGTCTTTTCCAGCTGGAATAATTTTGTGGCAGTGGCTTGGAAAGTCTGCACAACAAGTTATACTTTCATTTTGCTCTTCTTGTGTGTGGTTTGGTTCGGTTGTTGTTTTTGGGTTCTTTGGTTGGTTTTTTGGATTTTTGTGGTTGGTTTGGGCATGGTGAAGCCCAGAGACTGTGAAAAGCAGGCTGAGCCCGTATCAAACCTCTCCCAATTTACGATGTTCCTACTCAGTGGTTTCAGTGCCGCGGTGACACAGCCGTACATCAACGCCATTAACTCGGTGCCAGGTCCGGGATAATCTATGGATTCACAGGTGCCGCGTTCCCAGGTGGGGACTGACGGAACGTTCCTTTGACTGATGGAACTTTCCTTTGACTGATGGGTTGCTGCTCCTCTGTCACTGGAAATTAAGCAAATAAATTAGCTCCAAGTTTTACGTGGAGTGAAATGCAGCTGGAACGGGAGGCACCTTCCCAAATAGAGGTGTGGGGGCTTTGCAAAAATTCAAAGTAACCAATTTAAAGTGCAGTTCAGACATCGTTTTCCAATTGCCCTGTTTGCTCCAGTCCTGCAATTCCTACTTTTTTGAGCCACTTATGAAAAAACACTTTACTGAGGGTTAAGGAATTGTTTCAGAAAACAAAGCATTTTATTTATTTATTTATATATTATAATAGTAAAGTTATTACAGGCTTGTAAAAATGAAATTTAACCAAATTTGATCTCTTATTTTGGAAATTCCATGAGATTTTTTTATGCTGATCCTAGTCCCTGTTTAAACCATGAAATAATTGTTCAGCTCCTGGGAACAGCTTCCATGGGAATTGCTGGGCTGGTGGCTGCACCATGGCCACCTGGACACAGGTGACACTTCTGCCTGTGCCCAAGGACAGTCTGGAGGCTGGATGAGTCAGTTGTGTGGGAAAATTAAATCCACTTTTTTATTTCCCAGTTTCTGAGGCAGTTCTGCCTTAAAATAATGGATTTATAGGAGGTAACACCATGGCAGCACTTATTTTTTATTTATTGAGCTGTAGGATCGACCATTTGGGAATCCATGGAGTATAGGCATGTGAGCATCAGGAATTCTCTGAAAGCCCATCTAGACATGGAGATTCCAGAAGAACAACCAGCAGGCCCAAGAGGGGCATGGGTTTCGGGACAAGCTCCCCTCACTTTGTCAGCCACAAAGGCTTCCTGTGGACACGTCCCTGAGCCCAAAATAGAAGTACTCTGGTAGTAAAATGTTATTTTTCAACTTCCCAGTGCTCCCCAAAGGTGAAAAATGAGGGAAAAACAAGGGCATGAAATCCTACCTTTTCCTTTGACTGTGTGAAACCTGCAGAAATCTCAGCCTGACGCCAAAATTCTGTTTCTTGCAGTTAAAAATATCTATTCTCCTACGCTGCTTTTGGAAGCACATTCCAAAGGAAAATGTTTGGATGGAAGACTTGAAAAATAATTATTTGTTTTCCTGCAAGACACCCTGTGCAATCTAGGCAAATAGAAATAGCACTCCTAAAATAGGAAGCATTGTTTCTATTTGTGCCGCTTCATCAACTGAACCACTTCATGATCCTGTTTCTTTATCAAGGAGACATTTAAATCGAGGAAATGATTTTTAATACTAGGGCAGAAATTAATTTCATGCATCTGCTGGCAAATGCCTACTATCAAGAACTGAGTAAACAAACATTTGCACATCTGCTCCTGCTCTGTGACAACAGGATTCAAATTAGAAAGGAAGTTGGGGTTTGCTTTTTAACTTTTTAAAGGCTGTAGTTTGCCATTTAAAATGCTGTGAAGTGCAATAGAAGAACAGAACAGGATTTTGTAGCCAGGATGAGGGAGAAAAATGTCCTTGGTGGTGATACTATGAATTTTTAGTAGGAGCTGCTGCTTTTTAGTTTAGTGTGTTTTAGTTTGGTGTTTGAGCAAGTCCAAGTCCTGCACGTGGGGTTATTGGGAGAAATGTCTCCAAAGATGTTCCTCACCTTTCTTTTTTGGATTCGGGTGGTAAAATCTGAGGCAGAAAATCAGTGTCATTCAGGCTGCTCTCATTCTTGGAAGTGTTCTGTTCCTGGATGAGCTGTAGCCATAAACCTGGCAAATTCCTGGGGCAGGAGGGCAGAGGAGCTGCTGCTGCTGGAGGTGAGAGCAAGCCAAAAGCAGCAGGATTGTGCTCTTCCTGCTCTGAAGCTTTTAGGAAGTTTCTAGGTCTTTCCACGGCTACTGCAGCCACCTTTTGTGTGGAATAAAGGCAGTGGGTGAGTAGGAACAGCTAAAAAGTGTTGGTGCACACTGAAATAAAACTCTCATCAGCTCACACAGACCAAACACATTTGGTCATAGAATCATGGAGTGGTTTGGCTTGGAAGGGAAATTTAAGCTCACCCTGTGCCACCCCCTGCCCTGGCAGGGACACCTCCCACTGTCCCAGGCTGCTCCAAGCCCCATCCAGCCTGGCCTTGGGCCCTGCCAGGGATCCAGGGGCAGCCACAGCTTCTCTGGGCACCCTGTGCCAGGGCCTGCCCACCCTCCCAGGGAACAATTCCTTCTCAATAACTGATCCCAGCCTGCCCTCTGGCAGTTCGAAGCCATTCCCCCTTGTCCTAGTCCATCTCTTGAGAAAGCTGTTGGCTAAAAGGACTGGTTTGGGGAAGTTTTGGTTTTACCCTGCCCGACTCTGTTTGCTTTCTCAAGTGTCAGATGACACACGCCGTGTTTTAGACTACAGGGTACAGTGGGAAACAGTCTCTGAAGAGCATTTTGAGTAAATACTCCTGCAGTGTGTATTGAACGGAAATTAAATTTCCTTTGGCTGTAGCTTTACTCACGCAGTGTATTTTGGATGGTGGTGATATTCCAGGAATAGCCATAGAGGCACCAGAAAAGATGGGAATGTCTCCATAGGAAGGATTGTGCCAGACAGCCGATTGCACACTATAAATAGGGATTTAAATATGGTTTAAGTAGTCTGTGGAAGGCATCATTTAAATCAGTCACACACACATGCAGTACAAGCATGGTAACATATTTTATCTCTGGCAGCAACTGGAGTTAATGCTCAGGTTGGATTTTTCAACATCCTTCTGCTTGCAACACATCCCAAAAAAGTCCTAATGAAGCAAGAACCCTGATCTGGTTCAACAAATCGAGCTGAGGAGCAAATAAAGCCTTTGTGGCAGGAGCTGTACATCGCTAGCTGTGATCTCCTGGGTGCAGGCCACCGTTTAATAGCACTGCTAAAAGAAAAACAGGGAAAACCCCATCCCAAATCAAAACCAACTTAAAGCTAAGACTGTTTTCATATCCTCAAAAACACGGAGGAGGAGGATTAGGGAATGACTGATTCTTTTTTTTGAAAATACAACTGATGGTTTTAAGATGCACTCCAGAATTCTCCTGGTTTTCTTGTTTTCCCGTGGCCTGTGTCCTTAATATAAAACATCACAGAAGGTAAATAATGGACCAGAGGTGTCATTCCCAGAATTTCTCCTCACACAATCAGCAGGAAACCAGAGCATTTTTTACCTGTTCACTGCAGTAGGAAGAATTCTACTTTCCTTGAATCAATGAGACCTTTCCCATTATCCTTCTGTGGGGCTCAGATCTCACCCTGGAATTGCTGAGGTAGAGTCTAATATAAATCCTACTGGAGTCGGTGGAATTTCTCCTCCTGATTTTAGTGGATTTTGCCTCAGGCCCAGAATGGACATGATGTTAATATCACATCAGTGGAGACTCAAAATGCTGAGCCCTCATTTTGTTACTCCCAAACAATAAAATGCAGTTTGTTAGCGAGAACGAGACAAATTTTCTTCTGGGCTGTTGTGAAACCTCCGACTCTGCCTTCAGAGGAATCTGAGGATGCTCTGCACTGTTTAAATTTAACCCCAAAACCTCGCTGATGGTTGCACGTTGTGCACAAAAAAACCTTGCATTTCAGCCATCCCAATTTGGCATAAGACAAACAGAAATGTATTTTTTCCGAATTAAAAGCACTAAATCTTAACAGAGGGGAAAAAAAGTATCGGGCGCAAATGTCTTGAATTAAAATAACTGTTTTTGGATGGGTGAAACAGAGCATGGAGTAAATCTCCTCAAATAAAATACCAGCACTCTGGAGGATTAGTTGCATGCTCCATTTCCCCCTCACAAATGTGCTGTGGAGTGCTGGGCACTCACCCTTGCTCTGCTGGAGTCAAGGTGTGCTATCTCCCCGATGCAGGTACAGCCAGCCCTCGTCGACCTGTTGAACTCGGGGCCTTCAGGCTGTAGTCGTTTATTGGAGGTGGCAAAGTGATCACGCTGCTGGAAAATAAGAATATTTTTCATACAAGCCAGTGCAGCCACGCACTAGAGCAAAAGGTGATGTGTTCATTAATTTGGAGCCCCTCTTTTAAACCGGCCGGAGCTGAGGCGTTTGCATCTTGTTTCCTTTCCTGGCTGGGAACCGGGATGCTTTGGGAGCTGAATGTCCTTCCAGCCCCTGGGAAAGGAGCTTTACCACCCCTGCAGGGATGAGCAGGTTGTTTCTCACTCCTTACCTGCTCTGATGTCTCGAGGTGAAGGCGTGTGCCAAAGAGATGCAGAAAACAGGAATCTGCCGTGAGGTTCTGGTGCGTCCTCGGCGTCTCATGCAGAAGTTGGCCTTTCCACGAAACTAAATCAGGAAAAGCCAGCGAGAACAAGGCAGAGGATGTCATTTGTCACTCTCTAAACCCTGGCTGTGCCCACAGCTGGAGCAGCCTCTGCTGTCTCCCTCCCTGTGCCTCGGGAAGGGCACGGGAAGTCACAGAAGTCACCAAGGAAGGGGAGAGAAGTGATCAAGGCTCGGAGCAGAAGGCGTGGGAGGGATGTGATGCTTTGCTTTGCAGAGGAGAAACCCGAGCACTGTGACTGAGTCACAAACCCACCATGTGGGGGGGGAGATTTTCAACAAATTACCCTTTTTTAATTATTATTATTTCCCTGTATGCATTCTAAAACGTGTTACCTTTCTGTATTTTCCTATTTTGCACGTTGTATCTTTATAAACTGTACACATAGTTTTTCTCTTTAAAGAAAACCTGCACACCCAGGGGCTGAGGTTGGGAGCAGTTAAATTAAATGCTCTTTTCATGGTGGAATAAGGGCAGTGGAGAAGAATGCTTAAAGAAAGAAACTGTAAAGCCATCAGTACATTATCTGCCTCCAAGGTTTGACCTCACAGCAGGGCAGCTAAATCCATCCAGCAACTAAATGATTTTACTCTGTAAAAGTCTTAGGAAATAGATTTTAACTTTTTTCTTTTTTCCTTTTTTTTTTTTTTTCCTTCTTTGGGAATATATCAGAGCAGAGGAATTGATTTTTGGAAAGAAAATAAGCTCCATAGCGTAAATTATGTTAATTGCTGAGTAAAATGCCAATATTAGAGGCGTTTAGGCCAACTTATGTGGAGATGTTCTGCTAAAACTCCTGCCCTCTTATAGTTAAATATATATTGAACACAGATTTAAGGAGTAGTTTACTGAGGGGTTTTTTTCCCAGAAAATAGGATTGGATCTTAGAAGAAATGGTTGCAATAAGGAGGGTTAATTTGTTACTTAACCCAATTAACCCACTCAGTATTAGTCTATATATTTTCTTTCAGCCTCCATGGAGGCCTCATCCTGCTTTCTCCAGATGAGGAACGCTCATGGAGAATTTCCACTAGATCTGGGAGGAAAAGAATGAGATGGTTTCTGGTCAGTGCTTCTTCCTGGGAACGCAGAGAGGGGAAAAAGCCAGAAAATGGCAGAGTGGGCAAAAAACCCATCAAATGAACCGGTCTGATTTGCAATCAGAAAGAGAAACCCGGCCAAATAATTCAGTGCGTGAGCTGGAGCAGCTCTTAGGGGTTATAACTCGTGTAACTCGGATTTATGTAACTTGTAATTCGAGCTGACACCGACTTTGCCACCACCGGGAGGGTCATTCTGTGCTGCTTTTGAACAATCCATCCCTCATGCCACGGATTTAATGCTTACAGCTGACACTCCGCTGAAAAAATAGCTTTAATTTTGGGGGGAATCACGGGGAAAAAAAAAAAAAAAAAGAATTCTTTGTTGGTTGTCAAAGCCATCGTTGTGTCTCTTGGTGCTTTTTGAGGGCGGTGGCTGAGTTTCGGGGTTCCGCTCCAAATTCCTGTTTGCCTTCTGGATCTTGTTTGAGGAGCCGGAGCCAAAACCCAACTGCTGGTGTTTAGTGCTGTCCTGCACCACTGGTTTTTGTCATTTGAGGATTGCAAAGGATTTTCTCCTGGTTTTTGGCATCTCTACATGTGGCACGCGCTGCCCAAATCGAGGGCTGCGAGTGTGTATAACAAAATTAACAAAATTGAGTCCAAGCTAAAATATGAGAGAAAAAAAATCAAATATTGATGAAAGAAGACCTTAATTTTCCCAGAAAGTTCATCTGGAGCGCTGCCATGCTGCTTTAAGCCTCATGCCCAGAGCCCAGGCAAAGTGAGAGCTGGGATGGGAATGGTTTTCCTGGTGAAACCTCCCCCAGTCCCCACCACTGTGCCCCAGCAGCTCTTCTGCAGCTTCTCACGTCTACTGACCCAAGGGACTATTTTTCATTAATTGCTAGTTCATTTTCATTTGTCCATGTGCGGTTTAGTTAATCTACAATAAAAATTTCCATTTATTTCTAGTGGAGTTTGCTCCTGCTCCTGTTGCTGGCTGAGGGAAAAGGTGCCGTGTCCAGAAATGGGGACTGGACCGTCGTTAGTGATTTCATGGAAACGTTTTAAAATGTAAGAGTTGGATTCCTTCTCCCTTTTCAGTTCTATTTCAGGTTGATTCTAGGCTTTTTTAATGTGAGGGAATTTATGGTTTATGCACCAAAGAAAAAGGACAGTGTTTGCTCAGGTCTGAAACAACTTTCTGTTTTTCATCCTCTGAATCCCAGAATGGTTTGGGTTGGAAGGGACCTTAAAGCCCATCCAGTGCCACCCCTGCCATGGGCAGGGACACCTTCCACTGTCCCAGGCTGCTCCAAGGCCCATCCAGCCTGGACTTGGGCACTGCCAGGGATCCAGGGGCAGCCAGGGCTGCTCTGGGCACCCTGTGCCAGGGCCTCCCCACCCTCACAGGGAGGAATTCCTTCCCAATATCCCATCTGTCCCTGCCCTCTGGCAGTTTGAAGCCATTCCCTGTGCCCTGCCCCTCCATTCCCTGTAAATTGTCTCTCTCCCTCTTTCCTGCAGCTCCTTCAGCTACTGAAGGCCACAACTGGGTCACCCCAAAGCTTCTCTTCTCCAGCTGAACCATCCCAGTGCCTCTTTCTGACTCACCCCTGCTTCAGCTCCCTCAGAAAGGTCAGAACATCCAGACTCGTGGTGTTTTCTATTGTAGGAGCTCTTGCAGGATTTCTGCTTCAAGTTCAGGTAATATTTCAGATGGGGAATATAATTGTGTTCGCTCTTTCCTCTATCTCAGAGATGGCTCTGTCCCATAAATTATGGTCTTCAAGTTCTGTGCTTCACTTCACATGTGGAAGGGGACACGACACAAAAGGGAGCCTGGCTGTAGGATCTGTAGGATTTTGGTGCTTCCTACTAATTTCTGCAGAAAGAGCTCAGAAGTTAGCCTCTTCTGCGGGATGCAGCTTTCCAAGATCTTGGTAGGATGGAATTTTACACAAATCCGGAATCCATCGAGCACAAAGCTGACTTGGGGGTATTCTTTGTCACCCGGGGTGTTTTTGAACTCACCCTTCTCAGTGAAAGTCAAATAAACCCCAAACATTTTGAATTCCAGTGCTAACACTCACAGAGGTGTTTTGTGAGCTCTCCTGCCAAGCTTTACAGATGACAGCAGAAGTGTCCAGCTCATTTCTGAAGAGGTTAAGATGTGTGTGCCTGGATATTTGGATTAATAATTTGCATATATTTAGGTGGCAGCATGGATAATGTGCTTCAGGAAAGTTGGGAGTGTAGTTTATTAGAAATATTTGATGATCCAGTATTTACTGAGAGAACCAAGTCAATTCTGAGCTTCTTGTCTGTAAACAATCCAAATATTGATTTTCAGGAATTATTGTACTAATGAGCTAGAGCTTAATTTATCAGAATAACATGAGGAACTGTGCAGCTAATAATGCTCATTATTAGAGTGAAATAATCAAATTAACGTTCATGTAAAAGCAACATAATAAAGGTAAGGACTATAAGTACGTATTGATGTGTCTGAGAAAGACTGGCAGAAAAAAAGATGTATATCCAGGAAAAAAAACCTCATGGAAATTCTGCTGCAGAGAGATGGATAATCTTTTAAAAATATCACAATAAATATATCTATGGGGAGCAGTAGAGGGGAGGTCTAGCAGATGATATTTTGCATTCTGGCTCTGAGATTCCAGCTCCAAGCTGAGGTTGTAAATCCCAACTCTCGGGTTCCTGGTGTGGTCACAACATCGACGGTGTTTAAAGCAGAAAGGCACTGCTGGAATTTTATGGAGCACATAAGTAGGTGTGTAATTGCACAAAATGCTAATGAGCACTTGGCAGCTTAAATTAAGGACAGGGGTCTGCAAGGGAGGCTCAGGAGATCTTATGGAAGTTGTTTATTCTAATAATGAGTTCTGAGAGGTCAGAGTGCCCTGGGAGTGGCTTTTTACAGGAGAATAACAAGCTGTGCTACTCTAGAATAATCTTTAGTCCTCTTAGTGTCACTGTCCATGTGATCAAGGAGAAGGGAGGCTGCCCAGGGGGTTATCACTGCTTTAATGGGGAATTTCCCCTGGAGAGAGGGGAAAGGTGGGATAGAGACCTGCCGAGGTGAGGCTGCAGCTGCTCCCAGCCAACTCAAGCTGCTTTAATTTAACCCTCGTTTAGATTAGCTGGAATAAGACTTAGTTTAGGATAATGGGGAGATTGCATTAATGATGATTAACATTAAATCCCCCCCTCTGGAACACTGGTGCAGGATTTATTTTCACAGAAGTTTATTCTTTCTCAAAAAGCTCTGGGAATGCGTTGCTGAATGGCAGAGAATTAGGCAGGTTGAGAGCATTAGGAATAAACTGCTGCTAGCTCAGAGGTTCCACAAATGGGAATCAGAGAATCGTGGGATGGTTCGGAAGGGACCTTAAGGATCCTCTTGTTTATCCCCCTGCCATGGGCAGGGACACCTTGCGCTGTCCCAGGCTGCTCCAAGCCCCACCCAGCCTGGCCTTGGACGCTGCCAGGGATCCAGGGACAGCCACAGCTTCTCTGGGGAATCCATTCCAGGGCCCCATCACCCTCTTTCTTCCCAATATCCCATCTAACCCTGCCCTCTGTGTGTTTGAAGCCCATCCCTCTTGTCCTGGCACTACAAGCTCCTGCAAATGCTCTCTCCATGTTTTACAGGCAGGGATGAATATCTACCTTTGCGTCCAGAAGAAGGGAAAAACACTTCATGGGAAAAGTATTCCTTCACAGGAAAAGAAAAGCATAAACTCTTTTCTGTCTACCCTTTTTTAACGGCACCCTTTTATATTCTGAGTTATCTCCATTACTGGGTGCTGACCCAGTGGGCAGGACAAGGGACCTAGAAAATGCAGAATGTGTGAGGTAACACCCAGATTTCCATAAGTTATTTCACCTCAGAATTCAACAGCATCTCCATCTCCCAGATCCTGGCTGGGCTTTGCTGGTTGGATTTTGGCTGGCTTGGATGGGAGTCCAGAAACTTTGATCGATGTCAGAGCTGCTGTTGCATCTTTAGGGTTGAAGATCAAGGGAACAGGGAAACCACAGCTTTGGCAGGATGCAGGCGTGTGGGACAGTGAGCTAAATTAACAAGAAATATGTTCACACCTTAACTGCTGTTCCAGCAATTGCTCCAAGCAGGGCACAACCAGGAAAAGCAGCTCCCAATTATTTACCGTGGCTGGGAATCCACATCATTATTGAAATGGGAGCCTTCACCTGTTATACTTTTGTCTGAAGAATTTATCAACACTGACACTTCCCTATTTAGGTCAGTCCCAACAGCATCCCTTTGCCTTTCAGAAATCATTTAATAATCAATCTGAGGGCTCTGTTAAACACAGGCTGGGAGTTCATTGTCATCTGGCGAAATCCCAGCCTGCACATTTGGATTTGGCTGTGCTGGGAGAAGAGGAATCATCCTTTTGTCCACCAGACAAGCTCAAAATGGGGCAAGTTGCCAATTTTCATATCCAGCCAGAAATGGAAGTAAAAATATGCAGTATCATGCAGGAGATGGTTAAAAAAAATGCACATTTTTCTCGTGTAAATTGGAAGTCTAGACTGCTCATTTGAAATATTGCAGCTACCACATCAATAAGAAATCTCAGTCCTTGCCTCCAAATTAATCAATTGCACATTGATCCTAGAACAGAGAAAATAATTTTGTAATCTTTCCATCTTTTCCTTATCACAAAGTGATCGGTACTTACATCAAAGTCACGTGTTTCCTTATCTTTCTTGTAGCTAAGAATGTTTTTTAAAATGTTAAACACTTTCAGACTTTTAAAAAGCTGGCAGATTTGAGAAATGAGCATCTTTCAGCTCCCTGGAGGGAGACCTCAGCACCTGAGCTCCTGCTTGGAGGCAGGGGGTGGTCGTAGCACAGGGAGACTGGAATGGGAATAAAACTGGAATGAATGAAGGAGTTGGAAAGGGAGGAAGGAAAGAGTTCCAGAGTGTGCCAGGACCATGCTGGTGGCTCCAGCAATGCAGAGATGCAAGTGCTGCCCACAGACTTTAGACCGAGCTTAGAACCATCTTCATAACTTGATTTTTCCATGAATATTTGGGATTGATTCAAGATTAGTGAAATCCCCTTTGGAAAGAGAAATGGGCCAAAACCCACAGGATAACCGAAGGGCTGTAAAGGTCTTTTAAAACTCTCTTGTCCCAGTGACTGCCCTTCTTCCCTTCTCCACCTCAGCCCTCACACTGGTGGCTTCTCCGTGTCCCTCCGGGTCATTCTGCTCCTTGGGCCTTTTCAACCTGCTCTTTCTTCCTTTCCAGAAGCCCTGGTTTAAATCTGGAGAGTTTAAATTTGGAGAGTCAGGTTCCCAGTGTTGGTCCATGTGAGTCTTGGACTGAATTGCCTCTCCTACAGCTCCTGTTGCCCCCAGAGCTGTGAGTTCTCACCACAACTCACCCCGGCGTGGCCTCAGATGAGTGGAAATGAATTTCTGGCGCCCACAGGCTGCCTCAGAAAGGAGACCACTACACCTGGAATCTCAAATAGATCCAGAAGCTTCCAAACCGCCAAACCCAGCTGAAGAGCTGTTGAAATGGAGGGGTTGGCAGAGAGTGTTGATTTGAGCTTCAGCCCACGCAGAGCTTGGTTCCAGACCATGTCCTCTCTCTGCCTTGAAGGAAGCACTAAATTCCATTCAAACCACTCCAGACATTCAGCAGGACGACAGCACTTGTGCTCTAGAAAATATCTGGTCCGAACTGGTTAGAAGTTAGTTTTAACATCTGAATTCATTTTTTTTTAATTAATATTGTGATTTTGCCCTCATTGTCTAGAAAGGAATACAGATTTTTTTAACGTGTGGCAAAGTTCTCAGCCTCGGCGATATCCTTGTGGTGAGGATCTCAGGTGTCTGACTTGGTCTTGTATGGAAGAAATCCTCTTTCCTGCTTTGTACCCTTTCAGTTCCTCACGCTGCTGCTGAACTTTTACATCTGGAGACTGGAGGACAGGGTTCCACCATCCCTCTGCTGTCAGTAAGTCTGGGGATTTTATTGATTTCTTACTTCCCTCGTCTCCAAGGCAAACAATGCTGCTTTAAAAGGTTTTCCATGTCAATAACGATTCTCGTTGCCTCTTTCCAAAGGCCGTCGTTTTGGCGGGATGCTCCTGAGCCGCGGGGTTTCGGGAGGGAATCAGGGATTTGTTCAATGACATTATAAACTTTTCTGGATTATTTTTCATCCTACTTAAATATCCTAAAACTTCAGTTGCTTTTCCAGCAAAGATGCCTGCTCTCAGCTGCTGGAAACGATCCCATCGTTTTCCTGCTTTGCTGCAATTCACGTTGAAACTCAGAAGGGACTTGAGCAGTTCAGGCTCTCCTCCCCTGAATCCATCACTTTGTATTTTTTAACACTCAGTTCCTTTTTCCCCCTTTCTGAATATTAATTTAGGCTGGATCTTCCCAGGGAAGCTCGGGAATGCAGACCTGACAGCATTTGCATTTTGGTAATGGTGTCTCATTTCCATGTTGGATGGGGCTCCCTTGTAGAGTTTTCCTGTGTCTATCCCACAGCTTATCCCAAATGCTCATTTTAAATGATTTTAACTGGCTGGGAGGATATTTTAAATTTGTTTTTTAAACGTTTCTGCCGGCAGAGTGTAATTTGTGAGAGGCAGACAATTTTCTAAATCAAAGTGAAATTCCCGGGCAGGTACAGATTATATTTCCTGTGACACCTGGAGAGCACATGGAGTTACAATTTATTACAGCTGAGCACCAAAGGGAGGGAGAACACTTTGAAACATATATATATATGGGGTGTGTTTTATTTCAAGCTTCGTGAAAGAAGATTTCAAGCTTTGATTCCTGGTGTTATTACAATACCTTTAATTTATAGGTATTTTTAGCTGTTCTCCATTTTGATTTTTGAAAACTGTATTTCAAAGCACGGTTGGACTTGATGATATTAAAGGTTGGAAGGGGCCTTAAAGCTCTTGTTTCACCCCTGCCATGGGCAGGGACACCTCCCACTGTCCCAGGCTGCTCCAAGCCCCGTCCAGCCTGGCCTTGGACACTTCCAGGGATCCAGGGGCAGCCACAATTTCTCTGGGAAACCTTTGCCAGTGCCTCCCCACCCTCACAGGGCAGGATTCCTTTCCAACATTTCCCTGTGATTTTCCAGGGTGCTCTGTTAATTCTCCACGGTGCTGAACGTCGAGAGCTGCGTTGAAAGGTCTCTGCTGTGTCTCAGGGGTGAAATGATGATGGTGGGTGCAGCTGAAAGGTAAAGGACACATTAAAAGGTAAGGGACACGTTGAAATTCCTCCCAAACCAGCTGGAATGGAGAACCTTACACAAAAAAGCAGCGCTGGTAGCCCAAGGTCACCCTCTGTCACTCACCCAGCTCCACCCATCCCCAGCTTGGTGGCATCCAGGTCCCCCAGCTGGAAAAGTCTCCTGAGAAAGGCACAGCTGGAGGCTGCCTGGAGTTCACCTTCTGCCTGAACCACCATCATGAATGATGGATTACGGGTTTACTCCAGGTGCCTGAATATTTCAGGCTTATAGCAAGCACTGAAACACTGTCCTGAACGCTGTCAGGAGAAGCTGTTAATATTGAGATTTTACACGGGTGCCTGGATGTGCGTGAGGAGCAGGGCAGAGCTGTGTCTGCGCTGCTGAAGAGAAGCAGAACTCGGAACAGCTCTCCAGTAAATGCAGAATATAAAGCTCAGCTCTGTGCCTTGTTAGTGCTCTGCTTTCCATTTCCCCGGCCCCACGAGTTCTTTGTGCCTCCTCAAAAGTTTAAAAAATGTTTCCTTAGGAAACTTTCCCAAAGTGTTTTATTAAAATCATACTCCTCCTGACACATTGATGAAGTTCTTCTCTAGTGGAAGCTCCAATGATTTTAATTTCATCAGGAAAACACATGAAAATCAAGCGAGAGGAAAACCATCAAACCCTAATAAATCTTTTACAACAAATTAAAGTGATGGCTGAGCTGACATATTCAATTTTCAATAAAAAAGGATTTTCAGCAAGCCACAGGCATTACTCAAAGACTTAAATCTGCAAAACCAGGATTCTGCTTGTTTGTTTGCACTTTTGAGTGCATTAAATCAACCGGGTGGCTGATCTGTGAAACACTGCCCACGCTGTGGTTCCCAATGCTGGAAGTTGCTTATAAATAACAGATAAAGGCAGAAAAATGACTTTTCAATGAACCTTCTGTGCACAAATGCTGTGAAGTTTCATGTTTGGGTCATCTGCAAGCCAGATAATTAAGGATGAGGTGTAGGAGTTGTGTAATCTCAGTTAAAGGACTTGTTCCTACATATTTCTCTGCTGAGTAATGCTGAATGTATCCTAAGAGACTTTGCGCAGTTGAACATATAAACACTGAGAAAAAAAAAATCCCAGTCCCAACTGGATTTCCTTCCTCCAAGTGTCCTATTTCATGATAACACACTACAGAAATAATATTAGTCATTAAATTACGAAGCAGGGCCCTGGTGCAGGTATTTCAGTGCACAGACAGCAGTGCTGTGGGAAGAAAATCCTTATGGGGTTCTCTGTGAGCCTGAGGGGAAATGTGTGGATAAAAACTGTGATTTAGGGCCAGGGTTGTTGGTTCCCATGCCTGCCCCGGCCTGGAGTCCAAAGAGCCTCCTCTTTTCTCCCCTCTCTGATTCTCCAGCCTGAGGGCTCATTCCCCTTCCAGCTAGCAAAGGTAAACCCCACATCCATCCTGCTTCCAGATTTTGCTTCCTTCATTTCTCTCGTCCTGTGTCACCTTTTTCATGAGGTGAACAGAGGGATATTTCATGGGCTGATCCCTAATGACTGAGGAAACCCCAGAGAACAATGCCCTGTTTTCCTAACAGCAACCGAAACTACTCTGCCTTTACTCACAGCCTTGCCTTGATGTGTTCCTGATTAATTAGGCAGCATTTTTTCAATCGTGAAGCAGTTTTAAAATACCCTTTCAGGTAGAACACGGTGTGCATGCTGGATGCCACAGTTTTTACAGTTTAGTTTATTCAGCTTTTGATGATTTGTGCATCCTGCCCCACGGTTCACCTTTGGATCTCTACCTCATTGCCTTCAAAGCTTGGGCTGCCATTTCTATAATGAAATAATTAATACTGGCGACAGAAAAGCACAAGGCATGAATACAGCAGGAAGTGGCTTATGGCCTCTAATTAAAACGAGTGCAGGAGTACAAAAGAAATTCCTCTTTTATAATTATCATCTATATTATACTTTTAATGAGTGTCTCGCGTGGAACATCAGGAGGTGGGGTGTTATTGATTGCTCCAGAGCTGTGCTCCTTCAGGCACTTCAGCTCCTTCCAGGTAAACTTTATTTGGTTTCTCGTGTGTAGGACATAAATCTTTATTGGGGACGGTGTGTGAGTAATGGCATTGTAACAGTGACTGTTGAATATTCCTGGTGATTTGTGGTGCTCTGCCAAGGTCAGCCCTCGGCTGTGGGAGAGGGGGAGCAGCTCCCAGCGTGGGCACCGATCTATTTGGGAATTCCTGCCTGGTTAAACAGCTGCCAGGCGTGACAGCTGCATTTACAGCAAGAGTTAATGCTCCAGAATCTGCCAGGGCTCTCTGACTCTCCCGACCTCATCTTTAATTCAGTCCCTCATTTCCATTTTGGTGGGCATGGGAGGAACGTATCACACGGATGGATTGATCCCTGGTTTTCATATGAATGGTTTGTATCCTCGTGGTGCTGATGTTGTTGTTGTTGATGTCCATCCTATTAACCAGTCCTGTAATGAAGGCATTCGTTTAAAGCCCTCTAGAACAGGGCAGTATAAACTTCCTCAAGAATTACTGGGGAGCTCTAAGGTTCAGGCAAATGTTCAATCTCCGCATTTCCAAAGTCCACCCCATAATCAAAAAGAAAAAAACCACTCTCCATTAATATCAGTCCCCCAAAAGAGACTTTTTATTTTAGCACACAACATTCCTGCTCTGAGATTTGCTGGCATTTAAGGTTATCTTAAAAGTACACCAGCTCCTTCTTTATGAATATGTGGATTGTCTGTTAGAAACCCTTCTTCCTCCAGGTTAAGAGAATTTGTTATGTATCAGAAATCCCATATAGATTCTCATTTGTTACTGGCACACAGCTTTTCCTGTCTTTAGAAGGATGCACTCTGTCAGCAAGGAAATATTTTCTGGCAATAATTTAATTGGGAGGAAAAAAGGCTCTTTCTTCTCTTTTTTCACTGCAACACAAAGGCCGCCCGTGATTTTGTTTTGTGAACCATGGCACAGCCATGGACTCTATTCCATTTTATCCCATCTCCTAAGGCACTGCTCCTTTGAGTTCCATCTCAGAGCTCCCCGTCCCACCCCCGAACTCATTATTTTGTTGCTGGAGTTAAACTGGAGTTTGATTCAGTGTTCAGTGTTTTAAAATCAGCAGCAAACCTCGAGCTGGAAGAGCTTCCCATCCCAAACTGATCCTGAACTTGAAAGTGCTGAGAGTTGAGTTGTCTCTCGCTGCTATTAATTATCTCCAGTCCTGCTGAATGCAGAGCTCACATTTCAGTGTCTGTGTTGTGGAAATTGTCTGTATTTTATTTACGTAGCTGCAGGTGAGGTGAGGATAAAAAGAACTTAAAAATAAGCTGAGCATTAACAGCTTGAAACAGGCTGAGTGCTAATTGTGTTACTAATGCCACCTTCATCTTCTTTTTCATGAGAAACAAAGCTTTAAAAGCCCACACTTGTAGATCTGTTGTGCAGATTTTCAGAGCCACAGCAAATTTCTAGACGGAGCAATTTCTTTGCTTTAAAAAGATATGGAGAGGCCACTTTATATACAACTCATAAACTGCCAATTGTTGTAAATTCAGTCTAATTGCTACTTTGAGACTTTTTAAAATTTGGTTTGGCATCTATAGGAAAATTTCCTTTGGCTCTAAAGGGAGTTTTGATAGATCCTGGATAAAAACCCCCAAACATATATATATATATGTATATGTGAGAGAGAAGATGGGAAAAACATTAAAGCACAAGTTGGAGCACTGCTGGTGAAGCTGGCAGCTGGACTGGCTGCTGGAGAAGTTACCCTGATGGGTTTTTGTTGTGTGAGCTCTCGGCTGGGACGGCAGCAAACAGCGGGAAGCGAAGGCGCGAATATCGGGAACGCCGGAGCCGCGGCGGCTGCCAGAGCCGCAATCCCACGGAATCCAACCTCCTGATGTATCCCTGCCCGGAAAACAGGCACAGGGCAGCTGGGTGCCAGGGGCAGCGCCATGAATTTGGGCAGCTTGGCTTTAATCCAAGGTCTCAGCTTGGCTCTGCCCAAGAGAGACAAAGCCATGAGAGGGGACAGCGGAGAAACATCTGGGGACAGATAAAATAACCTGAGACAAAGGGCGCCCACCTCCCTCTCACCAGAGCAATTCTGCCATGAATTACTGTTTTGTGCCACCGAAATGATGTGTTTTGGCTGCTGTGATAGTTCTGGAATCATTATTTAATGGTATTTTTAACCTTTCGCTGCGGCACGCCAGTGAAGCTTGCAGGAGGTGGGGACGTTTTTGGAAGTGCCACTGTCACGTCCTAGCTTGGTGACAACATGTCTGCTACAGATGTGGCTCTGCTATTGTAATTATAGGTAATGCAAACAAATTCATTATGGGCTAAAAGTAAATCAGGCAGGCTAGTCCAAACAGCTGTACATCGCTCCGAAAAAGCAAAATGATTGATTATTTAACATTAATCTTTTCTAAAACCAATTAGGAAGTTACTAATTATCAAATTCCATATTTATTCTGCTGTAAGAATCATCTATTGCCATTCACAAGGTGTTGCACTTGCTCCTAGGACTTCTCAACTAAGCCTAAATCTTAGCATTTAAAATCTCTTCCCAATGCTGAAAACGTTGTACACATTTGCAAATTTCATATTATGGCACCATAAAATCCACGAAGTGCTTCAAGCATTTAAACGGCACAAAAAAGCGACTGCAACTCATTACCTTGCCTCGAGTGTGATGGTGTTTCATGTCTCCAAAAAGAATAGCAGGAGAGGGAATTCCAGGTATTTATTCTTAGTCTCAATCGGGCTTTTTTCGTCTGTGCAATGGGCTAGTTAATGGTATTTGAACTTTTATTCGGGGCAAGAATTTAGTATTCTGCCTCGGTAAGGACTTTTTTTTCTTTGCCCGCATACTCCAGTGTGACACAGGCAAAAATAATAATATCAAACCATTGCCTCTTTGAAGGAGTCATTATCTTTTTATTAATCATCTGATGAGAGGAATGCATTCATCTCCCAGCAGCAATTTCTCACGCTCTGCTCCTGGTGAATGGAGCTTTTGTGAGGCAGCAATTTTACCTTGACCTGTAACACAGCTCTGAACCTCTCTCTCTATGAGGAATTGTTCCAATTCCTTCTCTTCAGCGTTCTGCATTTTACTGAGTGCCAGGAGCTTCAGAATTCAAAGAACTACATTTCCTTGCCTGTGTTCAAACCTAATTCCATCTGTATGAAAAAAATCAGGATTTACTTTCCGTGATGTATTCCTCAACTTTTACGCCTCTGGATGTGCAGCATTAGCAGAAGGTGAGAAGTGGTTTTACAACTGGTGGTGAGTGGTTTTACACCATCCTAAGAGGTGCTGGGAGATGGTTGGAGATGATTCCCAGAGAAGCTGTGGCTGCCCCTGGATCCCTGGATGTGTCCAAGGCCAGGTTGGACGGGGCTTGGAGCACCCTGGGACAGTGGAAGGTGTCCCTGCCCATGGCAGGGGTGGCACTGGATGAGCTTTGAGGTCCCATCCAACCCAAAACATTCCATGATTTCATGAGTGGCTGTGAAGGTTTAAATTCCTCTTTCCCTTGGAGCTCTGCATTGGAATGTGCAGCCCTTTATGGTCCAGATGTTGTGTTTGTGAACTCTTGCAATGGAAAATCAGTAAATGTTACAAGAATTCCACGGCTGGTGGAGTGCACATCCCTGCTGTTTACTCCTGAACTTCGTGGACTTTTAACTTCTTTTGCACGGTTGTTTAGGTATTAATTAATTTAGGTATTAAATTGTAGTGAATTTAATAACGAGGAGAATGGAAGTGGTAAATTAAATTAATTGCTCTGCATTAAAACCCCACAAACACATTCCTTCCATCTAGGTTTGATATAACCCAATTAAAAACAGGATAGAGCTCATCCCTTTGTCTTAATAAGCATGTTAAATTAGCTGTTTCCTCCTCAGAGAAAAGCGTGCTTAGAAACGAACTCCAGAATGTTCAGGAATGGGAAAAGAGTTGATTTCTTGTCCCCTGCTATTTGTAATCTGTGATTAAGTGGTGTGAAATGGGACTAAGCCTTCCTGGCGCTGCCTTAGAGCGCTTCCTCCTCCCCTGTGCGCTCCCAATGTGTCTGGAACAAAAGTAGAGCAAGGCAGGACTAATCTCCATTTTCTCCACAGCCTTGGAAAATCTTTGCTGGTGATGTAAACCCCAAGCAAAGGCTGCCATGTGTTTGATCCCACAAAGCTGGAACTCTTAGGGAGGCAGGGATGTAAAACAAAGACGGACCAATTGTACGGAGTTCCCCCATTCCATGGTAAAAGGAATTGGAAGTTGTGTTTCTGTCTCCACGCATAAAGGTAATCTCCTGGGTCCTTTTTTTTCATATGATTGCATTTTTGAATTTGGAAATCCCAGTAATCAGAGGCTGGACTGCAAAATGTTCGAGTGGATACTCAGATATATTATCAAATATGCTTATAGTGATGCTGAAAATGAAGTTATTCAGCTGCTTTGCTGTTGGATTTACACCTGCAGCCACATCTGGGGGAGACACACACCTGCCCATCTCCTGCAGGGACACTGAGGGATCATTCCCTGCCATTGATGCTGCAGAACTAAAAGCATTTCTATGAGTAAAAGCTTAATTTGGAAGTTCTCGAAGCCTGGTTGCTTTGATGTGAGCATGACTTCAACTTGTTTGATTTGGAAGTGGTCCACACTGCACCTCTTTTCCTTAAATCTCCTGCTGTGCAGCCTAAAATAAATATATTTTATTTACTCTGATTTTTACTTGCATCAGAAGAAAAGGGGACACGGTGCTGTCGTACCAGGTAAACTTCTTTTCCCGGTGGAATTGTGGATACCTGTGGCTCACTGCACCATCATAAATAAAGCTTTGCTGAAGCAAGGTTATAAAACAGATTATTATTTTCTTAAGAGTGATAACAGACTCACAGGAGTTGCCATAGAGGCACCCAAGCAATAAAAAGAGGAAAATTTCAGGATCCTACGGCAGCTGGAAGCAGAGGTGTAAATGGAACAGGGAGCAGCCACTAAAATGAAAGGTCATTTCTATGTAATATATAGGGAACTTTAGGGCTATAAATTGCAGACGAGACCTAATGAGAACAAAAGGAAATGGAAGCACAGTATTGCAAGAAACAGGAAAGAGTAAAATAACTGAGGGTCAGCAAATATTCGGTATGTTATAGAATGACAGAAGCAGGAGGTTAATTGTGGTGCAGAACTCAGGCAACCAGGGATTTTAAACCTGTTTTTGAGGTACAGGAGAGGATCCTTGGGCAGGGAACGATGGAGCCAATCCCTTGGGTAGTACAGACCTTCTAGGGATTTATGGAGGGTTGTTTTGGTGAGAAACCCCCACTGGATTTGTTCATTTTCTTATATTAATGCAGAGGTAGAACAAGTCTTTCCTGAGGTGATGTTCTCTGTAACAGAAGCTGCATTCCTTGTTTTCAGTCAGGTTCTCATGGGGGGGAAGTGGGATCCTCCTCCTCCCTGCGACAGAAACATCGAAACATCAGCTCTGTGCCCGGGGCAGGGAGAATTCTGTCTCCAGGGTCAGCTGCACTCCACAGCCTCCCCTTGGAAAGCAGCAGCTTTGATTAAACACAGCCAAACCAGCAGGAGCTGTTGCCCTGGTCTGGAAAGATTTAATCTCCTTGACTGTGATCCTAGAATTTGGTCCAGAGGAGTTTGTTGTGGTGCAGCACTGCAACACGGGAGCACTGTCTTGCTGCTTTCACTCGCAGAAGACATGAGGGTTCCAACACGAAATTAAATCCTTCAGTGAGTGGCAGCAGTTTATTGATCTGCAGAAACGCGTTGCAGTTAATAATTCTTCTGTGAAAAGTATTTGGTTTCTTATTAAGCATTATTGAAGTTTCCTGATTCATTCAGCTTCTCTGTTCCAGTTTGTTGTGGTCATGGCGCACCACGAGGGCCTGGAGTGCCTGGACAAGAGGAAATGGATTTAAATTGAAAGGGAGCAGGTTTAGATGGGATATTGGGAAGGAATTCCTCCCTGTGAGGGTGGGCAGGCCCTGGCACAGGGTGCCCAGAGCAGCTGTGGCTGCCCCTGGATCCCTGGCAGTGCCCAAGGCCGGGTTGGATGAGGCTTGGAGCAGCCTGGGACAGTGGGAGGTGTCCCTGCCCATGGCAGGGGGGGAATTGGAAGATTTTTTAGGTCCCTTCCAACCCAAACCATCCTGGGATTCCATGATTCAAATCATGTAAGTTCATATCTTTTATTTACCTGGACCACTTTTGGGGATCTGGTTTGATCCAGTTTGGATTTTCCAGTACTCTGTTGTAGAACAGTTCAGTCACCAATACCCCTATTCCAATGTCACGCATTGTATCTGACTCTTATTTTTCAGTGGAATGAGAGCATTTTAAATTGAAATTTGTAATTACCGTAATCACTTTATGAAGGTAAATTCAGTAATTATCAGTGCTTCAGTAAAGAATTTGGCTCTGTGGCTCCTCAACATCCAGTGAATATTCACAACAGAGTTGTTCTACAGCAGGTACTGACTAATAATGGAAAGCACTTCCTTTTGATTAGCTAATTGTACCTGCTAATTAAACTCCATTTAATCACAGTACTTTCTATTTAAACCTTGTTGTGGGGAGCATTTCTTAATGTACACACGACTTGTTTGGGTGAATAGTTCCACTGCATGTTGTTTATTAATAATTCAGAGCCAAGATGCTGCTGTAACTTCCCCAGTAATGTCCTTGGAGGGTTCCACCCATTTGGGGCATTTTCATTTTCAAGAGGAAAAAGAGATTTTCCTCTCCAAGAGGCTCCACTGCTGTAACTGGCAGAGCCCCACTGACTCCAGTGGAGCCTCAGGGGTTCCCACCAGCATTTATTTGTATCATTAAACGCATTTAAAAATCTGGTCTTGCGAAGAGCAAATGATGTGGTGTTAAGAGAAAGTCAAGCTCATTGCTTCACGAAATCCCCTTTGAAAACTCCACTTTTCCTGGCTTCTCCTCTCCCTGCTGCCATGAGAAAGGTCGGAGGCTTGGTGTCAGTGACTCAGAGCACTCATGTGCTGTTGGCATCCTTGGGAGTCCTGTCCTCCTCCTGATGGCTTCCCAAATCCAGCCACTGGATCCGCCTGGGAGCAGCTGGGAAAGCTCCCTTTGCCCAGCAGAAAGTTTGCTCCAAAGCAATGAGTGCACGCATCCATCAGCACCCTGCTGAAATTTGTCATCTGAATTTTTGGTTTATCGAAATCTTTACCGCTTTTAGGAACAAGTTTAAAATAGGAAAGTGAGAAGCAAAACTGCTTTTCTGTTGAAAAGGGTGTTTCTTTTTAAAGAAAAGATTGTTTTCTTTTAAAGTTAATTTTATTTACCATTTCTTTTAGTTCATCACCAATCAGGCTGGATCTCTGACTTCCGAAATGCAGTTTTCTTATTTAGACGCACCTCTGAAGCAACTCATTTAAGCTGTAGAAAATGGAATAGCAGCACTTTAATTCTTAATTGTCTTGTAGCATGTGTGGAAAAAAGAATATATATATATGACCCCAGTATATTCAACATGTGCATCTCTCTAAGATAATTTATTAGGTTTGAGCTTACAAGAAATGGACAAATTTGTGGTGCTGCAGCTGAAAGAGAAGAAAAATGGTCACTAATAAGGAGCGAGAATCCAACCTCTCACCTATTTTAGCCCAATCAGAATTTTCCTGGAGCGTGGTTCATCTGCTCCACGAGTTCCTCCCCTTCACCTGTACCAAACGTCAGAGCCCCTGAGGGACCACGGCTCAGCCTCAGGAGGTGGGACTGAGCCAGAGCGGCACAAATATGAAAAGAGAGTAAATAAATGTCGCCCTGAGTTTTGCAGTCTTTCGATGTTTTCATTCCCGTTGATGCCTTAGGTTTTAACTTTTATATTTTTCAAATTCTGTACTGCTTAGAGTGTAACTCTGAAGTTCCTTGTAGCCTGTAATTTCTGCTCTTTCGTGCAAGATAGACATAACAAAGCCTCTCCAGGCTTTGCCTTCAAGGACAGCCAGGCTCTTCTAGGTCCAAAATGTGTAAACCAAAGCCTCTAAGGGGGGAGCAAGCTGGGGGGAATTACATCACTGAACTGGGGCTTTATGCAAATGAACCAAACCTATAAAGGTGTGAAGAACTCGTGACCTGTCGTCCATCTTGGGGTCCATTTTTGGGAAGCAGCCTCTGGCTCCCCAGGGTGTACCTTGAAGGCCCTTCAAATAAATACCTATCTTTATTCCCTTACTCTTGTCTAGTCTCTGTTTCTAGGTGGCTGGAGAAGGCATCACTGTAATAGAGTTTCTCACGAGTTTTCTGTAAACATAAGGCATGTTTACCTACTGGTCTTTATTATTATCATTCCTTTTCCTAAGGCGGAGAAATATGATAGACTTTTGGTCTGACCAGTGTCACTGAGAGGTGGTAACCCCATCCTCCAATCCGTGGTTGTCTCTAAAAAAATATAGAACTGACTGAAAAAGGAGGCCGGGCCCCTTTTTTTGCCCCTTTTTGCTCCTTCTTTGGCCCTTCTTTGGCCCTCTCTTTGGCCCTGGCTCCTATCCTGACATGCGGTGTCTGCGTGGTTCTTTCGTGTCTGAGTATGACAAATAAATACCCACAGTATTGCAGTACCCGGACAGCAGCGATGATCAGATCTGTAATGTCCCGATTCAGAGGCACTCCTCGAAGAGCAAAAGTGGTTTTGTTGCTTAAAATGGCATAAAAAAAAGGTAAATTGCCTTGCCTGGGCATCGTGCTCGTCTGATTTAAGAGCTGCTTAACTCCCTGTCTGAAAGGCCAGCTCTATTTCCTGCCCGCGTGATCCACCCGGAGTGCAGGGAGCTGTGAGAGATAAAAAGCTTGTAGAGCTGTTAACACTATTTTATGTTGGAATTGATGCACCAGGCTGCCAAGTAGCACAGATGCTTAATACACTCAATTTGTAAAGGAGATTTTAATCTTCACAAGTACATCTCTTTTCACTTTCAGTCCCCGGCTCTCCTCGGTGAGAAGCGGAAATATTCAGCCAGGCTGAGGGCACTAAACCACCCTAAAGAAGCCCCCAGGTCCTGAGATGGCCACTAATGGATCTTGAAGTTTGCCTGGGAAAGTCCCTGAAACAATTTATCTGTATAAATTCCAGTTTATTTCAGTAAATCTCCACTGGATGGGAAAATGTAACTCTTACTGAACAAAATTCTGGTACAAAACACAAAAACATCCTTACGGAAATACACCGCATTTGGGTTGACTGAGAGCTGGTAAAAGCTGTATTTCTGTATTTTATGCCCACAGTTGATGGCTGCGTCCCCCTCTGATTTAGGAAGGGGGAATCAGCCATTTCCCATATAACATTTTCTTTTGTTTTGGCCAGCAGAGCCAGGAGTTGGACTCGATGATCCTTGAGGGTCCCTTCCAACTCAGCTTTTTCTGTGATTTAGTATGGCTAAAATGATGACCCAACCTCAATCTTCCCATTTTTCCCTCCTCCTCTCAAGCCAAATGACACCATTTCTTTGGCTCTGTGCTGACTCTGGTGGGAGCATTGCTCAGGTTGTGCTTCATTTAATGAACATCACATCACTGAACCCAAAAACCACCCTGAGAAAGCGTTGCAAGCTACAGGTGGAACTCCTAGAAACACAAGTGGTGAGTACTTAATCCCATTATATTGGATAAGCTTCTCTAGGGTGGGTGTGTTCAGAGTCAAAGCTCCCTTAAATATAACATTTTGGCTTGTTTCTGCTCTGGATAAGCTTCTCTAGGGTGGGTGTGTTCAGAGTCAAAGCTCCCTTAAATATAACATTTTGGCTGATTTCTGGTCTGGATCTCAGATCGAGACTGGCATGACCAGTCTGAGGTATTCAAACTGCACCAAGGTGCTTGCCAAAGCAGGATTGCTGTGCCTGACGCCAGCGAACAGCAAAGGAGCTGCTGCTGAGGTGTTCTCGGGCATTGTGCAGGCCCTGGGGGTGAAGCCTGTTTAAACACCCACAGGTTAGGCAGCGCTTTGCATTCCTGCTTCCCGGAGCATGACAGGGAATCTCCTCCGCTACCCAAGTGCAAATAAATGCAATCATCACTCCTATCATCATGGATTTTCCACGTTGCTTACCCAGCCCTCAGCTCTGAGACATGCCCGGACCCCGATGGCTCCTGCAGCACACGTGAGAAGTGGCTCTGAGGGCTGCAGAAGTGGCTCTGAGGGCTGCAGAGTGGATTAATTTGTAATTTTGCTGTTGAAGCTGCTCTAACAGCGCCGCATCGCCGTTTGTTTTGTTTTTTAAGGGACGAGTTGTTGTGGCTGCTCTTACACACATAACTCCAAAAAGCTTTGTGGTAGTAATACGAATAAGCCAATGCTGCTCATAGAAAAAAGTGCAATGTTTATAATAGCTGGAGAAGATTCCTATTTCAAATTTCCCCTGTACACGGTGGCTGGAATTGGTTTCACGCCGGCCTCTGTGCTTGGGCTGCGCTGTCCTCGCTCTTGCAGGGAGAAAAGGCATTTGAATGAAGCAGATCCTGTTGTTCTCCCACAGTGGATTTGTCACACTTGCTCCTCTTTGAAATGAAAAGGAAGCAGAATGGGAAGGAAACTTCTCCTTCTTTGAACCGTGGGCAAAATCCCTGTGAGCAACAGCAGTGGATCTCGGGAGCAGCGCCTGGGCTTGGGGTGCTGGTGGCTTTGTGACAGGGTGGGGATGGCTCAGGGCACAGCTGGCGTGGGATGTGGGGGCTCTGCTCCATGGCTCCTGCCAACATGGACCTCGGGAATGGGAGGGAAGGAGCTGCTGCAGGGAGGTGAAACCACAGGGTGGTTTAAGTTGGAAAAGACTCGTAAGACCATTGAGCCCAACTGTTCCCCAAGGCCACCACGGCCACCCCACGTCCCCAAGTGCCACGTCCACATGGCATTTAAATCCCCCCAGGGATGGGGATTCCAAACCTCCCTGGGCAGCTCTTTCCAAGGCCTGACCATCCTTTCCATGCAGAAATTCCTGCTGATGTCCAGCCTGAGCCTCCCCTGGCCCAGCCGGAGGCCGTTCCCTCTCCTCCTGTCCCTGTTCCCTGGGAGCAGAGCCCGACCCCCCCGGCTGCCCCCTCCTGTCAGGGACTTGTGCAGAGCCACAAGGGCCCCCCTGAGCCTCCTTTTCTCCAGGCTGAGCCCCTTTCCCAGCTCCTTCATCAGACAACAAGACAAGGAACATGAGCCATATCCCGAGCCTGATGCTCCCCTGTCAGCCCAGTTGCTGCGCTGGGACACCTCTGGAGCATCTTCTCATCCTGGCAGGAGAGAGGAGACTCCCACTGGGAAGAAAAGGGTATGAGCAGTGTGGGCTGGCTCGCTCTGGGTGGTGAGAATGCCCCAAGATTCCCAACAAAATCCAAATAATCCAGCTGCCAGCTGCAGCTCTTGGTGCAGAACATCCCTGGCGATGGAAGAAGGAACAAACGCGTCTGAGTTGGGAAAAGTCCATCATGACCCAGAGATGATTAAAAATACAGAATAAAAACTTACCTGGAGGGGTTTGCAAGTGCATCAAGGGTCTTTGTGCCAAATGATTTTATAATGGCTGAGGAAGAAATTATTTATTAGTTCATCAAACATAAAGGAATAGTTAATGAGAGCATTCATTATAATCTTTGTTGTGGCACATAATTAGCAAGCTCTGCTTCTGTCTCAGTGCTGTTGCCGAGCACGACTGGGAGAGTAACTTGTGTGATTTATAATAATATTGCAAGCCACACTATTTCCCCTCAAAATTAATGAATCCTAGCAGAGAGAAACAGGGAATGCATTTACAAAGATTTGAGTCTGGTTCTAAAACAGCAAATTGTGAGCCAGCAGCTGTTGTCTTGCAAGTCTTGTGGTTTTTTTGTCAAAATTGGGGACGATTCAGGCTGGTGGAAGTCGTGTTTCTAGGAATGATCATTATTACTGGAGAGTTTGGGTTATTCAGGACATACAAAACATTTCTCCTCCACTTCCTGTTCAGCAGGTTCCACTTTTAGTCCATCCTTCTTTACTAGAAGTGGACAGGGAAGCTTTTGGATTTTGTGAGGCCTTAGGTGTCCAACTCCAAAATTCTGGGCCTTACAAGGAAATCTCTCACTGCACGGGAAATCGAACCTGACCTTTAAATTTGGGCCTTCATCGTTCTCTTGAAATGTAACAATTCCTCTGTGGTTGTTTCAAACCCTTTGAGTGCTGACCACTAAAAAGTCCCGAGTCATCACACACCAACGTTAGTTTAAGGCAATTAACTCCTTATAGAAATTCAGCTCCTTCTGAGTTCACACCACAGAATTCATGTTAAGTAAACATTTTATGGGGTTCTAATTGTGTAAGTGCAATAGTAGAACTGCCCAGGATCTTATCAGCATAACTGAACAATATTCATGTCTCTCTTCCTTTATTTCTTTATTTTTTATCTCTTTATTCTTCTAAATTCTGCCAAGGTAGCAGAATTCTCTTAATAGAGTCTAAAATAACTCCGAATAGATATCACATACCGAGATAAATAATTTGGGGTTTGTTTGGGTTTTTTTTTAACACATTATAGTCCATTTTGAAAACACGTCAAAACAAATGGTCTCAAGTTGGGTTGAGGAGGTTCAAGCTGGAATTTAGGAAAAATCTCTTCCCTGAAGGAATGGTTAAACACTGGAACAGGCTGCCTGGAGCAGTGCTGGAATCACCACCCCTGGAAGTGTTCAGAAAATGAATCGTAGCTCTCTGGGATAAGATTTAGTGGGGATGGGGATACTCAGTCAAAGGTTGGCCTTGATGAATCTGGAGGTCTCTTCCAGCCTTAATGACAACGAAATGCTTGAGTACTTCCCTGAGCCAGGGCTTGTGTCAGTTGATCAGGCTTTACAAATATTCTGGATTGCTTGAAATGTCTCAACATCTTTAGGAGCACAAACAGAGCATCAATAAATAACGGGGATTATTAGAAAGCCTGGCACATCCTAATGTGCTTCCCGTCATTAGGAAAAATGCTGCAAGGTAATTAGGAATTCACAAAGAGGATCTCCAATTAATGTTATCTGCTTACAACTCACTAATGATTAGGTTTCAGATCTGCTGCTCGTGGTGCTTAGCTGGGCTTTCATTTTTTATTTTTTTTTTCCCCTGCAAATAATAATTGAGATAAATATTTTAAAATGTAAGTAGGGCAATATTGACTTTGGGTTTCGACCGTAGGACTTGTGATAGTCAGCAATGTTTTCTGACAGTTCCCACCCACAGCAAAGCCTTTGGGCGTTTTCTCTTCCAGCATCTTCATCTTTCCAGTGGGGTTTTCCTTGGATTCATCATTGTTTGTACGAGGGTGTCCTCCTGGTCCAGGTGTGGAGCTCAGCTAAACCAAACCAGCTCAGAGACCTTGGGCTTGAAGAGAAATATCTTTTACTGGGACACGGAGACAGCAAAATCTTTGCCTTCTCCAAAAATACCAATGAAATTTAGCTTTGGGGACTGAAGAAAGCCAAAAAAGCCCAAAATAAAGGAGAGAGCCCAATGGGTGGAGCATCTTGTCCTACTGAATTCTGCATCCAGTCCCTCTAATGTTGGGGTTTATTCACGGTATTAGGTCCTGTGTGCATCAATTAATTTGCTGCATTTTGGAAATAATTGGGTTTTGATTATTGATTATGTTTACTGTCAGTACTACAGGACCAAAAAAAAAGATTAATACCAAGGTAATTAATCTTATTTTCTGGGAATTAGGGGACTCAAACTGAAGTACTTGCTTAAATATTAATATATATTTAAATATATCTACTCTAAAAAAACAATCAATGTGTTTTTTAAAAATGAAAGCCTTGGGTCCAGCTTGTACCTGAGGCAAAAATTCTCCCTGGTTTCAGCACGCTTGAAGGAGACCTCCAGTGGATTTAGGAAGATATTAACTCTGTGCTGAGATGGATGGGATTAAGAGGTCAAACTGGAAAGAAACAGAGCAGAGCAGAGCCTGAACCCGACACACCAATCTGTTGTCTTCATAGATTTTTAAGCAAGAAAATGCCATTATAAACATCTTTCCTGACCTCCCGTGTATTGCCAGGCAGGAAATTTAATCCCCGATCCCCGCATTAGGGGAAACCTCTCTGCTCTATTCCATAAAACGCTTGTCTTCTTTGTTTCGCTGGGTGATATTTTACCTTCTCAGGGTGGAGAACATCACCCATTGGAAAGCCAATTTCTGCTCCCATTGCTGGGGGTTTCTTTGAAGCATTTTGAGGTCTGTTGTACAAATAAAGGCTTCACAAAGCAAACCCCACTGAAAACGGCGCCGTCGCTGCTCAAAGCTCTTCCCATCGCTGCACAACCCTTGGTCGTGTTTTTTCCCCCTTCTCTTCAGATCACAAAAAGCTCTTTGATTGTTCAAGAGCCTGCGCCCACCTGGACCCCTCCTAAGCCTGGTTTGGCCACAAATCCAGGATGAAAATCCTCACTCTAGTCACAGGTGGGACATTTGGTGAAGAAACGCCACAAAATCAAGGTAAGATGAAGCTTTTTGGAAATCCACCTCCAGCTCAGAAATCTGGAGGGATGAGGACAGAATTCTGTCCAAAAGGCAAATCAGAGAGTAAAATAAGCTGGAAAAATTGCTGAGGAAGGCATTTTGTAGGGACCATTACATCTTCCATTCACTACAAACCCGGAACTGTGCTCCCCACATTGAGAAAATCTGGGTTTTTTATATCCTGGCACACCTTCAGTGACTGGATTTGTCTGCCCTCACTTTATTATGACAAGAAGTGGAATCTCAGGGGAATCCAGGCACTCAGGCTGTTCTATTCAATCAGTATAAATACATTTATATGTAAAGAAGTCTGAATTTTCTACCAAAAATGAAATAGGAATTGTGCACTGTGTATTTGGGTATCTGAACAGAAGGTGTAGAAATAGTAAATTTCACTAAATCCGACTTCATTGCCCTGCAAACACTTCCTGAAAAGGATAATTTAGGAATTTGGGGGTTTTGCAGCTTGTTTAGATGAGTTTCCCACAATCTGATTTGTGCTGCCCAAATTAATGAAAACACCATGTCCTGTAGTAGTTCTGCAATCACTGCTTTATCTTAATTATAAGGAATTTGCAAAAGGTATTGGAGTGGAAAAATAAACAAAGTAATAAGAAAAATTGCAGATAAATGCATTGCCAGAAAGATATAATTATATTATTGATTTCATTATCAAACATTAACTAATTTGGGTTTTTAAATCAGCTTTTCAGCCAAAGCATTGCTCTGAAAGTACTGAGTAATCTTAATGTTTTAGTTTCAATTTTTTATTAGATTTTTCTCTGGAAGAAACTTTTGCATTATGAAAGTGGATAAAAATAATCTGAAATTATGTTTTAAGATTTTAAAAGTACACTTCTACGAGTTTTTAATGTTCTGAAAGGGGGGAGCGGGAAAGAGAAAGACCAACTTGACTCCAAGGAGCTCTGGGGTCAATATCAGAGCAAAATTTCTGTATGAAACACTTGAAAAATACAAATTCTGAAAAAAACCCCATCCTAAGGAAAATTAGGAAGAGATCAATTTGCGGGAGACATTAATTTCAGCATGAAATCCAGCAAGTGGGACTCAAAATCGTTACCCAAGGGGTACCTGAGGCTACTGGATGGCTCAGGGACCCAAGTGGAATCTGTGTTCTGGTTTGGCTACGCTGGAATTTTCAATCAAGGCACGCTGGAAATTCATCTCTCTCCTGGTGCTGCTTTTGTCCTTGTGTGGTTTGGGTTTTCTTTCTCTGGAGGAGCTGAACAAGAGACACCAGAGGGAAAAAGGAGGAGGACAACTCTTCCCCAGCCCCTCTCTGTGGGTTATGAAGGTGGAGGATGTGCCCATGTGTCTTTTAACAAATTTATTTCTTAGAACCTCTGGGTTTTTTATGAGGTTCATGGGACAGACGCTTTTTTAGGGTGCTCTAACCTTCCCCATGTGCTTGGCATTGTCAGAGGAGTTGGCTGATTGTGCTGCTGCATCTCTCTGCTTTCAGGTCTCAGCTGAGAGTATTTCTGATGTGCTATAAATCACCTACAAGTGTATTTTCAAACACAGTTTTCTATCCTTTTTGCAGACCATAAATGAGAGAGAAACAGGCCTGCCCAAATGCCAGTGCTCCTCAGCTTCATGGGATGGAGATCCATAACCTTTCCTGAGAGATTAATAACAATCCAGGATGCTGGCAGGCCATCAAGGTGAGAAAATTTAGCTGCTTTAATCATCTGGAGGTGATTTAATTTGCGTACAACGGGTCGGAAGCTCTTGGGGAACATTTTGTGCCTCAGTTTGTGCTCCTGACCACAGAGGGTCTGGTTTGGTGCTGGGGAGGCAGCGGGGCCTCGGTGGATCCAATTCCTTGGCGCTGGGCAGGACCTGAACCACCAAAACCCTTCCTGATGTCTAGTGCTGGGTGTGAGCACCCACAAACTGGCGCTAAACCACAGCTGCAGGTGAGGGGGAATCTTATCCAAAGGAAGCTTGGAAGGCCCCAGTGGATCAGGGAAGTTTTAGCCTGGCTGACGCAGTGAGAGTCTGAAGGGAGGATGAGCTCTGGGTGATTTATCTCTGGCTTCTGTTTCCAGGTGAGTTCATAAAAGCTCATTCCAGTTAATCTGCATCCACGGGGTATTGTCGGTGTGCCTTTGTGGCTGGAATGAGGCCGCAGTCCTGCCTTGGCGAGGGGAGCAGAGCTTAAAGCTTCTGACGTCCATGAATTAAATGAATCAATCTCTTCCAACACACTTTAAATTGATCTTTGATTGGACCACATGGCCCTTGGATAAGGCACCCTGGTATTAGTCAATTTGACTTGGAAAGATGATGATACAAATTAAAATGGAAAGTTGATCTATACTGAGCAGCTGTGGTTCTGCAGAGTGGCTTTTTTCTTTTTCTTTTTTTTTTTTTATTAGTATGCTGCTCTGTTTGTGAGGTCCTTCTTGTGAATACTGATGGCTGAGCCCAGAGCTGTGTCCAGAATTGCAAACTTGGGCATTTGCATTAACGATCTGTGGCCTCTATTATTGCTTTAATCCTGGCTTCAAATTGCTCAGAATCTATAACACAAAATGCTCCTATATCCTCTGCTTAAAAGAACCTATTTATGTCTAACACAGTTACTCAGAGCTGCCTGCTGGTTTGAAGGGTCTGTCTTCAAGTGGTTTGAAATTCACGTGAAGGTCTTGAAAATGTCCAAGTGAGATTAAAGTCCTGAATTCCCAAAGGAAGGGGATGTATTCAGGCACCTGGACTGCAAGGGAGGCTCCTTGTGTGTAGATTTACGTGCCCAGTGGAGAGTGGGCAAGTGGAGTAAATCTCTTCCTCGATTTCAGCAGGATTTGTGTGACCTTTGCTCGGGTGGCAATGAAAAAAATGAGGTGTGGAATGATTTCCAGCCAGTTTCCTTTTGATTAACTGTAAAGCAAACGTCAGTACTTTACATGGGTGTGGAAAACCTCACTGACCTGTCTCAGGTGTTCTTCAAGAGAGTCTTATCCTCACGAAAAAGTGTTTATTTTACAATCCAACAATTACCTGATTTATTAACGAGCTGAAGCAATGCCTCTTCAATGTCAAGCACCTTCTCCTTTCCGCCTCACACACTTTTCTCTCACATTCAACTTCATGCCCAAACCTTATTTCTGACCCCAGCCAATTTCAGCCCACAATTAAAATTTCATGGCTAAATTATAAACAGCCCTTTTCCCTTACCCCCTGCCAAAGAAGATTTGTGATGGGACAAGTGACAAGGCAGGACACTTCTGAATTTAGATCTGGAGGCCCCACTGTGTCAGCTCCTGCAGAGCCACCCTAATGCAATTGCCTCGTCAGCTGCATCAGTAATGGAGGGCCAAGATCAATCTGTAATGAAGGGAGATGAGGTCATTTTTCCGACTGTAGGGCTGTGATTCTTCCCCAGTAACTGGAAGCTGGAATTTCCCGTGGTCATGCTGGATGTTGCTCTTCACATGCCCCTAGTTTGGAATAGCCAGCGATAAATCAAATTAAACCTCTGGAGCAACGCGTTGCTGCTAAAGATTTGTATAAAAGTGGGTCATATTTCAGGTTTTGGGATGTAGTTTATATCTCCAAAGCACAAAACACAGCGTTTTGTCTCTGTTTTGTTGTTTCTAAGCTTTGTGTTTTGTTTTTTCACGTGAGTTTAGCTGGAGAGCTGTGGGTGAAAGAGGGAGAAGTGAGAGCCTCAGGTGGCTGCAGCCAGGAGAGTTAACTGGGGGCACGAAAAAGCTGCTTGGGCTCTGCTCTGCTGGGGATCTGCAGGCCATGGAGGGGATCCTCCAGGTGGAGGAGCCCAAAGGAATCCCCAAAAATGACACCTGAATAGGCCTCTGATAATTTCTGCTGCTTTTCCCATCTGAGGCACAGCTGGTCTGTTCCACGTCCCTGCAGCCTGTGCCAAAGGCTGGATGCCCACACGGGATAGATCCTCGTGAAGGGATCACAGTCTCAGCTTTAAAAAAGGTTAAAAGGCTGCTCGGGATCACTGTTCCCCTGCAGGAACTTTCCTACCAGCACGGGGTTTCGTGCTCCGTTTGCCTTCGGCAGCGTGGCGTGGCTTTGAGTTCCCATCTCAGCAGGGTCACTCCCTCTCCCAGCATCACAAGCAGGTTGTTTTCCAGGTAATATCTCCAAGTTTGATGTCTGGGGGAGGTGCTGAGCTGCTGTAGTGCAGCAAACCACTGACAAGTGCAACAGGGTCATGTCTGTGCCAGCTGAGGGCTCAACTCGGTTTGTACAAGAATTATCCAGAGCTGTGGTTACAGCCTTTGCAGCAGCAAAGATGTGTTAGAAGCTGTGATCTCTGCTTCTAATCCTTCTTTAAAATCAGTGGTCTGGAGGTTAATAATTGAAAATTAGTAATAATGCCACAACAGAGGGGAAAAGGAAGGACGTGCTCCTCCCCTGAGTCCCTGCAGACACGGTGACAAGATTTTGATGCAATATCCATCCTGCAGAACCCCCCCAGCGCTGAGCGTGTGCTTCCAGCTGTCTGTCATCAGTCAGGACTGGGGAGAGACAGCACTGACAGGCCAGCCAGGGACGCGGTGGGACACAGAGGAGATTGGAAGAGCTCTGGCTGCCACGAATGGCAATGCTGTTCCCTGCCAGAGGAAGGCTGACAGCTCCAGGGCTGTGGGCAGCCAACCTGAGGGCAGCTGGGAATCGGGATTAAGCTGCTGATCGCCCCAGGATCTGGGAGCGCGTCCGTGTCAGCCCTGGTGTGGATCAGCCAGGGCCAGGGGGATTAGGGAATAAACCTCTTCAGCTGCTCAGGTCCCCTCCAGGGCAGGAGGAGTCCAAGCAAAGTGGACTGCGGAGGGTTTTTCTTGCATTCTTTCTGCATTGTGACTCTAAAAATTACCCCCCTTCAAGCGTGTCTTGGCTTGGGGCTGGTGGTAAAGAAAGAATAAGACTCACAGACCTTTGCATTTTCGTTGAGGATGTATTGGAAGTTGAGCCTTGCTGAAACATGATGCAATGTTTTAATTTCCACCTATTTATTGCATGTTTTGGAGTAGTTTTGTCAGTTCACATTTTGCTTTTAGTCGACAAAGAATTTTGTGGTTCTTGCTACGGATGTGCCATTCCTGCAGCTTTGTCCCTCACTGTTCAGCTCACTGCTCACAAGGATTTCTTCTTTACTGAGTGACTCAGGTTAAACTAGCATTAATTTAATGAAATTCATAGTCTAATTTAATAAAACTAACATTTAGTAGCTGCTGAATGCCGAAAACCCTGTTTTAATCAACACAGGCCTAAAGTGAGAGAAAAAATGAGAGTTGCTCATATGAATCATAGAATCCTATGCTGACATCTTTTAGAAAATGAACAAATACAAGGCATAGTTCGTGATTATTTTGTGTAGTTTTAAACTGGAGGTGCCTGAACATTCTGGTGTGGTGTCAAACAATTAAAACTCTGAATTAAATTAGTAACAAAATAACTAATTAGATAATTCTGATAGTGACTGTGTACCTGGCAATGTGTTGTCCCACCATTCCCTGGGTTTTAATTGAAAAGAAGCTCTTGGCACTAAAAGACCTTACAGAGCTGGAAGGGTTGGTAATGAGGGACCAAATTAAATCAGAAGCCAGCTTTTTCCAAATTTAATATCTTTCTAAAGTTAATTGGGATTAGTTTAATCATCCACTTGTTTAACTTGTGATTCTTGTTGAAATAGAATCATCACAGAAGGGTTTGGGTTGGAAGGGACCTTAAAGCCCATCCCATTCCACCCCCTGCCATGGGCAGGGACACCTTCCACTATCCCAGGTTGCTCCAAGCCCTGTCCAGCCTGGCCTTGGACACTTCCTGGGATGTGGCAGCCACAGCTTCTCCAGGTAATCTGTGTCAGGGGCTCACCACTGTCTTGGTAAAGAATTTCTTCATCACAGTTTAAATAAATTAAATAACTACTCTGGATGGAAGGATGGAGTATTGGCGAAGGTCATCAATCAACTTTGCATTAAATCAGACTTTTCTGAATTTTTCCACCTGAAAAACTACTCTTTGTCAAAAAAACGTAAGATTTGACATTATTTTTAGGGGTAAATCCGGAATTTTCAATGCCTCCTTTAAAATCCTCCCCTCCTAAGGAAACCTCCCTCCTCCTGCAGATTGCCTCCAGAAAGTGAGGCACCAAAACCAACCCAACACGCATCCCAGGAATCTCCCTTTTTGACCTCACTGAAAGGAGCCCCTCCTGCTTGCTGTGACATTCCAAACAAAAGCGATGTGGAATCCAGCCCCGATAAGGACGGAGAGGAAAACGTGTCACGGCCGTGGCTGGGAGGGGGAATCGGTGAAGGACGGAGAGCCATGGCCTGACGAGCTCGGCTTCTCCAGCTGACTGAGCACACAGAGCTGCACTGCAATCCCTGAGCAGTGCCCAGAGCCCTGATTTTCCCCTCTCTCTGGAATTTTTAGGTGGATGTAACCCTGCCCCGCTCGCTGAAATAATGCCTTACTTATCAAGCCGTGGCTGGAAGGATTTTGTGCGTAGAACTGAGCTGCTCCTGCTAAAACACCAATGGGAAAAAACCACTTTTTATCAAGAGAAGGGATAAACGTGGCAATTTTAATATTCAGATGAGCCTATAGGTTGATTTTCTTCAGCAAATGAAACATCTCCATCCAGTTTTTATAAACTGATCTCAGAAAAATCACAATTTATAAAAAAATTAGGGTGTACATTTTATTTAAAGAGAATACTTAAATATTTACACTAAATAAAGACAAGACCTTCGCAGCCTATTAAAGCAGAAATAATTCTGCTGCCACAGCAATTGCGTGGGGAGTTTCCACTGAGAAATGAGCAAAATCTCTCTGTTTTTGTTCATTTCGAAAAAATATGGATAATTTTCTTCTTTCACAGCGATTTTGCTGTCAGGACGTTTCTCACAATGGCGTGGCCGGATTGGCACCTGTCCTGGAGGAGTTTGTGGCAGCAGTTCTGTGCAATCCAGGGATCTACAGGGGATTAATACCCCCAAAAATTCCCGCACAGCTGCAGTTCCAGCTCGTGCTTAACACAGAAGGTTATGTAAAGTATTATGTGATAATTATGTGGCATTTTAAATCCTAAAAGATGATACGGCAGCATTTTTGAGTTATTTTTTTAAATTAGATTTTCTTAGAGTGTTATCTCAAAATTCTTACTTTTACTTAAAATTGTAGATTCAATGTTATCTTTCAAAACCCCTGGTTTCAATTTTTAATACTTTGCAAAAAAGCAAAGAGGGGATATAAGAACAACTCAAGACTTGTCCTTGACAATAATAAATATTTTTTATTGCTTTTATGATTTTAATATTTCTAATGATTCAAAAACCTGTTCTGATGTTATTCTGGAAGAAGCCAGATGGCCAAATAATGTGTAGCATGCAAATTAAATCAGCAGTCTGACTGAAATACTTATCCAAAAACAAATCCAGGCTGTGACAATAATTCCACAGCCATTTTCAAAATATAGGAATAGGTCTTGTGCCAAAAAATGAGCTTTGGCTATTCCTTTAAATTGCATTAGTGGTTTTCAATGGAAGGAACATGGAAATCAATGGCTTGGGTGATAGAGGGAGGTATCTACACAATATAGAAACATAAATATTATTAATTATTCAATTCTTTAGTAATGAGTATTTTGATATTGGCTTTTTATGTTGGTTTCATGGGGTGTGGTCTGTGCTTGGCAGTTCTGTCCTGTGCCAAAAGTGGGCGAAAAGTTCTGTGGATACGCTGTTTTTTCAGACTTTTTGCTTTAGAAGGTGTTTCCAAAATGCTTCCATCAGCAAAGCAGCTCAGCTCCAGTTAAACCAGTCAGGCCAGGAGTGCAAACCAGTTTGTAACAGTCCAAGCAGTCCCTGAGTACACTGGAACTGGGATTAGGATTAAGGATATCCCAAAAAGGAATAAACCCAAATGATTGTGGCTTTCCCGTTATTAGGATGGTTTAGGGTGTCCCATCCAATCATTTCCTCCCAAATTGCCGGCTTAATTTTGTGGTACAAAGGAATGCTGCTGAGTCCCAAAAAACTGGGTAAAATGAGGTTTTTCTGGAGCAAGAAGCCCCGTCTCATTTTACCTCTCTCTCGTTCTATCCAGCAGATCACTGGGGATTGTTCTTGATTTGCTCTTGCCAGAGATTGTCCCTGTTTATTAATATAATAATACCGAGATTTAATTAGTCCACATCTTTTATTTTCCTTCCCGTCCTGTCAGCAACAAAAGGTGCAAGGAGAGCAGATCATAAAATATGTCAGCCTGGGGGGGTGACTCCGTCAGCTCTGCTCCGCAGGGCACGGAGCAAGGTTATGGAAAACGGGCAGCACCGAGCAGGATGGATATCCTCACATTGGCTTAGATCTGCTCCCGTTTAAATTAAAGGCAGTTTTAATGAAGTGAGGCTAATTCTGGCCTCTTTTGCAAACATTCTGTGGAGAGCAGGATCCTCGTCGTGCGGAAATGTGTCCAAAGGAAGGGGTTTAAGTGGCAGTGAAGTTTGATGGCAATGGCTCAGGTGACTGCGAGGTCTTAAAAAGTTTTTTAGCTCTAGGTCACCGCTCCAAATCCAGTCTAGGTCATTACTGACACAGAGTCATTATCATCTCATGAATGTCATCAAATGGCACTCCAAATGTTAAGTATCCCATTCTGCAATTGAGACATGAGGAATCTTTCTGTCAATTTTCTGGACGATCTGTGAATCGCTCATCGTGTCGCTCTTCACCCGTAGCCTCTCCTTTATCACATCCAATAAAAGCCATCACCTAGCAAGGGTGGCTGATATCCCATGGCTAACCTGCCATCCTCATTTTCTGAAGGATAGCCCGAATAATTTATTTGGTTTCTGTCCGATATGGTTTTCGTCCTGTCATTGTCTCACATTCACATTTCTCCTTCCTTGCTCCACTGTGGAGGTTATTCAGTAGATGTTTATTTGGGAGATATTTATTGCCAAGGGGTAAATAATTAAACTCAATAAGTGCTTTTCATCTCTGTGTTTTCTGTTGTTATTTGCAGAGGTGGCTGGAGGACAGTGTTGACCTAACCAGTGATATTATGTCCATTTTATGTTTCAAGACACAACTAATAGCGACTATTAGTCCAGATCCAGTAATGCTAAAACTTCAAAATTGATACAGGAAAGCCTTATCAATAAAAACACTCAGAGCTGGTTTACAAGTAAACCTTCTTTTATTTGGTGTCATGCTCCCCCAACATCCTTCTGGATCCAAGAGTCCACAGCTCCAGTCTTTGTGAGGAGGGATGGGGGGGAAAGGTGTTTCAGTGATGGTCAGGGTGGGGATTTCTTCCTTCTCTGTTCTGGGTCCATCTCTATTATCATTTACCTTAAGTCCTTTTCCGCTTTATTATTTGTGCTGCACCTCAGTTACATTTTGAAAACTTCCCAACAGCTTCTCCAGCCCTGTGAGATGTGAAGGACAATGTTCTGTGCCCTGGTGGCAACCTGAGCCTGTCAGACCTTGGCCATGTGCAGCCTTCACGGAGCAAGGGCAGGGGAGATGTTTGCTGACCGGGGCTGAGGTTTTAAATAACACCAGCCCTGCTGGAACAGTCTCTGCTGAAGCTGGAGTCCTTTGTGAGGGTGACCGTCCTTGGGGCCAAGAGGTCGCTCCCCATTGCCTAGAGAATAAAAAACAGGACAGACAGCTGGAAAGAACAGTGAGGAAGAAGCCAAGGAACTGTCAAAATGTCTTTAGGATATGAGCAAATTATTACTTATTAATGTGCTTAAAAGTCACAGAACTGAAATGAAAACTAGTAAGGTCCTTTTTTNTTTTTTTTTTTTTTTTTGACCCAGAGATTCTAAAATACTTTTTAAATAGGACTGTACTCCCCAGCCTTACTTTTCCAATTTCCTCTTAGCACTGTTCCTACAAAGGCTCGTGCTGGTGCCATTGGAACTTTTACAGCCAGCCTGCTTTTCCCCATCCAAAGTGCAAGCAAGGCTGAAAATGGAGAGCTATTAAAAGCCCGTTCCAAATCCAGGTGGGGAATGTGTCAGCTGCTGGAGAGGAAGGACGTTTGAGGTAAGCGGGTGCTTCCCCTGTCGTTTAGAACAAACAAGGTTTTAAAGGCGAGGGCAAGACCCCCGTGCAAAGGGATGGCTGGGGAATCATTTCTGAGGTCAATTGGGCATGGAAAATAAGGTTAAACCTGTGCACAGCTCAGGCTCTGGGTGACAGCTCCCATCCAAGTGCAAAGGTGTTCCTGTAGGGCCAGCACGTCCATGGAATAATGAGTGCTCGGCTGCCTTTTTCCATGTGTTTGCGCCAATCCAGAAGGAGGTGGGTGCATGGACTGGTACAAACTGCTCTGGCTTCAGGAAAACACACAGGAAGGAAAGAAACCAACCTGGCTCAGGAGTAAAACCTGGGAAATTACAGATTATCTGCCTGGAAGTGCCCAGGAATGCACAGCAGGAAAAGAGCAGGGAGCAAGATTTGCCTGGATACATCCCCACCGAATTTTCCCTTTTGTAGAAAGAAATTAAAGCAACCATTATAATTCAAAGGTATTTTGATTTCTGAAATTGCACTGGTTTCTGCTTCCAGGTTGTGTAAAACTGTTAAAAATCAGTTGTCCTGCAGAACAGGCCTTTCTACTGGTTGTGATAACAGGAGGGAATCTGATGTCCTCATTACTTCAGTTTCCCTCTCAAGGAGTCACTCAGACCAGCTCTGCCAACAGTGAAATGTGATTAGAAGCTCTCCTAGGTCAGAGAGGTCTTTCTTTCTCATATGTGAAAATATCTTTTTATTTAATAGACTATCAGCGTCACCAGCTCGTCTAAACCATCTTCCTAAAGAAAAAGAAATAAATTTGAAATCACTTAGGCAAATCTTGTGGGAAAGTGCATCTTGTGGTCCACATGCAAAGCTCTCAGAGTCTCCTGCAAATCTTCCCTATTTTATATATTTTTAAAGCACAACTCCTTTTGGTTTATTTTGTTTTTACTGGTACAGCGCTTCCTGAAAGGTTTCATATATATAAAAGAATGGAAATACAGGCAGCAGCTGAAGCAGTTTCCGAGTAAAAGCAAGAGGAGGATGATTTACTGAGAGCTGTAATGAGAAATAGACACCCAGTTCCATAAATTCAGGGTAAGTCCTGGTGCATCGCCCTTAATTGATGTTCTCTCCTGAAGTGCCACGCGACTCCGAGTCCATCCACCGGGGAGAACACATGGATTGCACTGGGTTATTTAATAATGCAGGCAGCCAGGAGGGAAAAATCACTGCAGGCAGAGAGCTGCTCATGGCTCAGGCCTGAGATTCCCAGAAACAAATGGGAAAATCCCGCCCTCCCTACGATCCAGTCGGGAAGGTGAGTAGTCCCGCACAGCTCTTCTCATTAGATCCTGAGCAGCACTGTGGAATTATTGATGGAGAAATCCATGGATTGCAGGGTGAGAGCACTGAAACAGAATTAGAAGCTCCATTTAACCCAGGAATTGCTGCTGCCTGTTGGAATCTCCAAAAAAATCGAGTGTCTTCGAAGGTGTTTGATTCTGTGCTGCGGATCAGAGGAAATGTGACAGTTTGCCTTGGGAATGCTCTCCGGAGTTTTGTTTTTTACATCGCTGAGAAGCATTTTGCCTGAAGCTGTGAATTTCAAATTGTTCACTAAGAATATAGAGATGTGGTGCGGGGTCTCGGGAAAAGGGGAAGAAAAGGGAGAGAAATCCAGTAATGCAGACAAATAGAAGAAAATGAGATCTACACGAGAGGTTTGATTAAATTTGGAATCGGCTGCTGGACCAGAAAGATAGAGCTAAGTAAAAGCATGGAGTTAACTAAGGGAAAAATGAATTTGGAGCAGGAACAGAACTCAAATTCATCTTTGCCAGCGAGGCAGGAAGTTGGAGTGACCTTGAGAGCTGCTGTGAGGGCCGTGCACGTGCGAGCCCTCCGGCGGCACGGAGAACCCTTCGCAGAGGCAGCTCTGATTTTCATTTTGGCGCATTAAACACGGAGCTGCCACGGACCACATGTGGCGATTTGTTTAAAGTCCATAACTCAGCCTGCTGAGAAACCAAGGAGCTGGCATGGAAACTCAGGCTCCTGAGGCCAGGGTGGTTTTATATCTGAAGCAGCCTCGGTCTCTTTGTGGTGCAGGAGAACTGAACGTGCCATTGGATGTAGATTAGTGGGTGATGGCCTCGATTTAGATGTGATTTTTACAAACATAGGGATTCTTCCTGGACATCAGGAAGCATTTGTTCATGGAAAAGGCTGTCAAGTCATTGCAAGGGGCCACTCGAGGAGATTTGGAGTCCCCAACCCTGGAGGTGTCCAAGGAAGGCCTGGATGTGGCACTCAGTGCTCTGGGCTGGTGACAAAGTGGGGATGGCTCACAGGTTGGATTTGATGGTCTGGGAGGGCTTTTCCAACCTCAGTGATGGTGTGATTCTGTGATGGGACCTTGGTCAGTGGTGATAAAACCAGCGGTGACAGTTGCAGGGTCTCTGAATCAATAGATGGGTAGGTTACTGCTATGTTACAATTGTACTTCCACTGGTTGTCCTGAAGCTCTTGTGGTTTTGGTGCTGAGCTGAAGAACTCATCCTGCCTCCACGGGAAGCGTGGCCGCATCCCGGACCAAGGCTGTCCCGTGTCCCATCAGCAGGAGCTCCTCTGAGAGGGTTCAGATGAACCAGCTGGGGAAGGCTCCTGCTGGGATGTGCAGGACCATAAAATGACCAAGGGTGGAAGGGAGCTCAGGAGGTCCCTGGGCACAGCTCCTGCCTGGTGCCATGAGCTCTCACTGCTAGTGGTGGGGCTGCTCTTGTCACTTTATGAGCCCTGAGGGATCAATAAAACCCCGAGTGAGAGCAGAATAATACAGTGACACCTTGAGAAAAATCCCAGACACGTCACCCTCCCGTTTGGGCACACTTCCCACTAACGAGACACTCAGCAGTGCTTTGTGCAGGTATTTTCCATCATGGTCATCCTCCGTGGGCTCATTTTTCTGCTGCCATGACCTATTTTTTCCTGTCTGTCCAGTCACAGCCACCGCATCTCCTTGTTTTAACATCCTATTCTTTCTGTCCAGACTCTAGTTTTAAAATTTTTCCTTGCTAGTTAACTGTAATTATAAAGCTTTTTAATGAGTTTTGATTCATTTAAACGTGCTTTTTGTGCCTAACAGCAAACCCCTGCTGGTCTCATTTTATATAGTGTATTTAATTGAGACCCCTTTTGCAAGTACACAGTTTGTGTGTGGTGAGCACAGTCCCCAACCATAAATTCTGCTTTATTCCCACTCTTTTGATTAGATTTTTATTTGCATTACATGAATGTTTTCTTTCCCACTAAAATCCTGTCACGTACGTTTTAACCACTCCAGCAAATTAATTCTTGTTATATTTAATGCCATACACAGAAACGCCTTTATGGAGCTTCTAATTGTTCATTTCAAGCATTCCAAAACTAGTTCCCTTTTATTAATTGGGGAGTCATTGCATTCTGGAGAAGACAGAAAGCTCTCTTGCAACCCACATTAACTGGACAGATGCTCTGAAATATGTTAACTATTACCCAGTGAGTGGTGGTACAGTTCATCCGTCAAGTCCGTGCCACAGCCACTCTGGGATCTGGTGCAGGGTAACGGTGCCGTGAGAGAGGCAGTGTCAGAAGGGATGAACTGACACCACAGGCAGCAGTTTTATGTTTAGGGTAAAGCAGGAAGAAAATAATTATTTAAAATAACTAGAGAAATGTCATCATCCCTGATAGAGAATCATAAATGGTTTGGGTCATCTCAATCCAATTCCCCTGCCATGGGCAGGGACAGCTCCCACTGTCCCAGGTTGCTCCAAGCCCCCTCCAACCTGGCCTTGGGCACTGCCAGGGATCCAGAGGCAGCCACAGCTTCTCTGGGCACCCTCTGCCAGGGCCTGCCCACCCTCACATTATGGAATTCCTTCCCAAAATCCCATCTAAATTCACCATCCAGCTCAAAGCCATTCCGCCTTGTCCCATCACTGGAGAACATTGAATGGAAACTGGTAACTCAACGAGGCTGTCAGAAAAGAGTGGGACTTGATTTGGGTTTCACTGGTGGTTTGAGTTTCACTCTTGGTCTTTCCTGGAGCTCAAACACTTTACAAAGAGTCAGGATCATTTTATGAGTGACAAACAGAAAGCTCAAGCAAAGCAAGAGCTGCCCGGCAAAGCTTTCCTGGATACATTGATTATGTGGGTAGAAGGCAGATTAAGACTTTCTTTCCAGAGTTCGGGTCACCCAAAATAACCCATCTACCTCCTGGCAGCAGCTCATTAACTAGGTCATCTCCATCCCTCTCTTCAAACAGATCTTATCAGCAACACTTCTAATGGGATAAGAGAGTCTTGGGACGTACATTTACATACGTAGAGATAAAAAGGCTTACATAACCCTAGGAGCAGAAAATACATCTCCCCCAGACAATTGCCAATGTTCCCTTGCTAAATCCTTCATAATGGGGTTTTCCTGCCGTGTCAGCAGCTCCATGACAATAAAGCCATTGGCACAGGTATCCTGACAGCCAGTTTCAATGACCACGGGGCAAGAAATGCCAAGTTCCCTTCCTTTTTCCAGCTAGATGGATGAGGTTTGAGCAAAGAACAAAAATCTCTGCATTACGGTTCTTAACTAACCCATTCAAAATAGCCTCAGGAAATATCCGGAGCTCTTTGCTTTATAGCAGGGTGTTCAAGACTATTTAATCTTTTTCAAATACGTGGCACTGAAATGGAGTTTTCTGAAGCCTTCCAAGAACCCAACCACAGCCCGTGCTGACAAAATCCCAAGTGTTTAAAGTCATGTGCACAAAAAGAGCACTCCAACAACTAAATTTCAGTTTTTAGCTGCTGGGTGTCCAAGTCTGCTTGCTAAATCAGCATTTTCTATTTCATCCTCCCTCATCCAGGCTTTTCTGTAGGATTTGCCCAAACCAGCTGATGGTTTATGGCCAACAGGATCCACGAGGCTGAAAGATGAGGCACTGAACTTTAGGACAGCCACTGGCATCTTGCTCAGCTTCCATATTTATTTCCTGGAATACCTGTCCCCAGTGTGTGCCCTACGCTGCTCTCAGAGGGATGAGTTGGGATTGGATGTGGGGTGGCCTTGGAAATCAGAACTCCGTGTCATGAGTGTAATGAAGACTGCTACTTCCTGACAGATTATCCTAATTGAGCCTAACTTCATCCCACAGAAGTATGCTGTGGTCCTGAGGAGTTCTGTGGAAGTCTTTTAGGAAATGTGGAGCTCAGATGGGGTCATTGGGTGGTAGAAAGTGACAGGGGTGACCTCACGGGCTTCGTGCTTCTCCCAAGTCAAGAACTCTCCAGCCACTCGAGTCAAACTCAATATGGAAAAATCTCTACGGGATTTGTCTACAAAAAACTGAACAATGAATTAATTCAATCACATCACGGAAAATAAGAAGTTTCTGGTAGAATGAGAACATTTTGATTAGCTGTACAATCAGCAAAGAAAAAAACCTCCCATAATAGTCACAAAATCTACTGAGGTTTATTTTTGCTGTGAGCACTTCAATTTTCTGTGAAAGCCACAAGCAAACAAGACTTTTGAACCATTTCAATCTACCCTAAGTCAGAAAGCACAGTCTCTGCTGGCACCTCCATATTTTATTATTGTGTCAAAAATTAGGTGAGAAGGAGAAACCCGAATGAACGAAAAACCCCTGTGCCTTATGTGTTACAGGAATCATTTTTTGCCTGGCTCTAAACAGGCAGCTCCAAACCCCAGCAGGATTTCGGTGTTAGCTCACAGAAGAGTCAATGTTTGCTCAGCTCCCTCTTCAAACACTTCCAGCATTTTGACCACTCATTTGAAATTCTCTGAGGTTCCTTTGAAGGGTTCTGCTTTCGCCGGCTGTTGAAACAAACACTGGACATCTTCGTGACTCTTCTCAGCCAGTTTTCCGGCGGTGCCATCCCAACCCTGTGGGATTCCTGCCAGGGAAAAAGGATTTAGGACTGGCTTGCACATCGAGGTGTGACGCACTCGATATTTGTATAACTAATATTCCCTGAGCCCACGTAAAGTCCACAGAATCTCCTCTATTTATGGTTAAAGATCACCCAGGGCAGCAAATGTTCTCCAAAAGCCCTGCTGTTTCTGTGGGACAGAAGTCCAAAACCACAGGAGATGTTCAGAGGAGAGGAAGGACAGCGTGGCTATGTCAGGACGCAGCAACAGCAGGAAATTTTTAGGTGTCCAAACGACTTGAGAAAGGTCAGTGAGGCCAGAGAAACCTTGTACAGTATTTTCACTCTCTGCTTTAAAGCAGGGTTTGAGTGTCGCATTCTCCAGGAAGCCACGCTGGAGAGTCCTTTATCAGAAATGGGAATATTTTGATCACGTTTGTAGCTGATTTAAGTGGTGTGATCAGAGGGGTTCCCATTCCTGCTGCCAGAAGTGTTTTGCTTGCTTGCACTCAAACCAATTTTTGGTGCTTCTGACGCCACCATCTTCAAAAGCACAGCGAGAGTTTTAATCCAGCAGGATAAAATTGATAACTCTTACAATGACATAATTATTACTGGGAGTATTAAAGAAATGACTATAATTACTGCACTTCTTTAAACCAATGTTATTTTTAGCCTTAACTCTACGGTGACACATTGCATGACAGTATCCTTGCTATTATTTTAAAATTCAATTTAAAATGTAACTCATTATGTGCGAGCTCCCATTCCTGACAGGTTACCTGCCATAGTTTCCTTATTCAAATCCCACTGTAACTTCCAAATTAGTGACTTGGCCTTCTCCACACTTGAAATTAAAATCAGAATTTAAGTTTCAGGAAGTTTTGGGGGGAGTTTGCCCACTGTACAGTTTTTATATCTTCTCCATGGACATCACATATGCTGTTGGGAAGGTGAGAAGTTCCGTGCACCCAACAGGAGGTGAGCTCTCCAAAACTGCTGTCACCCTCAGGGTTGTTGGGTTACTCATAACATAAATCACTGCTCCTGTGAGTAAGAGCCTTGCTCTCAGGCTGGCACTAATCTGCAATCAAGGAAATCTCTCTGGGCTGGTTCACCTGGGGAAAAGGGGCTTGAGCATCACCAAAAGTGTAGGAGGGAGTGGCCCAGGAAGGTAAAAACAGGGTTCCTCTTAGCCTAGGGTTTGGATTTGTAAGTGGGTAACTGTGCCAAGCTTTAAACTTCTTTTATTTTCAGTGAATTTGAGGTTTCTTTCCAGGCCTTTCAGGGCTGTGGAGAAAAGGGAAATGAATCCAGTGGAAATAAATCAAACAATATACATGGAAGGTATCTTCTCTCAACACTTTTCAGCTGAAACCCTGCACCAGGTAAGGTTATTCGTTCACTAATCACACATTTGCAAGCTTTTATTTTTAATTGATTTGTTATAATGTTGCAAAGTAGCCAGATTTCAAACAAGATGTTTATTAAATCTGTTAAACCTCACTGGGTCGCTGGGTGCAAGGATTCTGGAAGCAGGATGTGTTCCACAGTGCTTTTAGGGAGTGCAGCTGGAAATTCCTGCCAGAGTGGGATTCCTGCATGGAGCAGTGGGTGCACAGGAAGAGCAGAGCTGGAAAATGCCCTCAGATTTCTGGGAGTTTTCTCCAATTTCAGCTCAGTACAAGAGAACCTGAGCTTTTCCCTGGGGCTCCCTCTGAGATTTTTATCAATGACGTTCCTGCATGGAAACACCAAGGAGATGCTGTAGATGTTCCTACACACCCTGGGCAGGGTGTGTTTTCAGGGAAAAAAAAAATCCCAGAAAAAGAACCAAACTGAAAAATCAGAATAACATTTATGAAGGGCCTGTCTTTCACAAGCTCGGGGCAAAAATCAGCCGCATTCTAAACTGAAAAATTACTCCTCATCTTTTGTTAGTGAAGCAATGAGGGTGGAGAGAGATTTGGACGTCGCTGCCTAAATCCCAAGGTGATTTATCCAGTGGTTAACAATGTTCAGAGGAAAATACCTCTGGAAAGGATGTAAATCAAAGCAGAGCTAAGAGGGAAAAGCCGCATATCTTACATAACAAGATTGCTGAACGGGAGTTACAGATGTTTTAGCATAAGTATGAAATGATTGGAATAAGGGAGATGTGGCTGAATGAGAGAAGCGATTGGGGATTTAAAACATCAGGAGTCTCTGGGAAGGATGTGCAAAATGAAATAGGAGGTGTTATTGGCAAGGGATTATGGAGGCTTGCAGAGAAATGATGGATATATTTAGGTGATATAGGAAAGATGTTTGCATCGAAATTAAGAGCAGTGAGAATGGAGAGGTGGCTTTGGTGTTTTGTCTCCAGGGAATGAAAGGCAGGTCATTATTTTAAAAATATATTAAGAAAAGAGATTAGTGCATCAATCACTGCTTGATAATGTGTATAAATGTGATAATGCGTGTTGACAGAGAAATAAAATTGTAATATGGATTTGCCCCTGGAATAATCTGTTCAGTGGGAATAGCTGTGGGGTGGAACACTGCAAGTGAAATTGGGAAAACACCCCCACTGTGTGTAACTGCAGATTCAGTATTACCCTGCTTGCTTTTGGAAACATCAATGCATGGCACTAAAACACCCAACCCCAGACCTGCAGCAAGGCCCTGCCAGGCCCAAGTTCCCAGCTGACCCTAAAGCAGCCAGGTGGTGGTGGTTTGTATGAATTGTAGCTGCATCCCCAGGGAATTTCACACCTGGCGGAGCTGGATGGAGCACAGGCTGCTGCTGGTTGCAGATGAGCTCTGTTTGGTTTGGCTTGTCTGGGAAAAACATTTATCACTCCCTTTGCTTCCCGTTTTTCTGTTGGTTCGCCTCTCTCTGCACCAGCTCTTCCACCATTTGATTTTCCTGGCATCCTGTTTGCCTTCTAAGTGGCTCCTCATGGAGCAGGGCACTGATTTTTCCTGCATCTTCTGAATGTAACTTCTTTTCTTGCCCTTTCAAGCTCTTTTTTCATCTCTTTTCCCTGCCTGTGTCACTCTGGTAAATCGACTGCCCCCAAATTAACACCAAAGTCAGCTGGTACCTCCCTGGCCCTAAACCTGCTCCTGTCAGGCACCAAACATCCTCTTCCTTTTCTTCTTTTCTGCTTTATCTTTGTTCTAAACTGATTCCTATCAATTGATTGCCCAATCCATCTGTCCACCAGGCTCCTTTCTAATCTCAGAGAGATTTGCCACCACTTTAATTCCACGCTGCAGCCACTTCATTGTCCTGCTTTGAGAATTAATCTCCCCGAGCACTTTAACTTCTCCTTTTCTTTATTGCTGCTCTCTCTTGCTTATTATTTCCTCCAACAGGCATCAAATTCCCAAATAAAAACCTGACAGTGGCCTTTCAAGAACTGTAAATATTGATGGTCTGTGTTTTCCTTTCCTTGGATGTTGATTTGTGTGATGGCTCTTATCAAAACTTGTGTGGTTCTTCCACCCCAAATATCTCTGTAGGTGGTGACAGAGGAGCAGCTTTAAAAATGGACTTTAAAAAATTTAAAAATTGGAGAGAGGTGAAATTATTGATATTAGGGACTTATCAGGAAAAAATTCTTCCTTGAAAATGTTGTTAAGGCTTGGAACAGACTCCCCAGGGCAGTGTTGGAGTCACCACCCCTGGAGGAATTTAAAAGGCATTTGGATGTGGTCCTTGGGGACACAGTCTGTGCTGGGACTTCATGATCTTAAAGGTCTTTTCCAGCCTAAATAATTCCATGATTCTCGAAGGTTTGAGTTTCTTTCAGAATTCTGCACCATCTCTGTTTACTGGCCGAGATAATTGGAGCAATAAATGTGAGAAATCCCATGAACTCTGTTCTGAAATACAGAAGATACTTGAGTCCGGTATGGCACAGGCAGTTTAGTCCATGGAATGGGAATGGGAGCAATTAAAAGCTTTCAGAACCTTCTTCTGTGCCAGGGCTCTATCAATTTTATTGAAAATCAAAAGGCAGAATTATCCCACACAGAAATATCGCTCAAAAAAAGATACTTTTTGTTCAGCTTGAAAAAACCATTTAATCCAAAAGAAACAGGATTTTAAGGCTGTTTTTTGGCAGACAAATCCATATTTCTGCATGCAGGTTCTTTCTTTTGACAGGTTTTAATTTAACAGGTGTTTAAGGAGAAAACGGAGTTGTTAATGTGGTGGTTGCATAGGGGGATGTTCCCCAGACACGACAAAAACCCCACAGACAACAAGGGAAGCAAAATATAGAGTTAATATGGGCTGTGGGGCTGCAGTCCAGCTGGAATGGAATGCCAACCATGAGGTTAACTTGAATGTTTTAAATTTATTTTTAACACAAAAATTAGAAATTCAAACCAAGGTGAAGACAAGGAGCTCTCTCTCTCTGTTACATGATTTTCTTTGAGGTGATTTGGAGGACAGACTGCGGATCAATAAGGCAACTTTTTGTCGATACAGCAGTTTTTGTTGATTGATAAGCTGCTTGATATTTTCAAATTTAAAAAGTGCCACGTGGGATAGTGGAAGGTACCCCTGCCCATGGCTGGGGGTGGCATGAGGTGATCTTCAACCTCCCTTTAAATCCAAAGGATTCTAGGAGTCTGTGCCTGTTCTGTCTCTGCCAACCTAGGCTCAGTGTTGAAATTTTTCAAATCAAAAGTAAAATTACCCAAATTCCGATTGCAGATCCAAATACCCTCTTGCCTGATGTTTGTTATATGTTATTGCCTCAAACCAATAAAAGAATATCATCGTTAACTTTATTTAATGGTCGCCACCGACTGCACTCATTTAATTATAACCACGAGGCAAGTGCACGTAGTTAGACTGATTATTTATCAGCCAGAGGTTGATGGCTTTAATAGGCCAGTAATCTCCTAATGAATGCACTTTAATTGTCTGTATGGAGAGGCTGTGGAATTGTTATTTAAAGTGCAGAACAACCCCTGAATTGCAAAGCCCCAGCCAGAACGGGGCGAACGCTCCGGCGCTTCCCGAAACGCCGCTTCCCAAAGAAGTTCCTTTCTGGAGTGAATTAAACTTGAACCGGGGTCAAACAGCTGCAGTAAAACCCAGTTTTTATGGCCTCTTTGGCTTTTGAAATGTTATTCTTCTTCTTTTTCCCCCCTTTTATAGTGTGTGTATGAGCGTTTCTTGATTTACAATAGGATGGTTTATTAAAAACAGCGCTCCCGGTACCTTTGCAGGATGCTGAAGGGATTACTCACAGACACACATTTAAAAGCCAAAAAAGTCAGCCCAGGCTCACCTCCTGCTCTCCTTGGGAACAATAACTGTCCATGGATTTTAGGTAGGCTGCAGTAGAATGTTATGACTTTATTATTTTAGAGTGATTTATACCGGTAAACATTTTATTATGAGTTTGAATTGATGTTTTTCAATAGTAACACCCAGTGCTAGAACACCCAGTGCCAGAATATTGGTGTTTTGCTTGTTTATTAAGTTAAATTTGTGTCTTTGAAGTATTTCAGAGTGGTTTGTGGTTGGAAATGATCAACATCATTTGGAGGGTGGTCAGTGACCACAGGGAGCATCACAGGAAAACCAAAATTTAGCTCTTTGAGGCAGTTCTGTCAGGATATCTCAGCTGTGTGATTTCTGTGCCAATGCCATGATTCAGGCATATCCATTCCCCACAGTGCGTGTGAAGAATTAGATTTTGAGAATCATTCCTGACTCTTGTCTTTTTCTTTGCTTCGGGATCTTTAAAACTTAGCCCTTTCCCTCTTTCCAGTGGCCCAATCAAACAAATACTGCAGTGAAACTTGTCCATGGGATCTTGGAATAATCTTTCTATGGAAAACAATCGATATCCAAATTAACAGCTGGAATGAGCATAACAAGCAAAGCAATAAAAACTAATCAGGGAAGCCTAAGACTCAAAAGGACAAAATAACATTGGAACACACAAACGGTGCAGGTTTTGAAGCAGGGGAAGGGCCCTCTATGGTTTCTTGCCTTCCTTGTGCTCCAAACGTTCTTCCAGTCCTCTGTTCCCATTTAATACTGGCACATGGTCATAGCAATAGATTTCATTTCTTCTCCCATTAAAGCATCCAGATTCAAAAATAAAAACATGAAAAGCATGGGGTGAGTAGGTGGAAATCCTTTGTTGTCGAGCCAAATGGAAAGATGGACATTCTGTAATTTTCTGACACAGTGGGAGCTCTGCACGGGGGGGAAGAAAAGAGCTCTTGAAGCCACATTTCCCTTTATCAGTTCCTGTGCCTTGAGTGCACTTTCTAGTTAAAACTTTTAAATTACTTTAATTACAGCAACTAAAAAGGGCTGCTGCAGAAATTATTCCCACGCAAGTGAAGAGGTCATTAAAAGTTGTGGCACTCCAGCTAATTTGTGAACAATGCAGTGTGTGAGGGGCTCCAACTGCAATAATTGCATTCCAAGAGCCATTTGAGTTTCCCAGCCCATCCGGGCAGCCCCTGGCCGAGCCCTCTCCTCAAATCCTTCTGCAACATAAACAGCAAGCTGTCGTTATCAGAGTCAGTAATTGTGAGCCCCACGTCAACCCACTGACGTGATCCTGAAATAAAACCCTGATGGGTCCAGCTTTGCTTGGATTCACCTGGAATTCTGGGAGCTGAGCTCTGGTGTAGGGGAATTTCCCAAGGAAATGCTCTCTCCTGTAAGATTCCATTAGAAAGTGCCAGTAAGGCTGAGCTTTGGCCAGGCTTTGAATCACAGGAGGTTTGGGTTGGAAGGGGAAAAAGCTCACCCCATTCCACCCCTGCCGTGGGTAGAGGCACCTCCCACTCTCCCAGGCTGCTCCAAGCCCTGTCCAACCTGGCCTTGGACACTGATCTTTAATCTTTTAGTTCAGACTTGGTACAGAAAATTGTGAATAAAAAAATCCTGGCCCAGAGTAGAACTGATTTTTATAAACATTGCAGAAACCTTAGGTTGCCCTCAGGTCCAGAAAGTCAGGAAGTGCCACAAGTGTAACTTCAAACATCAGATTGTGACTCTTATGTGTCTGAGGAATTTCCAATAGAAACACAGAGTAGTTTGGAATGGAAAAGCCTTCCCAAGATCAAGTCAACCATCCCCAGCACTGCCAAGGCCACCCACCACTGACCCATGTCCCCAAGTGCCACATCCCTGTGGCTTTTAAATCCCTCCAGGGATGGGGACTCCACCACCTCCATGGGCAACATGCCTGACCACCCTAAATTAGAAATTTTCCCTAATATCCAGCCTAAATCCCCCCCTGGCCCAGCCTGAGGCCGTTCCCTCTCCTCCTGTCCCTGTTCCCTGGGAGCAGAGCCCAACCCCCCCGGCTGCCCCCTCCTGTCAGGGAGTTGTGCAGAGCCACAAGGGCCCCCCTGAGCCTCCTTTTCTCCAGGCTGAGCCCCTTTCCCAGCTCCCTCAGCCGATCCTGGGGCTCCAGCACCTTCCCCAGCTCCATTCCCTGCCCTGGATGTGCTCCAGCCCCTCAATAATCCATATCACAAACTGAAGCTCGTGTGCTCTAATTCCAAGTGAACGGGAACCAAACCATGGTTTCCAGGTCCAGGAATTCACTCAGTGATTTTCAGCTCCACCAAGCAGAATCCTCCAGTCTGGAGCAAGGGAAGGAACCGGAGAGCTCTTCCCATTCCTCCACTCAGTGCTGGGAAATCAGTTGGGTTTTTAGACAGGTTATTTCACCTTTCATTCCACCTGTGTGTTTTTGTACCTTTATCTCATTTCCTGCAGAGTTCAATGTTATCACTCACCCAAGGGGATGTAACAGGAGGTGTGGGCTGGTAACACCTCGGGCCTCGCCACCACCTCTGCTGGCTCGGGAGGAGGAGGAGCATCCTTTCCTAACAGGGACGGGTTTTAAAGACATGACAAGTTTTGGCATGGAAAGAACAGAACGCAGGGAAGGACTTGCCGGGGTAACATCCTGAAATAAACTGGAGTCACTGAAGTACAAAACCTCCCTGAAATACCTGATTTCATCCCACAAAAGGTGTGGCTAAGCCTTGGCACTACTTAGTTCTGCCAAAATGTCCCACTTTTTCTTACATAGATTTATAAAGATACTTGTAAATATACATCATAAAGGATGGGCGACTTTGCTTTGACCCCAACTCCTTTGTGTACCATTTTCTCACTCCTTTCAGTGGCAAAATAACAGAATTCTGTTGCCTTACCACAGGTTTGAAGGCTTAATTTTATTTTTCTTTAAGAAACAAAAGATATTTTGCATACATAACTACCAAAGTCACAGAGCTCCCATAAATATTTGGGGGTTTTTTTCCTCCAGGAATTTCGGCCTGTATATATCTCCTTGTGTTTTGACATAAAGCTGCTTTTCCTAAACGTTAGGAGCCCTTTTCACCCTCCTATTTTTACAGCCATATGTTCCAAAGCAGTAAATTCCAGCTTGGTTGAACACTTAATGTGGTGTTGGCAGCAGGAGCTGGGTTTTTTTTTCAAGCCCTTGTGATACTTAACACCAGCAAAGCCCTTAAGTGTAACAAAAGAAACCAAGCCTGAAAAGCTGATTTTTGCTCCATCTTGTAGATGGTACTTTCTACCTTGAAAACAAGCCATGAAATATTAAATTTAAACATATAAGGTTTCTTTCCCAGTCATCCTTTGCTCGGCAATAGTTGTGGGGTTGACACAGACGTTGCCATGATGGGATGAGGCGGCTGATTTCAAAATGACCTCAATATTTGTGAGTTGGTTTCCTGTGAGAGAGTTTTATTGCTTCCTCTGAGGCAGATTTAGTCCCATCCATGTTTAATTCCAGCAGGAAATATCCCATTGCAATGGGAAATATCCCATTGCAGGCACCCGGGCATCCAGCGTGTCACAGGCAGAAGGTGCCTGGTGGTGAGGGACGATAGGGAAAAGGAGAGTTTTGAGGAATATTTCATGGTTCCCCAATCAAGAAACATCTCTGTTGTAGGAAATGAAATTATCCCTGCCTGGGCAGTGCCCCCAGTGTGTCCCTTGGATAGTAGGATCCAGCACGTCTCCACCCCAAGGAACCAGAGGTGTGGTAGGAGGTGGCATCCCAAGGAACCAGGAGAGTTCTTTAAAAATAAACCCCACTTTTGGTTCCTCTCTGTTGGAATTCAGTGGGTTTTTTTCCATCAATCCCAGTCTGGGCAAGGACTTGGCAATATTCTGAAGCTACCTTGATATTTTCAGTTTTAAAATTTTATTTATTTCCTCCCCACTTTAGGCAAACAGATTTTGTTGCCAGACCCTACGTATTCTTCTCTTTTTCTTTTTAATATAAAATAGTAACTGTATTTTATTATTTCTCTATAGAGAGTAATAAAGCACAGCCCTGGAATGGATGAGGAGGAATACAAAAACAATTGCAAAGAAAAAGCACAATATAAATGTAAATCAGGCACATTTTTACTTCTCAGAGCTGTGCTGGGCTTTCATCAGCTGGTCCATTGTGGTAATCCTTTCCAAATTGTTTAATTTTCTTTTCTAAATCCATGGATTCAATGCTCTGCATCCTTATTGTCCACAAAATTTCTTTAATGGAGATCCCACTAATGCCAACCAATATCCTGGAGATTTCTGGATGTCTTGGTGGAGCAAACATTTATCTGGAGTGAGGGGAAGCTGGTTTAAAGAGAAAAGCAAAGCTGAACCTTCTCATCTCACTCTCCACCATAAATAACCAGCCCAAAGAACCCTAAAAACGTAATGGGGGATCAGGAAAACAAAGCTGAAAAAAAAAATCCACTTCTTTATATGATTTATTTATTATTTGAGCAAGTTCAGTAGAAAACGCTTCTGAAAACTTTTACTTGTTTAATGATTTTTTTTTATTATTATTCTTCCTGAACTGTCTCTATAAAAAAGGTAATAAAGCCCAGCAGCAGAAATCAGGAAAAGTGAAAGTAGTTTAGTTGTCCATCAGAAAAGTCTGTGGTCAGACCCTTCAGTGAAATCCTCTTCTGAAGAGGGCTGTAAAAAAATCAACTTCTATAAAACACTTTCAGGAGAACGAGGAGGAATGAAAGGAGTGAAAAAGTCTGTTTCATGTTTCGTGCCCAACTTTTTAATGCATTTTTCATTCCGAAGTCCCTTTCAGGTGAATATTTCTGCTTTCTTAAGTCAATCCTGACCCTTCTTTTGTGTCTGTTGAAGATTTTAATTAAAGCTGGCCAGGGAAAAGGCCATTATTGAAGAGAGAAGCAGCCAGTGAGGGTTTTCTGGAACCAAACCTTTTGTTCCCTGAACAAGACTGATGGAAATAGGAAGGGCAGCATCCCTTTGGCTGAGGATTGACCCATGACTTGTCTTATAAGAAATATTATTTTTAATATAACCACTATAGATGTTGAAACGTGACATGGGGTTGGAAGCTTTCTCTTTCCTGGTCTAGCTCTGCAGTCACTGCTCTTAAACTTCTGCCATTATTACAGAATTAGCCCCAGTTAAGTCATTAGGAGAGAGAAATGTTTGTGTTTAAAGATCTTTTCTGTTATGTAACTTGGTTCACCCCTTGAGTTGAGGACAGTCATTTATGTTCCCTCAATCCTGTTTTCTTGTTGTGTTTGAAGTAAAAAGCTATTTAAAAAATAGGCAAAATACAAAATGCGGTTGGGGAAAGTGTGAGGAATGGTAATGAATGCATGTTCTGGCTGAAGTTTGTCATCATTCCAGAGATAAAATTGTGAGCTTAAAAATGATGTCTGTATGGAGCTGAAACTCGGAGTGGTTGCAGACACAAACACAGTTGGTGTTTGAGGCATCGGCAGTTTTTGGGGACCGGGGAATGGAGTCACAGGTGGGATGTGCTGAGGTGGAGTAAGGAGATCAGTGAGGACTTGAGCATGAAAACGGAAAACTCTCAGATCCGTGGGAAGTGCCAGTTGTGTTCCCTCTGGGGAGAAGGGTTGGGATCGGGGTGAGCGTGCCCATGGTGCCAGCAGAGGGAGGGTTTGTGGAGCACCTCTGGGAAGCCTGGGTTTCGGGGATCCCACTGTAAGAGGCCTTTTATTTTCCAATGAAAATCACATTTTAGAGCTGAATGCAGAAATACATAACTAGAAAACGTAGCCTAATCATTCCTAGGAAAACCCCTTGGAGGAGATTTGTCTCAATTCAACATTCACACCTCCAAGAGGGTCAAACGCAATTTTTTCGGGACGATGTTGTCGTTCCAGTCATGGAACAAATACAGGAGATAACAGCAGCGTTATCAGAAAGGTCAGGCACAAATTAAATAAAAGATTGGAGCTGTCAGGGTTGTGGATTGTTGTGTGGAAGAGACAAGGGATGTAAAATATGTTGAGTAAGGTCGTTATTTAATGCTGGTGGTTGTGATTTCCATATTAATGGAGATATTTGTGCTTAGAAGGGGTAATTTTTTTTCTCAACAAATCCACTTATAAACACCTTTCTTACCTGTATTTTAGTATTTATGACACCTCCAGTTCCGTCTCTCCTTGGAAAAATTTGTTTCAGTCACTATTAATTGTCCAAATATAGTGAAATACTTTACGAGGTCCCTTCCAACCTGGCAGATTCTGTGGAAACACAGAAGAGAAATGGATGAGTGACCATATTTAAACTGTTCAATGGGAGAGGTAAAAGTGTTCTCAATTCCAGTTGTAAAAATTAAAAAGGGGAAAAAAGGAACGATCAAAGACAGCACTTGCGCTTTTTGATTTTTCATTTTATAAGATAAAAATCCCCAGAAACACACACCAGGACAGTCAATAGAGGCCATTTACCATCTTGCACCAAACCTTTTCCAACCAAACCACAGCAATTCCCAACACCTGAGCCTTCCTGGAAAGCTCTTGAGACTTGATCGCTGCAACATCTTGGGAGAAAAATGGGTTTGCCCCAGGGCAGAAAAGATGAAGGATACTTAAAATAAATCTCCAGGAAGAATGATACTTTTGCTCTGTGATTTTTTTTAGAACTTAACATAAAATTTTCTCCACAAAAGGGATGTCTTGACTGCAGCAGTGAGTGACTGAATCATTGAATTATTTCTTAAGGTGCTTGGAGCTTCCCCACCTGGAAACTGTCAGTCAAAAGACATTAAAATACGTGCACTCCATCTTCTCAATCCCAGTTTGATAATTTAAAATAAAACTAAACCTCACTCTCCTTTTTTCAGCATATCATTTAGTTTTCCACTTATCTTCCTCACTTGCTTTTTAACTTTTATTCTTTTTTTGACAGTTAGGCTACAATAAAGTATCAGGAATTTGATTTTATTTGATGGAGACCTGCTAAAGAGATGATGCTTTCTAACAGTCAGCAAATATAAATCAAGACTCATGGGTGATGGACCAAAACTTGGTTTATTCTGAGTTTCTACAATTTTTTAATTAATAAGGTGATGAAATAGATAATGAATTTGGGAAGGAAATGTTCCCTGTGAGGTTGGTGAGGCCCTGGAATAGAATTCCCAGAGAAGCTGTGGCTGCCCCTGGATCCCTGGCAGTGCCCAAGGCCAGGTCAGATGGGGCTTGGAGCAGTCTGGGATAGTGGAAGGTGTCCCTGCCCATGGCAGGGCTGGAATGGGATGGGATTTAAGGCCCCTTCCAGCCCAAATCATTCCAGGATTCCCTGAATTAAGGATCACGCATTAGCTGGCAGAGCCAGCAGTGCTCTGCTTGGGAGGTTTGACAAGATTTGGTCTGGGACAGAACCTGATTTGTTGGTGACTGAGGAAATCTGGGTGTCCATTGGGGTGTCCATTGGGGTGTCCACTGGGATCTCCATTGAGATCTCCATTGGGATATCTCTTTTCTCCATCAAAGACATTTTATGTAAGTATGGCTGGAGATGTGTATACACGTGATTATGTGAAGGAAAACAAAATTACAGCCTCACAAACTACCAGGAATCTGTGCAAGAGGAGTTTGGCTTCTTTGAGGTGCCAAATAACTCGTTTAGTCCAATTCTTGCATTAATTTTTTGTAGATGCCCACTGTAGCCACATCTTTTGTGTTTCCTGGAGCTCTCGGCTCTCTGTGGTTCAGTTTGTGCTTTGAAGGGGCAAAGAGCACGTGAAGGATTGTTCTGAAGGAGCATTTCCACTCTTTATTGTATTACAAGGAGCTGCTTTAATATCAGTGTAGGGAGCAGAGGCTGCACTGGAGCCTTTATAAACACGAGGAGGTGGAATGGAGTATTTTGTATACAGAGCTGGAAGATCATTGCTACCCAAAGTGCAGCACTTACACCCAGAGTGCTCTCTAATCCATTTTAAATTGAATGGGAATACTTCAGGGAAAATGCCATCTCTTCTCATCAGTGTGCTGTCTCTTTTAGAACAGTCACTGATCCTATAAAAGCCCCCACATTTCTGGCTCAGCCTGTTCCCAGACGTGGGGTTGGATTTGCTGTGCAGGGATGTTTGCTGGCAGTTTGTTTTAGGTTTTGTTATGGGATTGATACATTAAATAAAAATTGCACCTTGGGGTTTACCATGTGGCACGGGAAGGGCTTCAGCCTTGTGAACCACAACACAGCTGAAATGTTATTCTTTACTTTAGGCTCAACTTTATTGTCAAAAGTAGATATTAATAGAACATCCATGCATTTATTAATCAGTAATATATGCTTGGATACATTTTCTAGTGCTGTGAGCACTTTGTCTTTCTCTGGTTGCACAGAATTTGTGGCAGAGCCCGGTGAAGTCAGCTTCTCCCTAATGAAGTTCAGATTCTCTCTGAGATGTGGTTTTGTGAGGTTGGGGTTGAGATGATGCACGAGAAAATCCACATCCAGCTGGGAGAGATGGAAAGGAACGTGCAGGCACAGGGTGACAAGTCCTAGGTAAATATCACTGGTTTTTACTTTATTTATAGATTTAAAAGTTCCTGTTGTTAACACGAAGTCTCCTCTGCTTAGAGCTTGTTTTATTTCCACCAGATTTGCTCCCAGCATGGAAGCTCTCTGTGGAGCCAACCTCATCTTCTGGCAGGAATGTGGAATTGTTCAGGTTTCAAGAGCTCAGATTTCAAACCCAAATGGATGCTCAGGAGCCAGACCAGCGAGCCTGGGCAGTCAAGGGAGGCACAGCTCCGGGGGCTGAAGGGCTTTGCTCTGAACCACCGCAGCATTTGTCAAGTTAGCAAAGACAAAAGCTGGGCTTCTCCATCAATTTTGACCAGGGTTTGGATGTTGTAGGATTGTCTGGCTATGATTGATGTTGTCTCCAGTCCCCCAAGGGCTTTGGTGAGGAACAAAATGTTTTGGAGAGAGAGAAAGCTGGAGCAGCGACAAGTGCTCCTTCCTTCCAAAAGAACATAAATCCAGGGCTCATCCAGCCCATCCATCACTGCTGTCCCCACAGTGCCTGTGTGCAAAACTTCAGAGCTTTCCACTGTGAAGCTCCCTGGTGAGACAGGAGGAGGTGGGAATGGAGTTTAATTGGGATGGAACCTCCCCATCCCTCCTGAGGGATTCTGCAGGGGCAAAATCCTTCTTTTCCTCCTTCGTGGAGTCGTTCAGGGGTGTGTTCAAGCTGTGTCCTAGAAAATGTGGTGTTTTCCCTGCTGATAAAACTACCCAGTATTACCCCAAAATAAAGTACTTTATTTAAAATTAAATAATGAGTCATTTGGCTTTGCTGCCAAAACATGAAACAGAGGAAATACATGAAAAATTACCAAAAATGCTGGATTTTCAGTTAGAATTTCCTTCTCCTTGGGGTTTTTTTGTGGCATTCAGCAGAAGACACAGAGAGGGAATATGACATTTTAGGGGTAAGTGTGATGCTGCCCCAAACTGAGGCCTGTGGAAGCAAAATGAATTTCCCACAGAGATTTAAATTATTTCTGGTCAAATTGAAAATGGAAAAAGTTTGGGTTATGCAGCCCTTCTGCAATCGGCAGCTTAGACAGTACTTTAGTGTGGGATTAAAATCATTATTTTTAGACTCAGAGCTGACCAAAACTGGAGCCAGAGAGGGCAAGAGCAGAGAGTTTGTTAAACTGGGAAGTTTCCTCTGGGATTTTCCCCTTTCAGTATCTCCCCTGGTGAGCTCTGCCTTCCATGTGGGGTGAGCCCCAGCCACCCTGCCCACACCCCTCTCACCACAAAGAACTTGTCAGCTCCCCAGCAGCTTTGTCCCCAATTTTTAGCCTAAAATATATTTACCCAGCTCCCTGCAGTCTTGTGGATGTGGTATTTTCTTTTATTAAAATGAATGTCCTGGCTCTGTACGTGGATATTCCCCGCTCCTGTGAAGAATGGGAGGCTGGAATGATTCATTAATAAGGTTTTGCAAGAGCGATTGCCCAATGCCAACTTTTCCTTTAAAAATTCTATGTAATTTTGGTTTTTCCCTTAAAAAGGCTTGGAAACGCAATTAACTTTTTATCTATTTATTATCGTCTCACCTTGGGAGGGGAACTACAGGTTCTTTGATAAATGGGCTCAAAAGTTTGTCCAGCTTTAAAACTGCTTTTATGAATCTCTGCCTTCTGCTGTTCTGAGGCCCTGGCACAGGGTGCCCAGAGAGGCTGTGGCTGCCCCTGGATCTCTGGAGGTGTCTAAGGCCAGGCTGGATGGGGCTTGGAGCAGCCTGGGACAGTGGGAGGTGTCCCTGGATGATTTTTAAGGTCCCTTCCAACCCAAACCATTCCATGAGTCTCCATTGCTTTGGACTGATACACAGCTATTTATAAAATTAACATCCAGGGGTTATTTTGTTGTTTCATTCACATTTTTGGCTTTCAACAGCTCTGAAATTAATTAGTCTTCTCTCTTTTTTTTTTAATTTGCTTTATAATTCTGGATTTGCTGTGTGAAATTCCAGAGCTGTGGTCAAGTTGGCAGCCAGGCTTTGCCCTGGGAGCAGCCACTTCTCCATGACAACAGAGAGCTCTTGTTTCCTGGAGCTATTTAAAGAAGCATTTCTTGAAACCATCCTTGCCTGCTGTTAATAAGCACAGTTTTCATGGAATTAGCAGGAAGTGTTCACATGGACACAAGAAGAATTCCCCATTAATTACAGCCTGACAGATGCAGTAGATTTGGACCTTCCTGTTTTTTTCCCCGTGTGCTGTGGAAGGAGCAATGGAAGGTAAACTGGGACGTGGCTTTTCCCCAGCCCCTCCTTGCACCAGGGCTCCCACAGACCGCGTGCAGAGAGCAATTTTTCATTTGGAGCTAAACAATAAAATGACATCTCAGCAGCAGCAGTGGCTCCAGTGACCTCCAGCTCGCCCGTCACGGGCCATCAGTCCCTGAGCACCTGTCACATCCCGGGGTTTCGTTAAAAAAATGTCACAGTGTCAACACATTCACCATGTGAAACTTTTCTGTTGGGTGTCTTCTCTTGTTTTATGTTCCCATCAGTCAAGCCCAAAGCGTTAAATTTCCAGCAAGTGCTCTGGAAGTGGAGCAGTGATGTTTGGGAACGGAGTGCTCATTTCCTTTGAGCACTTCCATCCAGCCCTGAAGAAGTAATCACTTTACAGAAGCTAATAAAGGATGGATTAAGCTCCAGCTTTGAAGAACTCATCTCAAAAGGGGCCCTGAAACCACTGTCTAAAAGCAATATTAGCAGTATTAGAAGCTGAAAAATTACACCAGCAGATCTAGGTCAGTGCATTATAGGGAGAAACAATAGAACTGATGTCAGGAATATTACCAAAAATCTGCCTCTGGTAGTCCAGGGGGATTTAAGTCATCAGCTGTGCTTCCATTTGAAGAGTTTGTGGCATGGCTGTGTCAGTTTGCATCCTCGTGTTTGGCATTTGGCTCACCGGGGGAGGTTCTGCTCCAGTGTTTTGTTTTAAAGGCCAGGCACCGAGGTAGAGACTTTCCTGTGTGTTTATTATCCATGAGTGTGGACTACCGAGAGTCAAAATTTGTATGTGTAGCCAGGGGAGGTTCAGATTGGATAGCAGGGAAACTGGCTTCATGGGATGGGAATGTGGAGCGTTGGCACAGCTGCCCAGGGCACTGGTGGAGTCACCACTCCTGGAGGGGTCTCAAAGCCGTGTGGATGTGGCGCTTGGGGACAACCAGGTTGGGCTCGATGAACTTGGGGCTCTTTTCCGACCTGAGTGACTCCATGCTTATTGTGTAAATTCCCAGTTTCCTTTAGAACGGTGCTTTCTGGGTTGGTGGTGTTCAGGGAGCCCCAGCCCCACGTTGTGACCCCGCTGGTGGCACCCAGGGATGTCGTACTCAGACACCAAAGAACCACGCAGACACCGTTCTGTCAGGATAGGAGCCTGGGCCAAAAGAGAGAGCAAGAAGTGCCAAGGTAGGGCAAAGAAAGGGGGAAAAGGAGGAAGAAGAGGGCCCGGCTCTTTATTCAGTCAGTTATATATCTTTTTAGAGACAACCATGGATTGGAGGATGGGGTTACCACCTCTCCATGACACTGGTCAGACCAAAAGTCTATCATAATTCTCCGCCTAACAAAAAGAATGATAATAATAGAGACTGGTAGGTAAACATGCCTGATGTTTACAGTAAAAGTGCCTGAGAAATTCTACTACAAGAATGAAAACATAGAAAGACTGCAAAACTCAGGGCGACCCAGGGACAGCCCCCTGCACGATGAGTCTGGCACTTCAAACCAGTGGCAATTCCCCAGCAGGAGATGCCGACTGAAACCTCTTCCTGGGGAGGGAGAAGAACGGGCAGAGAGGAGGAGGGAGCTGGGCAGGATTCTACAACCACTTCTTTATCCAGCTCAAAACACCAGCAAAAACAGGGCCTGTATTTCCTTAAGGTTGCATTTAGGGTTTTTTTTTTGCATCTGTTTATTTAAAGGGAAGAATTCTGGGAGGTGCTGACTGCTGTGAGTACATTATTTGCATTGCTATCACTGGTACTACAGCCTAAAGAGCTCATTGGTGTGTGCAACAACATCCATCAACATCAGCCCCAAGATTCGAAGTGAAGACACAAAATGATGGGTTTGATGTCTGGAGGTTTTATCAAGTCTCTCTGAAGCCTCCTGTGCTTCAGAGGGATATTATTTATATGAATATACATTACAGCTCTGGGAAGGACCTGGTCACAAAGGGAGGTAGTGCAAAGCTTTAATCCTGAGCTAATATTTTATATTATGTAAAACTCAGATTTTTGCATTGTTTTAGCGCTCTAGGTGAAAGCACAATTTTAATAATGAGGTAATGGAGAAAAACAAAGATGACTGGAGTGTCTGTGACAAAATTATAAAAACATTCTTTTCTTTTGTGAATGCTGATGGATACCAGGAAATCACCTATCTAGCAGCTGTGTAATTTGATTTTGTGTGTTATTACAAAAGATAATTAAGCATCTGAGAGGAGGAAAAAAAAGGGAAAAAAAAAAAAGCCAGAATAAAATGAGTTATACAGCTACAGAAAACTATTAAAAAAAAAAAATCAATTATTCTCTGAAAGTTGAGAAGCTTCATTTCAGAAATTACAAGAAAAGGAACCGCTGGTAACCACCCCAATACGTCTCCATTTCTCAAAATAGTACAAGCATTTGCAGAGAGAAGCCAAGTCATTCATTATAGAATACCCCCAGGAGAGATATTTTCTCCACGTGAACTTCACATTCCTCTTTTGCAGAGAAAAGCAACCCTGAAATAAAGACAAGTGCTTAGAGAGAAAACCCAAGTGGCCTTAAAAGTTTATACATTTACAGGCAATGTAGGGATTTTGTGGGTCAGATGGTTCCTTTACATATTTAGAAGTTTTAAAATCCTTGGGTTTAGATAAAAACTCTCTCTGTAGGAGTAACTGGACTGTAATGCATCGTTATTTTAAATAATTAACCTTGAAAATTAACTTATTAAAGCGTTCGGGTGAGTGGTGTTAAAGGAGGGAGAGGTTACATCAGGTTTGATTCACCACTAGGGACTGTTGCTTCTGCAAAATGACAGCGTTTTATGCAAAATTCTGGATCTAATTCCTGGAAAAGCAGCCAGCACATACAGTAGTATTTTCACAATAAAATAGATTTCCCACAAGGGAAATTACAGTTTTGCTAAATTGGCAAGTTCGACACAGAAAAGAGCCCTCTCAAAATTGATTTTTTTTTTTCTTTTAATCCTGCCATTACTTTTTGATAAGAAGACAATAAATTGCTGTGTTCTGCTGATTTATAATTTGGCTTCTAAAGATTTCACTTTGGTAAAGGATTAGCAGAGCTGGCGTGCAGCACTCAGCAAGGTAAAGGGACTCTGCTTTTAACTGTTTTCCAAGGGATTTGATGTTTGCCATCCCTGCAGAGCTTTGCCCTGGAATGGCCATCTCAGGGAGTTGGAAATCTGGCCCTTTGCAGGAGAGATTAACTCCGGACCTTTGCTTGGCAGATTAGCTCAGTGTACAAGAGAACTTTGATCAGTTTATGCACAATTCAGAGCCTCTAATGAGCTCATTTTTAAGCACTTCTTCAATGCAAACACGGAAATAATCTCAATTTCTGCACTGCTCCTCCCTGTACTTTCCTCATGTACAATGCTGCCCCTCGCTGACATTTATATTCTTCCAAAAGCTCAGCTGGTTGGGAACTGAACCAACAAGTTTTTCAGCATCATCCTCCCTCTCTGAGAGCTCAGGACACTCCAACATTCCCTGAGAACAGGATGCAGCCCTCCAGTTGTAGTTGTGATCCTGCACACCAAACCCGCAGCTTTTTGTAGTCAGTTCTTTCTGCAAAGCAATTCATGAGGGAAAAAGACCTTGGCAGGGGTTTAGGGTGGTTCCATGTTTTTTTTTCTTCTGCCTTCTGTGGTTTGCTAAGAAGGGATCAGTGGATGAAGGACGGAAAAGATGAGAAAAGGTGGTCAGGGCAGTCATTGTAAGCATGTTCTAAAGATCTTTTAAAACACATTTTGAGTGTGAGGAGGGAAATGAGATGGCCAGCACCACAAGCATCCCCAAAACCTGTGTCTCCTCTTCAGCTTCTCTGGCCTGGGGCCTGTGAGATCCTTGGGAAAGAATCTGCCCCTGGCTGGAGCGGACTTGTGGATTCCTGCCTGAGCAGAAACCATCTGACATCACATGGAGGCTCAACTGGTACAACACAAACCCATCCCTTTCTTCCGAGAGCCGAAACGTTGGAGAACGATGGGCCACCCCAGAGGCCTGAAATTATGAAAACTGGTGTTTGGGGCTGAAAGTCACCGGCTAAAATAGAAGGTCAGATAAGGCTTGAAGAATCACGACCTCTTTTCTACCTTGGACCTCCAGCCATAGCTGTGGGAAACTCTTGGGGTGGTTCCCACAGGAAGAAGTGGTGGAAACCACATTTGTGCTCCTTGGGCTGCTGTTTGCTGAAATACCCTCATTAAATGAAGCACACGATTACAGTGACTTCAGAAAAACGAGGCAGAGCTCACCAGCAGGTCTGTGAGGAGTTTTCACTCCTTCTTTCATTCCTGTCGAGTTGGAGGGATTCGGGCATTTTTACAGTTTTGGGGAAAAGCATTGCGAACGCTTCTTAAAAATTGAAGATTAAATCTTCACTGAGTTCAATCTTACTTGGAATTTGGAGTCTGATTGTGGAAGTCAAGCCCTGTTCACCTGATCTAAACAAGTTAAAACCAGCACATAATACATTTTTATGTTGGAATTACTAATGTTGCTAATTATTAGGTCATAGTGGTATTCAGTTGAAGGTTGGACTTGATGATCTTGGAGGTCTTTTTCCAACCTTAATGAATCCATAATTCTTTAATTATGGTTCTAGAAATCAAGGTATTCTCTGTATTCTCCTAAACCAAATCTTTTTCATTCTAACCAAAACAACCCTTATCCCAAGATAAAGGTTTGGGCAGCAAATAAACTGTTCCCACCCTTTATGATCTGGGTTGGTTTTGGTTTCACTACAGAAATCAAGTCAGATGAGGAAACCTGTAACAAAGCTACAAAAATGTGTGCAGCTCCCTCTTCCTATTAATTTCCAGGAAGACCTGGAAGCCTTCAATGCTTTTGTGCATCTGAGAACAGCACCCAAACACCTTTTAATTGAAGCAGAGACTCAGACACTGAGGCGTTGTAATCAAGGCCTTCCCCATCCTTTGTGTTCATAGGCAATAAAAGATTTTTTAACACCAAGAAAACAGCCAAAAATGCTATTTATTTCTCTGTCTTGTTCCTGTGACCTTTGCTATCAGTGGAGCCTCTGAAGTAGGGCAGAAAAATGAAATTTAGGGCCAGTGTGGCCAATATTCAAAGAAACAACCTAAGACAGTGGTTTTGTTTTCCCCCTTTCTTTTTTTTCTTTTCTTCATGCTTGGGCTACTTTTTTTTGGAGTTGACATTATGAAATCAATCTGGCTGATAGTGAATGATGTTTGAAAGGGAACAATCCCTGCCCATGGCACAAACAAGCAGCCACTGCAGGCAGGTGGAGGTGCTAGGCTGGGCTGTTTGCAGTGTCCTTTGTGCTCAGCCTCGCCAGGAACCTGGAGCATAGAAAGAAAGCTCTGGGGTGTGTATCCCATAAAAAAAGAGGGAAAAGTTCTGAAACAGGGTCTCAAAAGTATTTATTTGTTTTCTTCCCACCATTCCTCTGAAGGATCCCCTTTTTTCTATGAGAAGGGCTGGTGGAGTTTGATATTTTGTTTTGATAGAAAAACCCTCATGTCATACCCTTGGATAAATTCCTAATGGTGTTCTGGGAAAGCACAGGAAAATTACAGTTGTGGTGCAATTATAAAACGCATTTTATCACACAGTGGGAAGGGAATAAAACAACAAGTTCGGCTTTAACTGAATATTTAATTTTTTTTCAAATATTTAATTGAGCTGATAGGCTAAATGTTTGTAATTAAATACACTGACTTTGCATTTGCAGAGTAAGGAGTGTAATGAAGATAATGTTTGGTAGATGTTGATGTTCTGAGGGTGTTTATTTGGAAAGTTCCTTTCCTGGGGAAGTGGGAGAGTGAGGATTTCTCCAATAGCAGAAGGTTCTATTTTTATGCGTTATCTTTATTTCCGTGAGCATGGTGAGCACAGCCCTGCTGGTTCCTTGCACCATTCACAGATAAGTTCTGGGATCTATAAAACCTGCAATTAACACTCACATCACCAAAAGTAATTATTACCTAAAGTTTCTTGAGTAATTTGTCGTTAAGGAGAGGGTTTTTTGCCACATCTTTTCATAAACGTATTTTATAAACAAGACCAGATTCACACTGGGCAGTTTTAGGCATGTAGGTTCATGCTCATGGAATAGAGCTTTTTTATTTTTAAAAATCCTATTTGTCCACCTGGGATGTATCTTTAAGTTCAGAACTGACCTTTAACTCAAAAAAAAAAAAAAGAAAAAAAATATCAGGTCTTGAGAACTCCAGACATGAGTGTTCTGCTGTTGCAGGATAATATTTGTATTTAGGTTTTCCATAATTTACCATGTGTCAGTTGTCGTGTCCCAAGGAACTGAAAGGAAGGAAGTGACAAGTTGTCTTGACAAGTCTGGAATGTAAAGCTGGTGGGATGAGAAAACAAAAATAAACGCAGACATAGCTGCTCTTTTCCGTGCTGCTGCAGAGATGAAATCTTCAGGCTAATGAGTTTGGGCTTGCTCTATCACTGCCTGGAAACCTTGATTGTGGCTCTGGATCCTGCTGGGCAGGGAGCCCTTGGCATGGGGAAAGGAAGAGATGATCTTGTTCAACAAGCAAAGAAAAGAGGGTGTTGTAGATATGACTGAAATTCCAAATGCCAGCAGAGCTTCTTCCCTCTCCCGTTGTGTTTTTCTCTGAAGTTGGAAGTATTTGAAGAGTCAGTTGTTTGTTATTTTAACCACGATTTTGTTGAAAACTTCAGCCTTCCTATGCAGAAATAACTGGGAAAAATATCAAAATAGAATCCAAACTTAAACAAATGTAATAAAAGCAGGATTTTTGTAGAATCATAGAAGAGTTGGATTGGGAAGGATTTTTAAAACCCATCCCGTGCCACCCCTGCCATGGGCAGGGACACCTTCCACTGTCCCAGGCTGCTCCAAGCCCCATCCAACCTGGCCTTGGGCACTGCCAGGGATCCAGGGACAGCCACAGCTGCTCTGGGCACCCTGTGCCAGGGCCTGCCCACCCTCCCAGGGAACAATTCCTTCCCAATATCCAATCTAATATCCAATCTATCTTCTCATTTCCAATGAGAGTTTGACCTACAATCACCTTAAAACATACCTAACCAACACTCACAGATGTTTATATTTTCCTATATAAAGTAAGATTTCAGCTTAGAGGCACAACATTTTATTAGGATCCAAAGCTCCGTGGATCTCATACCCGCAATCCCCAATGACAGAAAGAAAGCAGGAAAGAAAAGGAAAGTCAAGACAAGTGGAAGATATTTCATATAGGAGGATATAAAAAACTGCTTAAAGCCATGTCCCAGCTTTTTCGACAATATGAAATGAATTAAAAACAATGAATCACTTTCAGTGCAGTGTAAGTTAATTGTACTTTGGGTTCAACGGCTACAAATAACCCCAAAGTCACTCATGGGTCATGGTAAGTCATGTACCCCTCAGCAGAAATCAGGGATTTCTGCTTATTCCAGGCATTGAAGGGTCTATGTGGAATTATTTCACAGTTGTGTATGTGCCACTTGCCTCTTGTGGGTTGTAGTTAGCCACACCTCCTCTTAATGCAATTGTACATTGCTTAAATGGGTTTTTTTCTTATCCTGTTCAATAGATCAGGAAGGGTAAGGTCACCTTAAGCTCTGCCTTACAGTTCTTTCTGGTGTATAATTGAACATTTTGTTAAAAAGTTGACATTTGAGGAAGGAGCAACATTCATTTCACTCTCGAAGCCGATGCCACGTGAATTTATTTGGTTCTCAAGACTGTTCTTATCAATGCCTAACTCATTTCTCCACAATGTGGGAAGATAAAGAGAAGCTTTTTATTCTCAAGGTTCCAACTCCCCTAATTCATTCCAGCTTCCTGGCTTGAAACAGGTCGCGTTTGCACGTTCAGGGATTGATCACAATTTGTTAGAACAAGATATAATTCCCATTTCATCCCTTGCTCCTGATTTATAAATGGGTTTTATGGGCCCATCTGATCTGTGCACGCTGTTCTTGCATTTCAAGAGGCTTTAATACATTTATTTTGACGGCAACTTTTTGTTTAATAATAATATGTCAGTCTTACAGCCTGGCTTGCATCAATAATTTCTTCCAACAGCATGTCGCTCACACATGAAAGTGTTCTTCAAACCATTCTTTAGTAAATGTCTCTAGAAATTTGTTTCACTCCACACTGAGAGCTCATCATGTGCATGTTTTATATCTGAATTGTTAGGAGGAGAAATAATTTCTAGTGCTCATTTTAGGGCTCCTGACTTCTGGTTCTGGGCACCTTTGAGTCACTCATGGATGGGATAGTTCTGAAAAATACAATCGTGATTTTTCTTCCACCTGTTATTCAAGTCCCTTGATCAATGGGTGTTGCCCAGCTTTGTTTAGGGAGGACAGAATTTGAGGTTCCTTGGCAAACCTTATTATTTACTACTCCTGACCCAGCATTTTTGACTAGATGTGGGAAAATAAACCCATGAAACGTAACAGGCTTGGCATCCATAGAAGAAATGCTTCAGAAAGTTCTGATTTCAGCTCTTCTGGTTTTAAGCGCAATTAAGAACTATTTATTCCAATATTTAATTACATAACTGTTATAACTTAAATCGGGTATCATTGACCTCCTGCTTATATTACAAGGCCATCTGAAGGGATTGGGGTAAGTCCACCTTGTGCATGATCCTGTGTGCAGAGAAGCACAGAAGAACCCACTGGGAGTGAATTTTTATCAGAATGATGGACTGGGGTGTTGATGTTCCTTTGGGAAAAAAAGAAAGAAATTTTGGATTTAAAAATCTTCGTGGTATTACGTGATGTTACTTCTTAGAATCACAAATATTTCCAATTTTGGGCAGATTTTTGCTGCCTGGAGCTAGGTGAGGCCCTTCTGCAGCTACATCAGGGTTTGTCACAACCTTCTCTTATTCCTCCTTGGGACAACAGCAGGGTTCAGCTGCTGTTCCTGAATCTCTCTTGGAAAAGCCCTAATTTTGTTCCCACTTGTACCCTGATATTCTCCAAGCTGAAGCTTTAGGTAGGTCAGACTCAAGAACTTGGCTTATATGTATGATTCCAAGACATTTCCTGTTTTTAAGGACCCAGACAAGGTCTCTGCAGCTGTTTTTCAGTACATGCTTCCCAGTTTTTCCTCACAGTTGTGAAAAGGAGAGAGTTTTTTAAGGAAACAAAGATTTCAGTGAGTCTCTGTAACTTTAGGAGCTGGGAGGGGACATTTGAAATCCTTCAGGTTTATTTTTCCGTGGTGAAGCTGATGGAATTTTGGGATTTCTTGCTGTTTATATTCTCTAGGATGACTTTAAAAATCAAAAACTGGGCGGAGGTGGGGGGGAGGAGGGGGAAAGCACATCCTTCCATCCTACCCGGAATATAGCCATAGGAGATATTTTTGTGCACTGCAGTTCTCAGAGCACACGTTTAGGGAGAAGGTTTCCACGTCAGTTCCCCTCTGAGTCACTCAGACGTGAATCCAGGATGGAATGATGCTGCCAAACACAGGAACGGCATCTTCGCACGTAGCAGGGCTTTTGTTTTTATGGAAGACATCTCTGAAGGGTTTCCATCAATACCAATGTCCCTGTGCACAAAAAAGTAGCTGAAAAATGTGGTTTTCGGTCAGTGAATTCTTATCTTTACTGCTTACAGGGTTTGTTATTATTAGTTTGGGGAGAATGTATATTAAATAAATTAAAATGCTCTGGTTACAGAGTTTATAGCTTGTGTTTTCTAAATAAACACACAAAACCTGCAGTACCACAGCTTTATAAGAACTTTTCCGTCTCCAAATGGCCTTTAATTTGATAACAATGAAATAATAATAATAATACTAAATCTCTCTTACTGCCATCAGTCACACTTAAATCATTGTGAATATTTTATTAAAAGGACAGATTGCAACAAAGTAATTTTAAGGCAGCAGAATTGAAGTCAGTTCTTGTGGGAATGGACTACTGTTCTTTCCTTCAGTCTATGATTAATTTTTAAATAAATGAAACTACACAAGCATGAGGCCTTAGAGGCTTCTGATTTTCTCGTCTCTGAAATGTTCCGATTAAACAGCAAGACAGAAGGATTCCAAAGATCCAGGCTTGAAAACCATGGTAAATATTGCAGTTTGTTTCGCGCTGGAAACTTCTGATACAATGGGCCCAGGCTGTGATGAATATTTTATTCCATCTTGTTATCAGGGCTGGGGTGATGCAAGGTCCTGAAGCTGGGAGGGTTTTAAGTGTGAGCTGGGGGTGAACCCAAGGTTCTGTGATACAACAAATCTATCCCGTTATCCTAAGGAGAATCCCAGGATCATTCAGGTTGGAAAAGCCCTCTAAGATCGAGTCCAACCGTTGCCCACCGCTGACCCCTGTCCCCAAGTGCCACATCCACACAGGGCTTCTAAATCCCTCCAGGAATGGGGACTCCACCACTGCCCTGTTCCAGGGCAGGACAACCCTTTTGGTGAAGAGGTTTTTCCAAATATCCAAACTGAACCTCCGCTTGTGCAACTCGAGGCCGTTTCCTCTCATCCTGTCCCTTGTTCCTTGGGAGAGGAGCTTGACCCCACTGAGCTGCAGCCTCCTTCCAGGCAGTTTTCAATACTCACCCACCCTCAGCCTCCTTTGCTCACACCTGGGCACATCCAACCAGCACATCCAGCTCCAAACATCCAGAATAAACCTCCTCTGCTGTTTATTAACACACAGAATGCAAAGAAAACAGGATGCTGTGCCTATTCTTGCCTCCTTGTCCAGCATCTCTCTGCTGCGGGGTTTAGCAGGAGCTCTCTGTGCAGTAACACCAGCACCACTCATTGGGGGGGCTCTGTGTTCATTTTTGGGGGCAGGTGAGGGTTTGATTTAAGCTCAAGGTTCAAGCCTTGGTGACTCACACTGGTGTCTCAGCGCAGTAAATTTAGAAAATATAGTCCATAATCCTCAACCCAGCAGCTGTTTACTCCATCTGATGAGAATCTCTGGTGCTTTGGCTGCAATAGAATATATAAAAAATACCTTAAGTGGCTTAGGTAATTGTGCCAAATCCTGTTTGATTAATGCACTTCGTCTCCCCACTGCTCCACTTGAAGCTTTGGACCATTCTCAACAAAAAAAGTCTCAATAGAAATTAATTTTAGGGTGGATGTGACGTCTCCTGACAGTGGGTCCCTCACAGCCTCTTAAAGCTTAATTTACTTTCCTGTCTTAGAACACTTCTAAAATCTGAACCCCCAAAGTTCTCACAGAGGACTTTTTTCCTTTTTTTTTTTCCCCCAGAAAACAATTATTGTCCATGACTCATTCAATCATGCTGGTTTTAAAATTCTGGAGCAAACAGGTAGAGCCAAAGGGAGCAAAGCTTATTTATTTATTTCTCGCTGTTGCCAACCGTCTGCGATGTTTTTCATCCTTAATCAGCCCTGCATGAAATCAGGAATAGCACGGAACTGATCGGTTAAATGAGCCCAAGTGGTGCAGGGCTCCTGGACACCAGATGAAAGTGGTGTTATGTGACAGAGCTGATCTATTTTAGCAGATTTTTGTGTGGATTAGAGACTATAAATCTGTTCTGGGGTGGGGTTTGTTCTGTTCCATATGCTCTGCATCCAGGACGTATTATTCCACACGCCTCCTATCACATGTGGGATCGGATTCGTTCAGCCTAATGTGGTTTGTAGCCATTTGGCAATCTATTAAGTATAGATTTTTATTTTTTTTTTAATAGAATTTGCCTTTTTGTGGAATTAATTAGATCAGACAACGCCTATTGAATGATGTGGTGGTTTTGTGTGACTGTGATAAGAACGGAGTTGGCTCAATATTAAGGAAATTTAAATATCTGCCCCTCAGGCGGTGGAAACAATACAAACTTCTAAGGGCTCCCTGCACGGATTCCGTGCTTTAGACATCTGCTCTGATAGCAGAAAAGCCTGGATAAGTGATTAATACTGTGTCAAGGATTTGCAAAGTTTCTGCTCTGAGTCGAGCACTTGTGACAATGAAGCCACTAATCTCTTTGCTAAATGGGAGAGACTAGAACGATCTGGGGGAAAAAAGGGTCATTCTCATGACCCCCAACCTCAAAACCGCAAAATGTGCTGCTTGAGAAGTTACTAACAAAAACCTGTTAATTTTGGCACCCCAGGAGCTTTGAAATGGCCTAAAATATGTGATGGAACAACAGTTCCACCGTGCACAGGCTGTGAGTTCAGAGGTCCTGGTGTCTTGATGGTTTCTGGATTTCTTATCTTGATACACAAAGAGTTTCAGACAAATCTCAGTGTGCATTAACTTCACTATTATCAGATCATTTCAGCTGGTGATAAACGGGCAGCTCTGCCCTGAGAATGGGAGTTCAGGAGGGGTTTGGACAATGCCCTCAGGCACAGGGTGGGATTCTTGGGACTGTCCTGTGCAGGGCCAGGAGCTGGATTTAGATGACCCTTGTAGGTCCCTTCCAACTCAGGGTATGCCACAATTTTATGACCCCCATTTCGTGAAGGAAAACAGCAGTAGGTCCTCAACTCACAGTCTGTTGGTTTCAGACATTTCCTTATGGAACAGGGATAATGGACGGGGAAAATGGAATTAAAAATGGTGTTTGAAATGGGAAACAGTGGTTTCTGCCAAACTGGAGAGCCACATGGGAGTCTTTTAGGTCGTACAGCTGAGAGGCAGCTTCTGCCAAAGCATCATCTCTGTGGGATGCAGGATTGTCTCCAAACCACCCCACTAATGTCCCATCCACGTCATTCCACGAGTACAACTACCGTGGACTTAATTAAACATCAGTAAATGCTGAAAGGAAAGAGAAATTTTGGGGTTTTTGGCTCAACAGCCATTCACCATCAGTGTGTCTAACAGGGCTGTGGGCATGGGGGCAGCCAGGACAGGGGGGACACACACCTGGGTGTGTCCCACAAAGATATCCCAGATGGAGCGGAGCTGTGCACCAAAACACAGCTTGGAGACAGCAACATCAAGGAGGTGAAGTCACTGATGACTAAAAAAACCAAAAAAACAACCAAAAAAGAAGCGACTGCTTGATCTAAGCCTTTCTACTGTTTACCAGCAGCCGTTGCCCAAACACCACCAGAGAACATCCAGACTACACAGGTTATTCCCTGGGGTACAGAAGTGCTTTGTTGCCAGTGTTCAATGAGTGACAAATCAAATCCAGGGATCTCCAGCTGGGAGAATGATCTGCCATCTGCTCGTCATTCGTTTGGGAAGTCTTTTCATACTGGGATGGGAGAGATAAGACTCAAATGATTGGGAGGCTACAGAGAAACACTGTGTGTCTTTTTATCCTTTAAGAAATCCCATAAAAAAGCTTCTCACTTTGAATTTAGTACAAATGTGGATTTCAGGCTCTGAAATTGAGTACTTCTTTTTGAGGTGATGAATCTTGAAAGGGAAAAAAGGCCACTTTTCTTCCTTGCAAAGCCTCCCAAGTTGATCAGTTGGATCCACTTGATGAAACTCGGAGGGTTTGCCTTTGACCAGCAGCGTGCTGGAGTCTCCAGCAGAGGATGGATGGCCTGGAAGGGAAGCCAGTGGATGGGCCAAGGGAACTCAGTTTTGTGGAGATTGCTCCTGAAAGGGACAAGAACTTTCCTCCTCGAAACGTCCCTAGCGACAACTCCCAAAGCAGCAAAAACCGAGCCAGCAGAATGGAGAAATTTTGTATAAATCTTTAATAAGCACAAGGAAACGCTACAAAATGTTCATTGTCAGGCTGCTGATTTAATTCCAGTTGTGGGGAAACATCTGTTTGTCTTCGCTCGAGCTTGGTAAGCACCATGAAGCATTAGAAATAATGACAGAGTTGTTACATTTGCAATTTCATTATGGTTCTGGGTTTGTTCTTTGATAAAGCACATTCAAAATCACAGCAGATGCCAGCTCTCAGCATAATTTTTGAAGGATTAAGTCTTATTCTGATCAGGTTTGAAATAAAATAGGTAAAGAGATTCTGAACTCCTGGTAAATCCCTTCATAATTAAAAAGAGGGAATTTGTTTCAAGCCTAATTTGAAGGATTTCTTTAGGATGATACTGCTGTAGTTCGCTATCCACCTTTGTTGCAATTAATCATGTAATTACAATCAAAAGGGATCTGAGCAGGAATACTGATAAGAAATGGGGACTTTGAGTAACACTGGACATCGTGGTAAAACTTGTCGGCATATGAAAAATCAAGGACTTTTGTCCCTCACTTTTGACATTGCTTGACCGGGTCTGCAAGGCCAAGAGGTTAAAATAAATTCCCTTATTTTACAAGGAAGTAGCAAAACCAAGGGACTTCACGGCCCATGTCCAACAAGGAAACAAATTGAGAAGCTGCTATTTGAACAGCCTACAGGAAATTCAATTTAAATGGTTCCCATGAATAAATGTCTTTTAAGTGAGCTTTGTTTTGATGATACCTTTGCCCTGACTTTCTTTTGTTCTGCAGAAATATTTGTTGGTTTTTGTTGTTGGGTTTTTTTTATGGAAGGTTTCTGTTCAGTGATTACTACAAGTCCTTGACTCCAAAGGACACAAATTGCCAGGTCCAAGCGTGTCTGTGGAAATCAGGATTGATGGACAAGGGAATCAACTCGAGCCTCCACCCTGGGTTAGAGATAAAGCTCAAGTGTTGAGACATGAATTATTTGCTTGCGGAGACAGGACGGGTCCAAGACGTCAAGAGGAATATTTGGTTTGTTTTCCCTGATTTTTACGACTCTTTCTCATGCCTGTGTTTGAATGCAGCTGGTGGATTTCAGGGAATTAAAATCAAGTCTTGCTCAAGTAGTAGATTCAGCAGGAGAGAGAATTTAGTGAGGAATCACAAAATATAATATAAGATACACATGCATGACCAGGAAAGTCAGCAGTGATGGAAAGCTGCTCCTGTAGATAAAAGAATTGGGTCAAGGGAGAGAGAGCTGGTGAAGAAAAAGTCTTGAGCACCTTTATCAGGAAAAAAAGGAGCCGAATTGGCTGTCAGAAAGTGAGAGAACGAGATTAGAAAATCAAATGGCACGGCCTCTCCTGCTCCTCTTTGTCAGGGTTCAGCTGGGCACCCCTCTGAATTTATATTGGCATTATCTTTGGACATTTGGAGCTGCTGTAAAATACAGGTGATATTTAAATGTTGGGAAATTTCCCATAAAATGTGAGGTCTATATTCTAATTCCCAAATATAATTACCTTGGAATAATTTGGGATGTAAACCAGGTGCTAAATAGTCAAACCCACAAACTCACCATCTTCTCTGTCCCAGGAAATGCCATTATAGCTTCTTTTAAAGTTGGCAAAAGTCCTGATGTCCTAAATCTCTAAAATAAAATTAATGAATCCTTGTATTATGTAGCATCTCAGACTGAATTATAATACAAAAAACGAACTTTTGGGAAAAGTCTACAAATCTGGCTCAGCCCCTTTTTTTATTGCCTTTCAAATATGGAAAATAAATTCCATTATATATTTGAAAAAGGTTGTTTTAGGATCACCCACAACTCAAACAATGGGCACTTTTTACCCTATCTAGGTTGTACTACATTTAGTCCATTTTCTTCCCGCAGCTGAACGACTGTGACAGATTTGAAACTAAAAATAGTTGCACAATCACTGGAATAACACCAAAGTTATAGCAGGAGCCTGCCACGGATCTCTCTGGACATGGACAGTGCCTCAAATTTGTAATTGTGGGGGAAGAGCTTTCAAAGGACTCCAGCTGATCTGAAACTCCATGGGCATGGAAAGCTCTGGCTGTAGGGAAAGAGCAGATGGTTTTAGCTGAAAACTTTCCTGCTTACCTGAATTATTGCTCCATAATTTGAGATTTTATTTCGTTTAAATTCCACCCTGATTTTTTTGTCTGTATGTACATTTTAAAATACTGTATTTTGACTTGAGGCAAAAAACCCACAGGGATTAAAAACCTCATAAAAGTTATCAAAAGGCTTTTTTTTTTTCCTCTTGTAATTAATATCACCTGCTAATATTAAATACAGCCTCTTGGTCAGGAGTTCTCCCACCTGGAAACTGCTGGAGGATTGGAGTTCGTTCTGTAGAATTATTTTTCTTCTAATAGCGTCCTTTTTTAGGACGTTTTCCTAATGTTTATGTATTAACTCTGATCCTGGATAATTTTAGGACAATTAAGTGCAAGAAAACATAGAATTATGGAATCATTCACATTGGGAGAGAGTTTTCAGATCTTGACATCCAACCATCAACCAGCAGTTCCACCATGTTCCATTAAACCTTAAGTCCCCAGGTGCCGCATCCACAGGGAGGGGCTGGAGCCCCATCCATCCCTATGGAAATTCACTATAAATGAAATAAAAATTGCATCGTGCAAACTAGCGTGGCCCCTTTTTTTTTTTTCCTGTGGGGAAAGTGTTTCTGCACAGCGTGAAGAGCACTTGTTTGGCACAAACTGTGTAAATTCTCCTCTCATTTCCGAGGGAAGGATAAGGCAAATGGGCAAAATGTTATGGGACCCTCAGAAATGAGATTTGTTTTTTCTCCTTCCATTCAGCCTCGTTAGTGTTAAACCCTCCAGCGCCCCTCTCCAGCTGCCAGATTGATTGAAAAATGCACATTTTGATACAAACACTGCCCATTGTTTCACCTGGCTCTTAGTTTCTAATTCCTGGGGAAAAGTCCCTCTTTTTATTGCTTGGTTTGGAACGGCCTCAATTTAACCCCACAAGGAAGAGCTGGATGAAATATAGGCAATATGGACAAATATCAGCTGGGTTTTCTATAAAAATAGACTGAGAATACACCCTGCAATCTCTCTCCTGCACCCAGATGGCAGCAGGATGCTCCTTATAGCACAGGACAGTGCTTTGGAGAGAATGTTCAACATCCCCGCCTCTGTTTATTATGATTATTTAAACCACTTTAAAAAAACAAACACCATCCCCAACATAATAATTGTAAGGCAGCTTCATGACCTTGGAAAAGCTGGGTTAAATACAGCTCTAATTTCTCCCACCACAAAAATCTATACGGAAGTGGAATAGCTCTGGATGTCCAATTAATTTCTATTTTTTTTTAATTTTTTTTTTTTTTAAGGAGGAGGGAGGATCTGAATGTTTAGGGCTGTAATACATCCTTGTGGGATTTAGGTTCAATTATCTGCTTTTTCCTGGATTTCTTCTATCTCCTCAAGTAATTTAGCTCATATCCACACTTAGCTCGGGTCTATTTAGTTATGGAGACCTTGTTTTAATGAGGGCTGAGTTGCCCAGGCAAGGACAAAGGTATTGTTGAGGCTTAGCAGTGCTGAGCATGAGCTAAATTCTGGTCTGGTCAATAAGATCCTGGCTTTTGGGAGGTGTCTGAGGAGTTGCTCATGGAAATCTGAAGTTCTGGGTGTTAACTTTGGAATTTAATGGCCGGGAGACGAAAGCTGTGCATAGTAAGGAAAAAAAAGGGAAATAAAAGCCAACAAAAACCAGCAAGCTGGTGATGGCAGAAATAAAGAAGAGGCTTTATTTCATCTCCTGCCCAGGACTGTTTTACTGAGGACCAGCAGTGAGACAGACGTAGCCTTCCCTGGACCACAGGCAATGACTTTTCCCTCAGCTGAACCAAGATCTTGTGCCTGGTGTCCGCAGGAAAACCGAGGACCAGGCAGAGCTCTGGTCCTGCACCAGTACACTGGGAATGCACCATTCCTGCTCAAACTGGGGCAAAATTCCCTGCTCTTGGCTCCTCAGCAATGGGAAACTGGGTAAGGTGCTGCTGGTTTACAAAACCACATCCAGGGCTGGGTGTTGGCTGCAGGATCAACTCTTAATTTTATGTGCTTATAAATTCTCTGGAGATAAAAAGGTCCTGAGTCATCTGTTTTGGGAGCCAGTTTGAGCCCAACTGCACGGTGACCAACCCTTTAAAATTCAGCTGGGTTTGTGGATGTTAATACATTTGCAGAGCATGAAGGAATGGATGTTGTTCCCTGCTGGGGATTGTGATTTACAGTGGTCGCTTTAGGTAACCACGAATGGATCTTAAAACTCCTCAGAAAATCATCTGGATGTTGTGCCAGTACAGTTGGAATCTTTGGAGTTGGAGTATGGGATTTTCTCTTCCCTGTGTTCAGCACCAAAGCCACCAAAACGACTTTTTAAAAATCGGAAAGGCTGGGAGAGTTGGGATTGTTCACCCTGGAGAAGAGAAGCTTTGGTGTGACCTAACTGTGACCTCCCAGCACCTGAAGGAGCTGCAGGAAAGATGGAAAGAGGATTTACAAGGGACAGAGTGACCAGAAAAGGAGGAATGGCTTCCCACTGCCAGAGGGCAGGGATAGATGGGATATTGGGAAGAAATTCTTGTGTGGGTGGGGAGGCCCTGGAATAGAATTCCCAGAGAAGCTGTGGCTGCCCCTGGATCCCTGGAAGTGTCCAAGGCCAGGTTGGATGGAGCTCTAAACAACCTGGGGCAGTGGAAGTTGTCCCAGGGGGTGGAACTGGATGAGCTTTCAGGTCCCTCCCAACCCACACCAGTCTGAGAATCTGTGATTATATTATGATATCATTATTTCTGCTTTGCATCCGTATTTTATTTGTTTCTCCCCTTCTTATCTACCTTTTGTCGCACCGTAGAATTTTTCTAGGATTTAAAAGCGTGAGTGAAAAGGAGATGGACAAGTGGAAGAAGAGACTTAGCTTGTCCTGAAGCAGCGTCTGAAGTTTTGCAAGGGGAAATTGTCTTTGTGGGAGGGTGCCAGGGCCTGGTGCAGACAGTGTGGGAGAGCTGGAAGGAGCTGGAAGGAGCAAGGGTAGGCAGCTCCTATTCCTTCAGCTGGGAGAAGATCATCTCGGGGAAAAAAGCCACTCCATCATGCAGTGAATTATCTCACCTGCTAAAGGTTTCAAAGTTTCAAGGCCACTCTTACAAAGCTGTGACAGAGGCGCATTTGGAGAGCAGCACGGAGATGATCCATCATTGATGACAAATCCAAGTTTTCCTGTTAGGATGTGCAGGAGTGCATGGCAGACATCTGTTCCCTGTGCCAGAGCAGCAGCCACCGCTTGTTTTCTCAGCTCTTCAGAGGAGTAATCTGCCAGAACCCGAGCGGAATTACTCAGGGCGTGGCCACTTTAGTGCACGTAATCTGGGGAAGAATGGATCTCTGAACAGATGAGTTCATAAAATATGGATTTCTGACATTTAGATCCATCACAGGAACTCTATAATCAGGCCCTTTTTGAAGCACAGTGCACACAGAACATTCTGAGACCTTGCAGATGTGATTAAACCAACCTGCCCTGTGTTGCTCCAGTGAAAACCACGCTCCAAAATTCCAACCTGCCCACACTGCTTTTATCAACATTTAACTCCCAGCAGTCTCAGACTTCCATGTATCCACCTGAGCTGCTGCTGTGTCACTGATGTATTTTACTATTGAGTTCTTTTTCTAAACCAGCTTTCCTGGTTAGATCTTCTATTTTCAGATACCAAGTTCAGTATTCAGAAAGTTCTCCCTATAAAATCTATATATAGTTCATTCTATTTATGTGTATCTCCTCATATTCCCTAAATAGTTTAAATAGTTGTTCTCTCTTTAGATAAACTATTTTTGTAGTTTACGTAGAAATTCTGCCTTTACATGAACTATTTTTATAGATGGTTTGCACGGATCTTCTCTGCTTATACAAATTATCTCACAGAGAGAGTGTCAACTCCATTTCAAGAGTTCTACCTGTGTGTTACGTGCAGAAAGAGGTGATATTTATACAGATGACATTTTTACAGGAAGGTGGGATGCTCTGGCTCTCAGGGAGGTTGGGCTTGGCTCCTGGGCAGGGGCTGTGGGTGCCACCTGTGCCCCGTGACCGGTGACGCACGCGCGGGATCCGGCCGCTCCTCGAAATCCAGCGTCTGTACAAAAGCCCAGCCTGGTCCTGGAGAGGCTTCCAAGCAGCTCAGGATTTAGCAGAGTTTTCATCAAAGGTCTGAGGGCAGCGGGGATTTGATTTCCTTTCCCACAGCCATCTGTAAGACGGGGGAGAACAGCTGCTCCTGCAGCAGGTGCCAGCTCCCAGATTTCCTGGGAGAGAAGCTAACGAGGTTTTAGGAGGTCTGGCTGTCAGATCAAGATTGTCATTGGATGTCTCTGGTTTTGCTCTATTAACCAGGCACTGTGTTTATTAAAAATTAAGGGTTAAACACCTGGAACAAAATATCTCCCTCAAAAAAAAAAAAAAAAAACAACCAACCAACCAAAATTAGAATGTAGAGACCAGGAATGGTCACGGAGAAGAACCTGCACTGAAAATCCATGTGATCGAGGCAGGTTCTGATAATATTTTCAGAGTTTAGTTGTAATGTAATCTAGAAGCAAGAGGACAAGCAAAGTGGAGAGATAAAACCAGGTAAATATGAGTAAGCAAGGATGTGCACCACTGGCCTAAAAGGAAAGGAAACAGCTCTGGTGAAGAAAACCATGGGAAAGCCTCATCTGACAGGGTAGAACCCAGAGCAGGCATTAATGCTGTGAACTGTGTATTCAGGGTGGTTCAAACAGTCCCGTTCATGGGAGGAATTTAACAAATTCTGGAGTCCAATTCCCAGCGTTGACCCAGTGCTTTAGGCTGGAGCAGCGTTGTTGCATGAGCTGGGCTTGGTCCAGCTTCTGATGCTCCTCTGAGTGGCTGAAGATCCCAATCCAAACATTGTTATTTTTTCTGAAATAAATTTTCTGGCAAAGTGCTTTGCTTCTGCTTATTCAAGAATTCAGTTAATATTAATTCATAATAATTCTATTTATCCTCTTTTCTTTCGTAAAGACAAACTTCTTACAGCTCTCTCTAATTCAGGTATTATTTCTGTTGTCTTCCAGGTTCAAGTGATCACCCTGAGCAGTTTCAGACCTTAACCAGGTAACTGAGGTTATTGATTTTCTCTAATCAACCCTTCAAATTATGGAGGCCAAAGACAACACTGTAAAGTAGAATACTTTATTTCCAGCACCTCTACAGACTCAAATGAACTAAAATGTTTCGCTCAGAGAATCTGTGGGCTGATGGTCTCTCAGTTAATGCAGTGCCCAGTTACGGAAATGTAATTAAATCAAGGGAAGTTCTTGTTTTCATTCCCACATTTTTCAGTACTAATGACAATAAATACATTAATTTGTTATCATCCTAATTCATTGAGCTGTCACCTCGCTTTATTAGGTCAAATCAAAGATACTGCGCTGAAAGGAACACATCTATCAAAATCTGACATTTCAGTTTTGTTGGTCTTCCAGGAAATATTTACCTGGTAAACACTGATGAATATTCTGCCTATTTTAATTGTCATTCTCAGCTATCTTGGACAAACATTTCAATGACTGCTGTGGCTGAAATGCAGATAAAAACCACCTCATAATCTCTCTGAGGGTGTTCATAACCCAGTTACTCGGGGCTTGGAACCTTCCCACTGAGCTTGTTCCAGTCCCACAACGGAAATCACTCAAAGCTGAAGGTCTGGATCAAAAAAATTCTACTCGTATTTTATCACATAAATTGCAAGAGATTTTCTGAATATTTTCATTTTAGACATTAGGGCTAATTTCTCTCGGAGTTCACTCACAAAATGATGTTAGAAACAGTTGTAACAACAGAATATTTGATACTGAAAGTTGCCCGGAGGCTTGGAAATGATTCAGTGGAGGGAGGCAGTTTCCCAAAAGAAAAGAAGCCTTTTTTTTTTTTTTTTCCCCCAACAGAATCCAAAGGTCAGACCATTTCAGAAATATTTTAGTTATTAGTGGAGATGCTTAAAAGCTTGAAGGAAAAATGTGAATGTGTCATTCCCAGTTTAGAGTCAGCCTCCAGCTCATTTGATTTTAAGATGGTTTCACTTTCATGATATTGTACAGAAGATTTGAAGATATGAATGTCACAACCAAAGGAATTCATTATCTGTGTCCTTAAATTTGGGTGGAATTCCGTGCATTTTAACATCCAGAGCAGGGACTACTCGCGCACTGCTTTATCTGGGGATTGTTGAACCAGCAGGCATGAGGCCAAAACACAGCTTTTGGGAAACCCAGGCTATAGCCCAGTTCTAGAACCGGTTTTTTACAACTCCTGCCGCAGTGTTCTGATGCACAAAGCCACTGTTTTACCAGAATTTGTGAGAAGTTCAGCAGAGCACCAATTCCCCCCATGTGGCGAGCCTGAACACGCTTTTTTCCACAGCTGCTCTTCCGTGACTCCTTTTTCTCTGGAGACTTTGGAAATGATGCTGTCGTGGAGGTTGAATTAAAAGCTCTCCAGGGAATACAGACACATTTTCTGGGAGTCAAAGGGGAGGACGGGGAGGGTTTCCTCTGCAGGAACAAAGGTCTAAGGCAGGTCCTTGAGTTCACTGAGCTGTGCTTAAGAAGAATTAATTTCTTAAGAAATAATACCCGAAAAGCAATGCAAATAAACAACTTACTGGAAAAAAAAAAATACTTTACCTGTGACGAGAATTATATCTGCTTCAGTGAACCTGAGCAGGTTCTTTTGTTATTAATGCCTCCTGACTAATTTAGTTGCTAATACCTGCTAATTCCATTTTTATCAGCTCGGAGGAAAAACCAAACCCCGTCATAAAAACGCTGCCTGTAGCCAAATAAACTCTCTCGTGACACATTTCAAACAGGTTACATAAAACTTCAAGCTTGGTGGAGATTAAAAGGAAATGGGAAAAGTCTCTCAGAGTCACAAAGGGTCTCAGTGCTTAACAGCACCCAGGGAAACCAAACTTCTGGGTTCTGGGATAGATTTTAAAGATGAAGGCCGAAGGATGATGTGCCCCACCCTCACAGCCAGGAATTCCTTCCCAGTATCCCATCTATCCCTGCCCTCTGGCAGGTGGAAACCATCCCCCCTTGTCCTGTCCCTTCCTGCCCTCGTATAAGGTTTCTCACCATCTTAAAGTTCCTTTCCAACCTTAATTCTGTTATTTTGGGATTTTAACCCTCATCTAATTTGTTCGTGGAGGTGAAAGAGAAATCTTTACCCACGAGAACATCTGCTGCAGTTAAGAACTATTTTCTCTGCCTTTTCAGAGCCGCTGCAGAGCCAGGACTTTTAAATCAGCTCTGATCTCTTCTGTTTCTCGAGGTGGACCACGCAAGCCATGGAATTTTGTCTTGGAAAGGGATGACCAGACCATGGAGACCTCATCACTTAACAGTTTTCTATAATTGTGTTTTTTATTTCCAGAAAAACCTGCAGCTTTGGTGTTGGCCCAACCTGGACAGGCAGTTCTGGACAGGATTCTGCTGATTCTGATATTGCAGGTGAGTGCTGCAATATAAATTCAGGGTTTATCATTTCTTTATCCACTTCGTTGACCTGCTTTATCAAGTTCCAGGGAACTGGAATTACCTGCCAGAAGCACACGTCTGAGAGTAATTCCTGGTGATCCAATGCTATCTCCTCTCTTTTTTTCCTGCTAAACCAGGAGCTGAACCAAAGCTGGCTCCTTCCAAAGGCAGTGCCCGCATTCCTTACCCACGTGCCGTAGTTTTAAGATCCCGAAGGAAGGGCTGGTATTATCACATCCCAGTTTTACTCCTCGTTTCCAAGCTCTGTGGAAATTCCTTTGGCATTTCCACAGCTGGGCAAGCTCTGTTCATCTCAAACTGAGCTGAAGAATGACCTTGGCCAGGCTTGAGCTGCTTCTTGCAGCAAAACACCCCGATGTCTGCTCACAAAGCACCTGGCAGAAGGAATAACTCCCAAGGAATAGTGGGATTTTCCCACAGGAAGGCTTCAGACCACCCAGACTGAGGGTTGAGGACACAAACCTCCCTGTTACTGGCAGGAAGGTGACAGTGAGGTTTTGCTGAAGTCACAGAGTCACAACTTTTTCCCACTGTAGGTGATTCCTCTGCAATCTCTTCTGTGCCTTGATTGGCAAGAAATAAAAATGGGGAGGGGGAAACCTAAGGAAGGCCGTGAGCAAGATGGAGAGAGACAATTCATGAGAGAATGGAGGGACAGGACCAGGGAGAATGGCTTCAAACTGACAGAGAATAGGGATAAGTTGGATACTGGGAAGGAATTCCTGGTTGTGAGGGGGTGAGGCCCTGGCACAGGGTGCCCAGAGCAGCTGTGGCTGCCCCTGGATCCCTGGCAGTGCCCAAGGCCAGGTTGGACAGGGCTTGGAGCAGCCTGGGACAGTGGAAGGTGTCCCTGCCCATGGCAGGGGTGGGACAAAATGATCATTCAACCCAATGTTGAATGTTCTTTTCAGCCCAAACCATTTTGTTCTTTTCAACCCAAACCATTCTGTTTCTACGATCCAAGAAAAAAGATGTGGGGAAGACCTCAGGCCTTTCCTGACTCTCCCACACGATGCCCTCACACCCATCCAGAACCATCACAGTTCATCTCCTAGAAAACAAATTTATCACCACTCCAAGCTGGCAGCTCTGTTTATAGCCTGCAATTACTCCAGGCCCCATAAATGTGGATGGAATTAAGTGTTAATATCTGTCTGTATGAGGAGTGCAACAGCACATCAGCACTGAGTGTTATTATGTGAAGGTAATTAGTGACACAAGGCTTCAGCTGGATCTTAATGTATTTATTGATATTTCTTTTTATAATCATGTTCCTCTCCCATTATTACGATTTTATTCTTTATTCAGCTGGTAGGTGATAACCTTGGAAAAGATACTTGTAATGATAAACTTGGGACATTGTTTTTAAATGTGGAAGTACATACTTAAAACATCTCTTATTAAGCCTTCACTCATCAGTATTGATTTTTCCAGGAAACAGAATTTCCCTCATCTGAGAGCACAGGAATAAGAGATGAAAAGGGGACTGAACATTTTTTAGGCAGTTCTCACTCAGCAAACTATTATATTACTACATTTCCTTCACCCCCTCTAATCGGAAATGAAAGTGTTCAGAGGTTGGTAACAGCTAATTGGGGAAGGTTACAATCCTCTCTTTGGAAGTTTGACTTGGAACCAAAGGGTTTAGGGTCAGGTAAACACTCTGCCATGAGCTCAGTTAAGTCCTTTTGCTGGATACCAGAGCCAAGGAAGCAAAAATCACGGAGTAAACTCCCCACAGTCAATAAACAATAAGGAACCTGTCAAATGTAAGTAAAAGCAGTGAAAATTAGGCAATGGTGGGATCTACAAACTGGAGCAACAAGACAGAAGAGTGAGAAAATTAATGCCAACACCTCATAAAAATTACCAGTGGCTTCGGCTGAGTTTCTCACAAGTAAATGTCAGCTGAGCCAGGGGCTGCAAACACCTCTGGAACTGGAATATTAAAATTACTCGGAAGGCAAATCCCTTAAACACAGGGAGAAAGGTGCCAGACTCGGAAACTGAGTAAAGCATTAATGAGCAACAGCTGAGGAGAGGCAAACCCAGCCCTGGAGCTCTCCACGCTCGTGTTCCCACCCCTGGGTTAAATTCCTCCCATTTTGGGCAAATTGCTCGCTGGTGGCTGGGGCTGAACTGGTGGGACACCGACGGGAGCAGGACGGGAGTGCTCAGTGGGGTCACCCAGCATGGTGGGGTTTGGGTGTGTTTACACTCCTGTAACCAAGCTGGGGTTTGGTTACCAGCAGAGCAAAATTTAATTCTCATTAACTTCCCCGCTGACATAAACAAATCCTCACCAGGAATCCTTTCGAATTCCTGTCTTGTTAAGGCAAGCTGGGGCTCACAAAAAGCATTTCCCCCTAATTCATCTGCTCATTAGAAAGGTTTTGTTATGCTTTATAAATGCATTTCTCTATTTTCATCGGCGTCACCCATCTTTTTCCCAAAAAAATGTATTTTTTTCCATGAAGAATCCATGTCATGAATAGTTCCAAACCCTGGTGAGAGCTGAGCCGAAGACGTGGTTGAGACAATAAAGGTGTAGCCAGAAAGTTACAGAGTGCAGGAACTGCTCGTTCACCACTGAAACTCCTCTCCTCCACCTCAGCCCTACTCAAACCCTTCTGTTTAACTGCCTTTTCTTTCTTTTTCTTTTCCCCAGGTTCTGTCCCTTTTGCTGGATGAATCCAAAAAGGAAAGGGTCACACAGCACCTTCCATGCTCACCCTGGTCTTTGCTTTCTGGTAAGATTTGGCTGGGCGTGAACACATGAAAAAGTGGGAATTCTTCCACTGCCAAAAAAAAGGCTGGGATTGAGTTTTTTTCCACCTAAAGACTGTTGTAATTAGGACTTGAGTGGCAGAAATGCCATTAAAATTACCCTAAACAAATAATAAGGACCTGCTTTAATCCCACATCTACAACAGGGTGAGTTAGAAGCCCAATTTTAACTTAATTCCTGCAGTACTGTGTCTTTAATTATTGTGGCCCAGCATCACTCCCACAACAATCAATCAAAATTGGAAATATGACACCAATTAATCTGCTACAGCGGCCACCACTTTTCCCTTGCATTTCAGAGTTTATATAACAGAACTCTCATTATACCTTCAAGAAAAAAAAAAAAAGAAAAACAGAAGAAGAAAGAAATAGCAGGCAAGAAATAGATGTCTTGGTCTTTCATCTAAATTTAATGAGAAAAAGAGTTGCAATGAAATTAGAGATGTGCTGAACTATCCATAGGAGATCCCAAGCCATTATTAGCCTGCTCACCCTGCTACTTATCTTCAAACGCACACACCAGCAGCAGAAAGGATTTAGGTTACATTTTAGTAATCCAAATCTTGTAGGTACCGGGGTTTAGTGAAACTGGAGCACTCGTTACTATAATTTAGCTACAAAAAAAAAGAGCAGCATTTAGTGAAGTAAGAGGTCTGGCTTTAAACGCACAAAAGCGAGGAGTTTGGGGGCTGTGGCAGCGAGGCTGGAGTGTCAGTCTGGATTGCCAGCCCTAAAGCTGAATTTCCGTGGGTTTGGGGATTTGTCAAGTATTTAAGAGTGTTGAAATGTAAACTTTCTTCTTGATGATATTCAAACCTCTGTAGAACGGCCCTTAAAGAGGGAAAAATACAGCAGGAAGGAGCAAAATCAGCAACGCCGGCGCGGCTGTGGTTAGGAGCAAATCCTTGTCTCGAATGCCCAGAGCAGGAACTGACATCTGAGTTCCCTCCTAACCACGGATGAGGAGGAGCTGGGATCTCTCAGGAGAACTTCTGCCTCTCTCTGCCTCAGTTTCCTGGACTATCACCTGCAGAGGCCTCTTTTTTTGGTGGTAAAACTGCAATTGAACCAAAATGAGACCACATGAATATTACGATAATGTGGCCCTGGGTGTCTGAATCTAATTGATCAAAACTAAGAACTGTGATGGAAAAATTAATTGGAAAAAAGCATTATGAGAGATACATAAACTACATCTATTTCTCTATTAATCTAAAATCTCTGTTTCTCAGTAATCCAACTTATTCTCAATGCAATTTCTCTCTTAGTGGTGCTGGGTGGAAGGAGGAAGCATCATTGTGTGTAACACAAATGTGCTATGAAAAAAACCCTTTGTGGCACGTGGAAATGCTGAGGAGTGAGTTCAATTCTGTGAAATTCAACAAATTCTGGACAACAGCACATTTCAACAGTGGCTTTAACTGAGTACAGCTCCTCCTTTATCCGTGTCCCCCTGGCAGTGAGCTGGGAGCTGCTCAGCCACTGATTAACTCAGGTTACCACACGGGTCTCCCAATTAATAAAAATCAGCATCCAGTGGTCCTGTCAGACATGGAGCTGCATTTCTGACAGCAAATTCGTTACCTGGAGCTCTCCCAGTTGCTGCTCTCCCTGTTCCATCACTCCTGCTTGCTGGGCTGGGCTGTGGAGACAGAGTTCACTCCTTGGTGGAATAAGTTCCTCTCATTTGAATTCGAAATGGGTGACATCCCATTATTCATCTTCATCTAAATTCAGGTGAACATGCAATTAAAAGGGCTGTGATAGCTGTAAAATAAATCCTCCAGTGCCTCGAAATATCTGACTCTGCCAATGTTTGGAGCATGAGGGAATGTGAGAAACACTCACTGAGGGTGGGCAGGCAGTAATTGTTGCAGAGGAGGGCAAAAGGCAGGAGAGGGGCTTTGGTTGTATTTCCACCAGGATAAACAAGGCCTCAGAGTGGGGAGAAGTTAGATGGAAGTTGTATCCCAGGAAGTGCTCAAGGTCAGGCTGGATGGAGCAACCTGGTTTAGGGAAAAGTGTCCCTGCCCATAGCAGGGCTTGGAATTTGATCATATTTTAGATCCTTCCAACCCAACCCATTCTCTGGCTCCATGATTTTATGATAGGTGATAGATTTTGCACCATAACCATGCAAAACCAGGGTTTTTTTAAAATTATTTGTCATTGTTCATATGAAAGCTACAATGAAGAGGTCCCAGAAATTGTGTTATAAATACTTTTTTAGGAAGTCCTTTGCAGCTTTGTATCCTACAGACCTATTCCTCCAGTTCAGGACCTTATTGCTTGCCTGAGACTCAAGATTTATATCATTAATTCTCCAAAGTTAACCACCTTGGGTTCAGTTAAATCTGTTCTTAATTGAAGTTTGAGTAACTAATGGCACAATAAACCAGTTTATTATCCATAAAGAGAGGGCTTTTTCTCCTGCTTCGTGCACTGTAACGAACCACAGAGACAGCGTTATATTTCTTCCAGAGAAAACAGAATTTTGAGTATTTTTGGGTCGGTAGAAACTTGTGGAGAGTCAGAAACAGCCCTGAACATTCACTTCCTGGACCTTTAAGGCCTCTTACTTTCTGTGCAAGAATTGGCTCAGTGGCTTCCAATTTGAAATCATTACTCTCAATTTTCTAACAGCAGCCAGCAAATATCACCCACATCAGCCTTTGCAGAAATCTTCCACATATTTCCCACCAAAGCAGGAGTTTAATAAGCAATTAATTGCTGAAATGATGCAGAGCTATCTGCAATCAGCGTTTCGAGACATTGCAACAAATTCAATTCAGAAGACGATTAAAGAGGAGCTGGTGAATATTCCTAACTGGACCTGGTTAAAAAACAATTAAAATAAAAACAATTAAAAACTGGTGGCCCACTCTGCAGTGGGGATTTGGAAAACGAAGCCCGAGTGTTTAAAATAAACTCCCTGGAGAGGTTTGGAATGGGTTCAGACAGGGCGGGAATGCTCAGAAGCTTTAGAGCTGAAGGCAAGATCCTCACCAAACCCATGAGGTCCTGGCTGGTGGAAATTGCTGTGGTCTTTTACACCACTTGTAGTTCTGGAAAGTTCATTAAAATTAAGGTTTTGTCTAATTGAGCAGCTGATATCCATCTCTTTCATTCCATTTGTCCCCTGTTTGCCTGGCTCTAAACCCAAGGTTTCGCTTGGAAGCTCTTGGTGGTATCTGAATATTTCTCCTCATGTCTCTGCCTGTATTTATCTGATCTTCTGGTAAATCCTTCAGGGCTGAATCTCCTGAATCCATTATCCAGGCTGCACTCGTGGAATCCAATTCAATAATTCAATACTACTCAAAAAAAAAAAAAAAGGAACCTATTTTTAGAAGTTCAGCTCCTCATTCAGCTTTTTCTGCACAACCAACTGCAGCTGGGGATCATTTTTCATATTTCCCTATCAGTGTTTTATCAGCTCTTTCAGTTTGGGATGTTAATTGGACTGAATTAATTCTTACCAACACACCGGGAGGAAAATGATCAAAAATTACACCCAGACTTTTATAAATGGTACCTCTCTAATATTGACGTTTTTAATGGATTTATGTTCTAGATACAATATTTGACCTCTAACCTAAAAAGTGGGGGATTCGTGTGGCACAAGAAAATATCATTTCATGATACAGCAGCAAAACGAGACTGATATTTTGTTAGAAGTGTTTGCACATGAAATGTGCTATGAAAGTTAATTTTATTACTAAATTGGTATACAAAGCTGAAAGGCTGAATCCCCAAAAGGGAGCTCAGCTGTCAATTCTTCAAGCACAATGCTACAACTAAAAATAAAAAATTCAATGTTCACATGAAATTTCTTGGCTTGAAGCGTGCAGAGCAGATTGTGCAGATCCTCTTGCTCCTGAATACTAATTTTACGTGTAAACACTTCCTTATTCTGGGCGGGATTGTTCTTCATTTGCCTCTCACAATCCCCATAAAACTGGAAAACAGGAAATTACCTCCCTTACAAAGGGAGGCTGGAAATTTATAGATATGAAACTACAGATGAAAGAGTCTCAGAAGTAAATTGTGTGTCCAGTGCTGGGTTTCAGCATCCCTGTGCCAGTGATGCCTGCTCCCATGGCATTGCTGAGCTTCCTGCCATCCCTGAAGGTCCTGCAGCAAAGCGGATTTGGGGTGATGGGGGCCCATGGGGTCAAATATTAGAAATTTATCTGTGTTGTGCATCAGTTTAAAATAAAAATGCTCATGCAATCAGTGAGATTTAGAAGGTGAGGGCCAGGGGAGAAGGGGAAGATCAGGCTTTAGCTAAGGCTGATCTCTTCCACCAACAGGTAACAGAATGGAAATAAACTCGTTGTGTCTGAGATTTGGGGGACAGCAAAACCACATTTTTATTAATGAAGTACCTCTAGCACACTATCCTTCCCATGGAAAAGAGCCACAATTTTCTCTTGGAATAATGAAGCGTCCAAGGCCAGGTTGGACAACACTTGGAGCAACCTGGTCTAGTGGGAGATGTCCCTGCCCATGGCAAGGGGTGGAAAATTAGATTGCATTTGGCACTCTGCACCTGCAAACCGAGATTGCTTTGGTCCCTGGTTCCTAATTTAGGTTTTCCTGCTCTATCACATTCCGGGGGCACCCCTGGGCCGTGAAAAGCCTTGTTTTCCTGTCACAGGAGTGCTGTGATTCCCAGCCAGGTGTGTGTATACTCCCTGCATTATTTATCCTTCCAGGAGCAGCCATGGAAATCCCTGCAGCTCGTTGCTGCTTCAGGCTGAGACCTGATTCAGACTGGCACAGAGAGGCTTTTTTTGTCTGTTTCCCTCTGCAAATAATCCCATCGTCCTGCAGACACTCCTTTATTAATCCAGCTGCTCCCCAAAGTCACCTCCTATGCTCTGCGGGTTGGGTTCTTCCCGTCACAAAAAATAAACTTTAAAGTGCTGTGAGTTTATAATTGATGGTTGGTTTGATGTGGGTGCATTTGTGTAAAAGCAAAGGTGCAGCCCCTGGTGGAGTGGCCAGGCCACTCAATGGGTGTTAAATCCCAAACCAGGGGAGCTGCCCTGTGGGCAGAGGAGTTTGGTGTTGGGCTTGGTGATCTTGGAGGACTTTTCCAGCCTTAATGAGTCCGTAATGATCTCACCCCCCACCTGCCAGCTCCACCCTTCTGCCCTGCCCTTGAAATCCGACCTGTTCCGTGCAAAATTGGTTTCTCAAGAGGGATTTTTGACCTTGGAAGGTACGGGAGGACTTTGCTGAGCACACAGCCATTTTTTAGATGAATTGAAGAGTCTCTTCACCAGCTTTGAAAAGAATAGTTCAGCTCCATAAATGTTTGGGGTTTTCATCTGACCCCGAAGTCAGGGAAATCTTTCCCTGTGGGAATCTCTGTGGGAGCTGAAAGCAGGAGCAGGTGCTGCACATCCCAACACCATCCCAGCAGCAGAATGTTCTTCCCTGGCATTTTAAGCTCTTCTCTGACAGCTTATCAGGCACCACGAGCTGAGCATTTGAGCATTTTAAAGTGAGAGCTAACAGGAGAAACAGCATCTTTGCACGGTGTCATTAGGAGATGGCATTTGCAAAAGAGAGTGGAAGACTTATTAAAATTTGATGTGTGCTTCAGGAGCCTCTCGAAAGTGAATCATCCCCCCTTCCAGCCGGGCTTTGTGCTGGCTCCCAGGCTGGCACCCCCGAATCCTCTGAATTTCAGGAGCTTTGTGAATTCACGATGACAGAGTGTCAGGAATTCAAGGACCAGCTTGCCACGGAGCATGGTTTGGATGGGAACATTAAAAAATTCCTGCCTGGAATTGTTCTGGCCCACCAGCGGGAGCGGAACTGCTGGTTGCTGGTGGAGTGGAAAGCAATTAGAGGAGAGGCTGCTGCTCAGAGCTCCTGCCGTAGCTGCTCTTGGTTGTTGCAGGTTGCAAACGTGCTGAGAACTGTTTATTTGAGCAGAGACTTACTAAAGGGACTGATATTCATACATTTGGGTCACTGAAAATTTCATGTAGAGCTGTGAAGTGCTGCTGGTTTTTCTTCCCTCCCTGGAAACACGGGCTGTAGCAAAAACAAATTGCTGCAAACAGAAGCAGCTGCCAGAGAGGTCAAAGAGTAATTTCTGTGGCCTGATATGATCAACTGGTGTTGAGAAAGAGGTGGATAAGGAAGGAAATTGTGCAGTGCCTTTGTTTCCAGGAGAAGAGCTGATTAAGATGTCAGCTTGTTCTGCTTCCATCTTCATTTATTAAATTGTCAGCTTCTATCTGTCCCACGGGATCTCCCTGCAGTGAATCTTCTCTACAGAGGGAGATTTCTGGAGCTGGGTATGATATTTCAGAGTTCGCTTCCCCTTGAAATTGTACTAATTTCAGGGGCTTAAAAATGGAGATAAAAAGCAGCACGTTTGATCTCAGCTTTTGTCATTCCTCACACAGGATTTTTCTGGCCAAAGCTTCGAGATCAATCCTTTGGTTTCACATCCCATCAGTGCCATGTGTAAAACTCATCTCTCAGCTTTCCAGCGACTTTGGCTTCCCTTCAGGCAGCTCAGGCTAAATCAGACCCCCGAATGCAAGAAGTTTTGGTTGTCACTGGAGCCCTTCCTCCTTCTCCAGGCCGACCTGGACCCACTTTTTGTCCAGTGATGTTCCAAGGGTCACCCCACCCCACCTGGCCCTAGATCAGCCTTGCTGTGTTCTCAGGGTAATTCTCCTGAGATTCCTGAGAATCCTGTGGTAATTTTCTGTATGGAGAGGTTGTGCATGGATCAGAAACANTCAGCCTTGCTGTGTTCTCAGGGTGCATCCTGTGATAATTTTCTGTGTGGGGAGGTTGTGCACAGATCAGAAACGTCTTATCAGGCAGCTATCAAACACCAAAGCCCTGGGTCTTGGTGCACTCCAGGTGTCAACAACAGCACCTGGCCTGAAGGAGAGCTTCCCTTGGCTTCCTTTCAGCTGACCTGCTTCTCCCTTCCAAGGTGAGATCACACCAAAAGTATGTAAAGTCTAATGAGGACAGCACCTGGGACTGTGAAAAGGTGGAAAAGCTCATTCAGTTGATTGAAAACTCTTCAGTTTGCAAACACCTTCACTGCGCTCAGCACGGGCCTCACGCAGGCCCACCCTCTGAAAATACGACCCGTAATTTGTGTTCCCTGCCCCGTGGGACATATCGGGACCTGTCTGGTGCCAGAGGCTTCCCAGAGCTGCAGCAGAGCCTCTCGGAGCCACAGCAGAGCGTGCTCAAAGTCACAGCATCCTTGAGCTTTCCCTGCCTCCCTGCTATTATTGCTGCTGTTATTAGACTTTGTAATGCACTCAACTCCCAAGTGCTCCCTGCCATTGCTGAGATTACACAATCCTTCAAGGAATGTTAAAGACAGCTGTTCTGTGCGTGCTCCGAAGGAACAGGGAGGGGGAGAAGCTGCTCTTTGCACCGAGACGCAGCGCTGCTGTACAGAACCACACTGTGGGTGATGGAGAAAGGACCCACGGGATCTCCAGCGCACACCGGGAGAAGGGAGGGGCAGCTCTTCCCACCAAACCTGTCCTGCACGGCACAGCTGGCACTTGGGTAGAGGTGGGGTGAGTTGCTGCTTTGGGTCAGTAACCAGGGTGGAGAGCCCAGAGCCACAGGAACGTGGCCAGAAAGGTCTCAAAAGGTCAAGTGGTCCATGCTGGTCCCATCTCACCACAGAGCCACAAAACTCCACAGAATCAGAGGATCATTAAGGTTGGAAAAGAACAAGGTCATCAAATCCAACCGTTTCGTGGTAAATGCACGTCATTAATGGAGGCTGGAAAGGGGATGGAATAGAAGGTGGTAGAGAAGAGAAAATGAATAAAGTAAAAAATTGTTTTAGCTACAGGTCTTGGAGAGGAGGGAATGAAAGACTTTAATATTTGCAAAGCTCCTTTGCCTTTTAAAAATGTGCTGTAACCGGAATTGTGTGGCAGGATATGGCATTGATAGTACTGTTCACATTTTTAAATTGCTTTTTATTCCTAGGGACAGGGAGTTTATTAAATCTGAATGTTCCCTGTGTGTCTCAAGCAGTACCTCCCTAATTTCTTCCAGGAGTTTTCCTTGAGGCCGAGTCTGGACTTGGACAGGCTGGGATACCTTTCCTGTGTTTGCTTTTGGAAGAGGTTTAACCGAGCAATACCCAAAATTTCTGTGTTTTCACGAAGTCTCAAGGTTCAGAATGATTTTCACAGCTGAGATATTCCAAGAAGAGTTGATGCAAACAGAAAAAAACCAAACCCCATAATAGAAGCAATCACCTAATGCAATATTAAAATAATTCTGTGTAATATTGAAGGCTGGAGAGCCACTCACTTCATTTTCTCTATTTGGGTGGTTAATTCACACATGGGGGTAATTAACACAGTATGAAAGGGGTGCCTGGAGCTTGTTGTGGGCTCAGGTGGGGCTTTCAGCAGCCCAGGGTGGGGCTGGCCCTCCTTCAAAGATCCTTCAAAGCCCCACTTGGAGGGTGGTGGAGATGAAGCAGCCAAGGCCAGGACAACAGTGACCAGCCCTGCCCAGAGAGAGCAGCTCTAAAATACTGCCTGAGAAGGAAAATGAGAAATATGAGCCACAGGTAGGGAAAATCTGTCTAAATCAAGTTGGATTTCTGCTGGGAAGGTGCGTGCTCCGGGAGGGGAATGGAGCAGCAGATGCTGGGCAGGAGCCACGCGGGGCTGGATGCAGGGAAGGAGGGAAGCAGAACGAGCACAGCTGTTCAGTTATGGCCCATTTAGGGCAAGGAAGCTCTCAGGATGCTGCAGTGGGTAACATCAGGTAATTTAATCACCAAAAGTGACAATCAAGCCGAGCACGGTGAAACCCCCAGGCCACGAGGGCGGCTGTGGTGTAACGCCAGTGAAGGGCTGCTGTTATCCCATTTTACAGGAATTCTGAGGGGCTGCTGTGGTGTAACTCCAGTGAAGGGCTGCTGTTATCCCGTTTTCAGGGAATTCTGAGGGGCTGNTTACAGGAATTCTGAGGGGCTGCTGTGGTGTAACTCCAGTAAAGGGCTGCTGTTATCCCGTTTTACAGGAATTCTGAGGGGCTGCTGTGGTGTAACTCCAGTAAAGGGCTGCTGTTATCCCGTTTTACAGGAATTCTGAGGGGCTGCTGTGGTGTAACTCCAGTAAAGGGCTGCTGTTATCCCGTTTTACAGGAATTCTGAGGGGCTGCTGTGGTGTAACTCCAGTAAAGGGCTGCTGTTATCCCGTTTTACAGGAATTCTGAGGGGCTGCTGTGGTGTAACTCCAGTAAAGGGCTGCTGTTATCCCGTTTTACAGGAATTCTGAGGGGCTGCTGTGGTGTAACTCCAGTAAAGGGCTGCTGTTATCCCGTTTTACAGGAATTCTGAGGGGCTGCTGTGGTGTAACTCCAGTAAAGGGCTGCTGTTATCCCGTTTTACAGGAATTCTGAGGGGCTGCTGTGGTGTAACTCCAGTAAAGGGCTGCTGTTATCCCGTTTTACAGGAATTCTGAGGGGCTGCTGTGGTGTAACTCCAGTAAAGGGCTGCTGTTATCCCGTTTTACAGGAATTCTGAGGGGCTGCTGTGGTTGGTAACTCCAGTGAAGGGCTGCTGTTATCCTGTTTTATGGGAATTCTGAGGGGCTGCTGTGGTGTAACTCCAGTGAAGGGCTGCTGTTATCCTGTTTTCAGGGAATTCTGAGGGGCTGCTGCTCCCTCCAGCTGGGATGGAGGGCTCTGGGTCGGACAGGGCACTGTGCCCAGGAGCCCTGGGATCCTCAAAAGCCCCTGGCTGAGGCATTTCAGGGCAGGATGTTACCAACCTCTCGGAATTATCCTTGTTTTTTGCTTTCCCAGAACCCTCAGGAAAAAGGCAGGTGAAGTGAATTATAATGGAGAATCAGGGATTTTCCTCAATCCCAAACTCACCTGAGTGTTTCTGCTTTGCTCTTGACCAACCGGGTCCTTGGAATGTAGGCCTGAGAACCATTATTCTGTCCATTTTATTTTACTCTGCTTTGTCAGAGTAAACAGTGACATATTGAGGAGTTTGTGCATGGGAAAAAGTAAAGTGAGGTTAAAAAAGTGCTGGATTTAAGCCTAATTTTTTTCCAGAAAGCCTCAAGAAGCTGAAAGGTAAAGAGGGATCATGAACCAGGGGGGACTGGGTGGTGTTGATGGCAGAGGATGGGATAAGAGAATACATCCCAATAAATAAATAACGTGTGTAAAGGGGATCAAATGATTATTTATTGTGACAGGTGGGCATTAGGAGTGGTAATGGGCTGAAAAAAAGAGGAAGAAAAATTTCAGCTTTATAGCAGGGGGGAAAGAAATTCCACCTTGATGGAAATTCATTGGGCTGTGGGAACAGCTCTGCAAAGGAACTGAGATCAACCTTCTGGTCTGGGAAGCTAAAACTGCACTGAGTAATCTACTCTGGTAAATTATTTTAGTAATTTACCAGTAGTTAAAAGGGTAAAATAAGATTTAACCCTGCAAAGCCTTCAGCTTCACTGCTTGTGTCCATGGCACTTGGGGCAGGCTCTCCTATCCCTGATAGCTGGCACATCCCATATTCCTGCTGGTATCCTGGAACTTGGAAAAGCTGGAAAAATGACATCTAATCAGTGAATTTTGGTGTCCACAGAGTGTTTTGATGGATAATGACAGCAATACTTTGCCTTTCGTCACATAAATATTGATATCATCATCATGTACCACGATTCGTATTTTGGGTGCTTTGGACAAAATCTGGTCAATGACAGGACATCTATAATTAATAAAATGATATATAAAATCAAAATAACTCTGTATTTAAATAATAGGAATAAAGAAAGTTGTTGTCAACATTTTGTACATTGAGGATTAACTCACACCCCCAAAAAAAAAACCCAACAAGAGGGGAAAAAACCCAAAACCTACAAGAATAAACATCTTGTTCAGCTTAATTTTGGCTCTGCTGTCACTGAGTTTAGCGTGGCACAATGGGAGGAACTTGGCCAGGGCTGTTTGCACTTTACCAGGGTAGATTTTCTGAAGATGCAAACAGAAATAAGGCCACAGTCTCAGCTTGAAAGTCAATTAACTCAGGGAGCAGAATGAGAGTTCATCCTAATCCACTAATGTGCTTCTCACTGGTCATTAATTCAGGTCTTGGAAGTGGCTTCAGGAGAGTAAATTACTCTTCTATAGGAAGAACCTACAAAATGTTTCCTTCAGTTATGATGAATAAATTATTGGTGTAGTTTTGTTTGACAAAACCATTACAGAGTCCTGAAAAAATGGGATTTTCGTTGTTGTTGTTGTGAGTATGTTCTGCAGAGCAAGGGAAGCAACAGATAAAGAAGGATCTGGTCAATTTTTAAAGCTGTGAACATTTAATTTAGTTCTGATAATGACTGTAATCATTTGCTACCTCCCAAAGCAGGTCAGTTGCTCAGCTGAATGCATCTTAAATGGCTTAAAAGATACTTAGATTCTCCCTCCCTTTATGTTAAAGAAAATATTGTCGATGGCTGAAAGATTTCATGCTGAAATGACATATTTTGGCATGAAATGCCTTTCAGATGATGTCCAATGTTCCTGGTGCAAGGAGGGACTGAGCAGGGTAAAACCCAAGGGCAGAGGGTTTTGCTTTAACTTAAAGGATCAGGGGATCAAGGAGGGATAAGGATTTTTCTTACAGCAACACAAAATATCAGCACATTTTTAGCAATAAGTTGGACCCTCTACAGAAAAAATCTTGAATGGGGCACAGAATAAGGGCTGTGACTCAGCCACCCAAATCTACAAACCAAAAATTAACAACTTGCTTTTTATTGACTGCTGATGCTCTTCTGAGTCCAGGGCTGACTTAGGCCAGTGAGAAGATGAAATAATGACCTGAAATGTCTGCAGAGAAATTAGATATTTCCACTACATGGTTTGCATGTTTTGATTTGAAGCTGGTGGCCAATTTCACAAATATCAACCTAGTTTTCTGGTAAACGAGCCCGTTTTTAAGTAGCAATCACTTCCGAAATGCAACTGCAGGTGATGTGAAAATAGAATGTAGGAGTTTCACTCTCTTCATGGTTCAGGGAAAGGGGGAATCCCAAAGTTCTGAGCCCACCAGGCTGCAGGGAAGTGACAGAACCTCATGGAATTATGGTGAGGGTGGAGAAAAGATGGACCCAGTGCTGTGACAAGAGGTAAAACACAGGAAATTTAAATTGGAATCATTCTAAGGGTTTATTTTTTTAAATCGTGAGCGTGGCCAGGTATGAGATGATGCTGTGGGCTCAGCCCCTTGGGAAGGGGTTAAGAATATCCAGAGGGGCTGGAACACGTTGGTTTGGCAAACGCAGGTGGAGTTAAGTGAAACTGTTTTATGTCTGAAGGCAATCAAAGAGAGAAAGGAACCAAACCCATCCCTCGGGCTCGCTGCCAAACAACCCGAATCCTGCCAGAGCGGGATAATAACACCAATTGGCTCATTGTCTTTTTTCAAAAGCCATTTCCATTCATTCTGTTCCCTAATTGCTGCCCGAGCCAGCTTCCCACTGCCCTGTTTGGGCTGCGCAGCTGAATCCAGCTCGTGGCTGGAATCCCAACCTGGAGGAGCTGGGAGCCAGAGCAGCCCTGGAAAAGCTCAGCAGCAGGGCGATGGTTGTGCAAGCAGGGCTTTGCTAACCAGGGAACCCGCCGCAAATTACGAGAGGGAGGACACCAAGTGATGATTGGAAGTGAGGTTCACACAGGGATGATCCGAGGAGCGCCGTGGTGCCCAGGATGGGGCTGAGGAGCTGGGCAAAACTCCTCTTTCCTCTCCTGAAAGTTGTCTGCTGCTGTTTCAGACGATGCCCAGACCCTCAGGCCATCAGCTTTTGCCTGAATCACAACTAACAGAACCAGCAAAATGTGTGATAAGGGATTCTGATTAGACCCCTCGTGTTTTTGAAGATTGAGTAATAATTTTTATACTCTTCCCAATCCGAGATTCGATTTCACTTCTTGTGTTTGCAAGACTTAGATAGTTATTCTTTAGATGTTGAGTAGAAAATAATTGTCTGGGTGTTGTTTGAAATTGCTGGGTGTATGAAATGACCACGAATGGCCCCTGGATAGTCGGTTCAGGAAGGTTTGAATCACCCACTTTGAATCACCACCCTCTGTGTGACCCACAGAGATGAACAAAGCTTATCTTATATCTTAAATATTTACAGTAAAGACTAAACCATCACTAATGTCTTAACCTGACAGGTTTTGACACCATGAAATTAAAGCTGGCTGTGAAATCAGGGTTATATGGTTGCTTAAACCCCACCAAACCCACTATTAAACATTACTGGACCCAGAATGGATGTTTTAGTCAAATTTGGCTTCAGGACTGGTAAATGCAACTCATAATTTATAGACAAATTAATCTGAATCTGGTACTTCTCACAGAATTTTGCGGTGCTTGACTATTCCTACGTAGGTCTGATGCCTATGCCCCCCTCCAGTCTGCAAATAGCCATTTATAAATTTGGGATATGGAATGACTCAGTTCATTATTAAAGGATACTGAGCCTCAGAGACTGCAGGTAATTACTTTTGCATACTATTAAAAGTGTTCGTAAAAACTGACATTATTTTAAGGCTCAATGAGAGGTAGATGACTAAAATAGCATTAAAATTTTATTTTTTTTCCCCTCTCTGCAAATACAATGACATTTAAAATATGACATTTGGAAGGCAGAACCTCTAATACCCAATAATGCCAGCATGCGTGGCCGTATTTCTTGCCTGGCTGCAGACAAATGGCTGTCAATGTCACCTTCAGCACCTGCCATCACTTATTAGCAGCTCCGAAATTCCGCTCGGGAAAGTTTTGTAGCATTTTATAGCCACCAGGAAAGTCAATTAATTAGGCTGCGCTGCAATTATTCCACCATTCCCTTTGATTTTTTTTTTTTTTTTTTTTGTTGACCAGAAATTTTCAGGCAAATAGTGGAGGCCAATTAAGAAGTCGTAGGATTGCACAGAAGTGCAGATCCTGTTCCTGTGGACTCGAGGCTCAGGATTTGCTGAGTGTAACTTTGATTTGTTCCTCTGCTTTATTTTTGCTCTCATTGCCGCCATCTGCATTGCTCTTTAAGGGAAAAAACCTTCTTTTGAGGGCTCTTCCTTTCAAATTTAGCACACAAAGTTGGAGATACAGAGAGTAACTCGGGAGGTGAGTGGATTCAGAGTCAAACCTTGCTGAGTTCTTACTTTAAAGTTACTTCTCCAAAATGTCCAGCTGTAAAAATATGGATTTTACTGTTTAACCTTTTTTTTCCTCCTTTTATCAGATATCTGCAGTCATGGAATTGAGAGGATATGGAAATTCCTGATGTGGTTTCGTGGGCAGGGTCATATTTGGTCAAAGGTTTCACTTGATGACTTTGAGGCTCTTTTCCACCCTTAACAATTCCAAGGTTCTGTAATCACACACCAGACCAAACTCTAAAATTTAAGTTAGCATTTGCTCAGGGTCCCATTCAATAAAATTGCATATAAAGAATTAAATGAAGTTTGAGTTTTGTTGGGATTTCTTTGGTGGGTTGGTTTGGGGTTTTTTGGGTGTTTTGGGGTTTTTTTTTGGATTCTGACCATCCTGGGTTCTTGGGAAGTTCAGGCAATTCCTGACTTGGTTTTTGAAGCAATTTTTAAAAAATTGCATATAAAGGATTAAAGGAAGTGTGAGTTTTGTTAGGATTTCGTTGGTTGGTTGTTTGGTTTGGGTTTTTTTGGGGTTTTTTGGGATTTTTTTTTTTTTTTGGATTCTGACCATTCTGGGTTCTTGGGAAGTTCAGGCAGTTCTTGACTTGGTTTTCAAAGCAATTTTTTAAAATGATGTCAAGAACCTCACTGAGGAAACTGATTCTGCTCTTTGCAGCCTTTCCATCTTTCAGGAGCTGTTCCTTTCCCAGCGCACAAGCTTGGTCTAAAATACATTTTTCTGCATGAATTAGGTCTAAGTAAGATGTCCAATATTCTTTGTAGTTTTTTTGGAAAATACCCCAAAGAACCATGAAGTCAGTAATGTGATTGTGCTCTTATTGTAGCAATCAATGAGAAATTAATATGAGGGTAAAAGAAGTGATGGAAAAATGTGTTTGGGAACTGCAGAGATTCAGAACACAGGAATTGAACACAGATTTTAAAAAGAAATGAAAATAACTGCTAAATATAGAAACTTGAGGCTAAATAAGGGAGGAATAAGGTCTGTTACTGAAAAGATCATAAAAATTAGAAACAGGGTGAAGTTAAAAAGCAACAGCAACGAAAGGCTTCAATTACCCTGGTGGAGAGCAGGCAAAGGTCACAGAAAGCCAAGAACCAGAAACTGCATTTTTTAAAAGCGGTGACAACCACTTTAGAGCCATTTTTTCTCCAAAGTGCCAAATAATCTAAACAGAACCAAGTAAACCAAGTGATTCCTTGTCCTAAAACCGCTGTGGGGGGTGGAAGAGAGTTGCCTGGGGTTCTTGCATCTTCTGTGATTCTTCTAAGTTTTGTAGAAATTCAAGTCTACAACAGAAAATTAGTAATTTTTAATGTCACAGCCCTGAAAAATTACTTTTTTTTCCCTAGGACGTTTACCCTGTGTGAAGAAAGAGTAATAAAAATCACCATTGTTCTTCAGGATGGAAATTAAAGCCATTGAAAAAGACTAATGCAAAAAAAGAGTTAAAAATCACACATAATTTTGGAAGTTGGGTGGGTCCTAAGTTTTGGGAGGAAGTGTGACATCCCTGCTCACGGCTGAGGAGTTGGAATTAGGTAGGAAGATCCCTTCCAACCCAAACCATGCTGTGATTCCATGATCAAAGGAACTGTGACTCGGCTTTAGGAAAAACAGGAGGCCCCATCCAACCTGTCCTTGAACTAAATGGAAAAGAGTCAAAATGGAGCACCCATTTCTCCTCCAGAACTTCTCATTTTGGAAAGCAAAATGAAAAAGCAAAAGGATCAGAAAAGGAAATTAAAAATCAAATTGCTTATGCTGAGAGAGTAACGAGGAAGGGGAACTGGCATGACTCAGTTGTAAGCCAAAGACTCACTTCATGTTAGGAAGATCCAGCAGGAATTCTGGCATGGCTAGGATGATAAAAATCAATGGAGAGAACCTATTTAAGATGAAACAATTGGATGGGAAAAGGTAAGAAGAGCAGAATTTTATAATAAAATTGGTATTGGTTCCTTTCTACCTCAGGAGTAAAGGATCTTCAATGCTTATGGATCAGGAGCCTCAAAGGAAAAGCCAAAATCTCTGTATGCAGCAGGTCCTGAGACCTGAATTATCTGGATATTATCTTTACACCAGAGAAAATCTTCCATTTGGACACTTTAAGCCAAGTATTGTTAATATTCAGCTCATGCTTTTAAAAAATAAAACCAAAATTGATGCAACTGCACAAGGCGCTGAGAAGTGAACCTGACCTTTCCCCAGGAAGCAGAATGTGAATCACAGAACCTCAAATCCATTCCCACGACACAGATTATTCAAACAGCATTCATTTTAACCCATTCCAGAGATGGAACTCCCAAAGAATACCTAAATAATAATGAATATTTTTTAATACCCACAGCAAAGGCTGTGCAGACCTTGCTCCATGGCACGAAGGTGTTCCAAGCTCTTGGAGTTTTTGTTTTCACCAAGCTGTCCAACAGAGTTGAGTGCATGTGGTTCGGAGAGGGAATTCTTGAGAGACAAGTGAAAGATAAAAATTTCTGGGCTTGGATTTGCACTGAATAGCAAATGAATTTGGGGACTGGATAAGACAGGGCAGGGTACTGGTCTCCATCTGCACTGTCTGACCCAAATTAGATCAGAAATCAGTGGGCTGTCAGGAGTGAATCACACTGGATGTGCCTAATAATAAACTGACAGGCAGAGGGGGGAGAGGGTTCCAGATGTGAAATGCTGAAAGGACACCCGGAAAGAAGGGAGATCATCACGTGGGGCCTGTTCTGAGGAGCTGGCCTGAAATCAGCCAGATGACAGGATCAGCATTCCTGGCAAAGGAATTACCCACGTTTCACACCTTGTATGGCTCAGTGCCACTTATTTTTGATTGATTTGCAGTGGTGTTCATTTTCTAATCCAGGTTTTAAGGACGTTCCAGGCAGTGTCCGAGGTGTCTCCAGCTGAGCGCTTCCAGAGCAGGAGCCACAGGCAGCAGAGGGATCCATCCAGGAGCTCCAGGGACAAATGCAATGGAAGAAACACCACTGCTCTTGTGAGACGACAGCATTCACCCCATGGATTTACCACATTCCCCCTCCTCTGTGCTTGCTCCACCCCTCTGGCTCCAGCTGCACCACACGCTCCGGCCTGGCTTGCCAAGTGTTCAATTACTGTTAAACCACCTCTCTAAAGGCTTGGATTGTTCCAAAGTTCCCTCAGGTGGGGTCCTACCCACCAAATCTTCTGCTGTTCCCAGTCCCTGCACCCCCTGCCACACAAATCCAATAGGAACAGCCTGCTGCAAAGCTCCCAGGGAGGAATTCCTATTCACCAGGAGCAAACAGGCCGGATCATATTAGTGCTGCTGTCAATAGGTGGCAATAATCTCCTTCACTGCAGCTCCTTGATGCAATGTTTACGCTTTTCCACCGCCCCAGTTGGAAATCTTCTCTCAGAGTCTCCAGTTATTTATATCTGCAAAGTTCTGCATTTCCCCCACTGTAATCTTTCATGTCACCACAGGCCAGCGATGGGGGAGGCCTGGCATGACGTTGCTTTATTAAAGTCGACACTTTGCCTGGGATTGGAGGGGTTTTCATCTGCCGCATTTGCAGCCAAGAGTCATTAGCATTCCACTTCTGTCTTGCCATCAGCTAACGTGCTCCCAAAAATTTGCAGAAAATCGGGTTTCTGGACTGGTCAGAGAGGTCCGAGGAAGGGGATGTGACGCTGCAGGATCGTGGGGATGCTGCTGAGGCATTCAGAGCATGGAGGAGTCGCAGCAGCAGCGATTTGCTTCCACAAGATCTGTCTTGTTCCCCTCTCTGCTCCTGATTTATCCAGGATGAATCCCAAGCCTTGAAAAAACACGTGTTTCTCTCCTGCTTTATCAGAAAGAGGTGATGGTGTTAAGGCTTCTTTCAAATTTGCCACGGTTGAAGTTCATGGGGTGAAAGCTCATCTTTTTATTTGTTGAGTGTGTTTGAACCCCCTCACACCAAACACGAGCCTGGAAATCATTCAGACAAATATCAGAATGAACCAGGGTGGCCGCTGCCAAGTGCTTTTTGCACTGGTTAATCTGCTTTTCCTCAGGCTGGGCTTTTTTTAATCCCTTAAAAGATGAGGACACGATTTTCCTGCCATTTTTGTCCTGTTCCATCTTGACAGCCGTGGCTGTGCCATATTAGCAGTTACTCATGAAACGCTTCCCTACGCAGGCTTTGGGAGCGTTTTAATGTCACATTCACATCTCACAAGGGTTCAGCTGCTACAGTTGGTACACAACAGTCGTTAATATTTTCCTGAAGTGATTTTTTTTTTTTTTACATGAAAAGCCAGGGTGTTGCTCACACTCCACAGGAATATGTATTTATATTACAGCATCATGGAATAGTTAAAATTGGAAAAAACCCACTGAGGTCATCAGGAGTTGAGGCCATAAATAAACATAAAGATAAAGAGAATAAAGTTACCTTGAGAGTTGGGATCCTGGAATTTGGGAGTGGGGACCGAGGCCAAGGTACCATTAAAAAACGCAAATCACACTGGCTGTAGTTCTCGTGTTTTTATTAATTTCACTTAATTTTGCTGTGATATTTCCAGAGAAAGTCTTAGAAAACCCCAAGTTTCTCCCTGAGTATCCTCACAGCAAGGTGAAAGGATTTATTTTTAGTCTATTTTTTATTTATTAAATGAACAAAAAAGATCACCTCGATGACATTATTGGATAAACCATTCTTCTTTCTAAAAATAATCAATTTTCACCCAACTTTTGCACTGAAGACACAAAAACCCCATCCAATTTCTGCAGGCTGGAGATGGTTTTTAGAGGTTTAACCCAGTCTCTTTGGATGCACAGAGTGGACACAAAGGTTTGTGCCACACGAGGAAAAGTGGTGACAATCCCTTTATTTTCCTTTGTGCCCTCTTTCCTCAGCGAAATGTAAAATTAAAGAAAAAAACAATGGAACCCACAAGTGCTATAGCTGGAAATCAATCAGAATTGGTGTTTTTTATTGACTACGAAGTCGACAAATATATTAAGGAAATAGTTCCCTCAGGGCTGTTTCTCTTCCCTCTTTTCTCTTCGTGATGATTTAATTTTTGTATCATTGATGTGAACCTGGCAGGGCAAAAAAAGGCCTGGTCTTGAGTCTCTACAGACTAGAAATTATTCCTGTTTATCAAATTCCCTCAAGGAAGGGAAGATGCAAGGATGTAATAGAATTCCTTGAGAGTTCTGGGTGCGTCTGAGATGTTTTATTCCAAATTTATAATGGAATACCCCAAACTGCCCATTTTATAACATGCAATTCTTCATCCACATTTCCCATTGAACTCCCAGCTTGGAAAGCAAATGGAATTAATTCCATGAGTTCCTTAAACACCACACACTTTATGATCCTCCTGCAGAATTCCTCTTCTTCCCAGCTGAGCAGTGGCTGTGGGGTGGAAGGAGCCAACTCCTGGTGCCCCAAAACCTCCTTCTCCCCCATCCACCCATTCTCTGCTCCCTTCCTTCCTTTACCTGAAACCCCAAAACCCGGAATTGTTTTCACAAGAGCAGCATTTCCCCATAAATTTATTTAGTGGGAAAGCGTTTATACCTAAAACTATTTCATCGTTCTTATCATTTATCCTTAAGATCTTGGATAATCATGATGAATTTTGATAATGTTTATTATTTAGGGAAATATTATTTCTGGCAGGGAAAATACAACAGATTCTTAAATATTTTTAAGCCCACTGCATGGAACTTGGAGTTCCACATTGCTAAACCCTCTGATTTTCCCACGTGCTACTGAGGGAGATCTTTATCCGTCGATATTATCCTGCCAGACCGAGTTTGTGCAAACTTTTTTGGTATTGATCCCTTCTGGTTCCATCACATCTCCTGAGGCGGAGCGCTGCTGGGCCGGGCACGGCGGGAATGCTGATGAGGGAGGGCTGTTTGAGGGGACACTGATGGGGAATGACAATGAACTCCTGCTGGAAACTCCTCCCTGGAGAATTCCGGCTCCAGGGAAGCCGAGGTTAAATGCAGATGAGGGGATGGGACCATAAATCCGATTGTGCTGTGGGAATCTGGGGGTCATGGTCGCTGTTTCCCAGAGAAGGGGTCTAAGCCTGGACATTTAGGGCTGGATCCAAAGGAGTGGGTGACTCCTTGCTTTCCCAGATCTGGGAGAGGAAGGAGTTTCCCCCTGACCCTCAACCCCTCTCCAAGAGGTGCCAGAAGCCCCTTTTGCCACCAACTTTGCTACAAACTCCAGAAAAATTCTCTTGTTTCCATGGTAATGCAGCTGAGCAGAGATTTTCAGGATGTGGCTGGCAGATTTAGGTGTGTGAATTCTGCCTAAATCCATTTCAGACTTCAGGGCTAAAAATAAGATTTTTAAAAGCACCGAAAGTCCGAAACTTCCTGGCAGCTGCTTCATTTTGGGGCTCCCAGTGCAAGCTTGATTCCTGGAATCCCAGAATGATTTGGGTTGGGAAGGACCTTTACAGATCATCCAATCCCCATGGGCAGGGACACCTTCCACTGTCCCAGGCTACTCCAAGCCCCGTCCAGCCTGGCCTTGGACACTGCCAGGGATCCAGGGGCAGCCACAGCTTCTCTGGGCACCCTGTGCCAGGGCCTGCCCACCCTCCCAGGGAACAATTCCTTCCCAATATCCCATCTAATTACTCCCAGTTCAGCTAATTTATCATTACCAATCATCTTTCTAACCTTTAATCTGAACAATTTCATTTTTCTCCACCCCAGGCACCCACCACTGGTCCTGCTGGAGGTGACCTGGAGCAGATGTCCCCAATCAACCCACGGGCTTGTAGTTAGTATTTTAACAAAGCAAATGCAGGGGCTCCATCCCTGGGCAGCTGGAAATGGTTGGAGGAGGGAAAACACTCGGGTTGAAGCAGCTGCTGGGGTTTATAAAAGCAGGAAGAGCAGGAGTGCCAAAGGTTTGGGGTATGGGTTGGGTGTTCCCTTCTCCCAAAGGAAGGAAAGTGCTCCGTGCAGGAAGTGAGGAATCCAAGTGTTTATCTTCTCCTCTTCAGCCCATGCGGCTGCTGGAACCAAGGAAAGAAATCTTCTGTCCATTATCCAGGAGGTAAGACTTGTCCTAAGGATGCTCTTTGGTTTAATACAACTTATGGAAAATATAAGAAAAATTTACTTCTTTTCCCCTTCATCTAAAGGGGGTATAAACAACCCACTGAAATTTGTTGTTTGGCTGTTTCTTTCTTTAGCTACTGCAAATCTTTGACTTCTTAAAACTCCTGCTTTTATGATGTTTGTCTGTTGGAGAACTGATGTTAGGAATTTGATTTAACATATAAATTGTCTTCCAAAGCCTGTTTTTCCAGGCTTTGAAAAATTTAATCCACCCTCTTTTTTTGGTTTTTTTTTTTCTTTTTTTTTTTTTTTTGGACATATTTAATTCATCCTCTTCTCTTGTCAAGCCTGCCAATATTTAATTCTCAGCGTCTTAAATAATTTCAGGGTGCAACTTTTGCCTCTAAGTAAACAAGAGCATAACAAGCTCCCAGAATGAGACAGGCACAGGCAGTGAGTAATTACCAGCCAAGGCAGATGCTGCATTTGATTCCTGAAGAATTTTCTCCAGCAAGAAAATGCTCATTTCTTTCTTGCCGAGGCACGAGGCCCCAAAACTCTGCTGCTTTGAGATTGCACAGCTCTAAAGGCGCCTGGGTTCATCCTTTTCTCTCCTTCTTTTGACTCTGGCTGCAGGAGCAGCAGAAGGATGTTCCAATTATCTCATTCCAACCACGCTTCCTTGGCAAGGGACAAAGGAAAGAGGCTCTAAAAGCTGCTGAGGATGGGGAGAGCTGGGCAGCACAAAGCCCCAAAAGCAGGGAATTTGCCCCCTTTAGGGTCCATCAGCTGGAGCACTCTGAGCAATCCCAAGGAGGTTGTTCATCCCAGTGCTTGTTTGGAAGGTGCCTCCTTCTGAAGGTAAATTCATGATTATTCAGCTGGGCTGGTTTGTGTTACTGACATCCATAGGTTTTCCTAAATTGGTCAGACCCATTTATGTGCTGTAGCCAAAAAAACACATCTGTGGGATAGACATCACTGTTATAAATATGCTTAAGCCAACCAGAAGCTTTATTCATTTACTTATTTTCCTCAGGAGGCATTAATGTAGCTTTCTTTATATTTCTCTGCTCGGTGAAAGAGAATTTTAAAAACACACAGTTTCACCAACTACTCAAAAATATGGGGGGTTTTTCTTTACTTTGAACTGTTGAAGGCAAATATTGACTAAACAAAACGCTGCCTCTCGCTGCCCTGTTTATTAGGAATTTATGGCCTTCGGTAGAGCAGTGCTGTGTTAAATTAACTCTCCTCAAAGCTTGGAGCTGCTCCGTGCGAGGGGGTAACAAGCAGCTCTGGCACAGTCGGAGCCGTGCGATGGACGGGCTGCTCCCCAGCATTTCCTGGGAGCTCAGGAATTCCCACTTTGTTCGGCGCCGCCTCTCCCGGGACATCACCGCTCTTCATTGCAGCCTGGCTGCAAGGGGGACGCTTTGAACTCAAGTTTTTGAGCGTTTAACTGTTTAAATGCTTAATTCAGGAGGCTTTTCCATTTCCCCACCCACTGGGCATTAACTGAGTTCGAAAGGGAAGGTGTGTTTTGGTCAGTGGTAACTGCAGGCCTTGCACCAACAATCAAACACAGGAACTTCCTGAGCACCAGCAGCGCGTTGCTCCGTGTCACTTAAATTTAAATATTGGTCATGCAGCTACTGGAGCACCAAAAAACCCCATAAAACCTGGGTACAGGGTGAGCACAGCCACCACTGGAGAGTAAGAATAAGGGACTGGAAGGCGGAGCTTTTAAAAACCTATCAAAATAAATTATTACAGAAGTTCAGCCCCCCTATTTAGCGAAGGATTCTGCACCAGGAAGTCCCAGCCCTCTGCTGAGGTTTCCTGGTGAACAGGTGTGATCTACTGAGGGCGTTTTTGGTGTGTAACCGAGTTTCTTATTTGCCATTTGAAAGTGTCTTTCCCAAGACGTGCTGCAGGACTCGGGCTCAGTGGAGCCGAAATGATGCACACCACGAGTAGCTGCAGTGAGAGACCTGGGCGGGGGGAACATCCCACCTTCCCCGGGGGTTCTGAATGCAATTTCTGACTCTTCTGTCTCAAAAAGCAAATCCTGCTGTGTGAAATCAGGAAGGGTCATCTCTTTTCTTTCAGGCCAGCAGCTCCCAGTGCCTGAATAATCTCTTGGGCAGTACGAGTTCCCTTGGACTGCTGTTTATCCCTTTGGGATTTTTACCTTCTGGACACTGAAGCAGGGTATAACTCTGTTGATTTTCTTTAATTAGCTCATTAAATTGAGAGTGGATCCCAGGTCTGAAGCTGTCAGCACAGACAGGTCTTGGTGTCTCCATCCTTTAATTATATTTGCTTACCCCGGGTGAATCCATAAAGATGATCCCAGTGTCTTTACAAGCCTGGGTTCTGGAGTCTGCCAGGGCCAGCTGCAATCTTTAGGTCTTTATTATTCCACAGACACATCTGGGTGGACAGAACAGACTCTCTGTACATGTTTCACCTCGTGTTTTACAAGGTGCAGCCAATTATTCACCGCAGGAACCACCAGGACTCGCTCGAGAGGAGAAAATGAAATATAGAGTTTGCAACCAACCTGGCACTGCTTGCTTCCCGTGCTTTAGACACATTTTCTGTTGGAACAGACAGCCCTAATCACACTGTTCGGGCATTTTAAACAGGGAGTTAAGATGAATGTTTTAAATAAATAAATAGGAATACCTTTATGTGAGACAATGATATATCCCAGAGATGTGATGGTTCTTCTGTCACTGTTCTTGGGGCTGAACAGGGCAGGAGCCACCCGTGACCCTGGAGTGAGATGAGCTCTTCATGTTGTCTGTCAGGTTCTGATCGTTTCAAATATCACCCATAAATAACATTTTCCTCCCAGTCCTTTGCCTTGACCCTCTCATAATTTAAACTTTTGAGAAGCTGAATAAAGCTCTTTGCCCGTATAAGAGTCCACAGCCTGCGGGAGGATCACAGCATGGCTTGGGGTGGAAGGGACCTTAAAGTGATGTCATTCCAACCCCCTGCTGTGGGCAGGGACAGGCACAATGACACTGAATACGTGTAGGGTCCCAGCAAAGCCTGAAATTAAACTCTTGGAATGATTAATCTGACTTCCAGATCAATTAATTACTTCTCCGCCAGGGAGAATTAAGAATGCTTCCCATTAAAGGGTGAAAATTCACTAAGAAATAATAGCAGCAGGACGGAAAAAAAAAAAAAAAGGCAACTTGGGTAAACCAGTTTGGTTTTTTGGTCTGGTTTTTCCTTGCCAGGCTCCCATTCCTGGGCACTCCAGAGATATTGGCTGTAAATCCTGCAGGATAAGCGATTCCTCAGCTGAAATGCTGCAGATTCAATCTCTGACCTTTGGTTTTTTTTAGCTTTATGACCACCCTGTAAAGTGCAGAAAGTCAGGGTTTAGGGTGGTCTGGGTGTGGTACCTGTTCTGCTCGGTGGTGTTCCCAGATTTGTCCTTGCAGGATTTTCTTTATCCAGTAGTAATTGAGTAGGGCAGCAATGGCAGACAAATATCATCATAAAGATCCTTTTGTCCCAAAGCAAACTTGGAATGGGAGGACCAAGGCTCTCAGAATGACAATAGACGAGAAAAATGACAATATACAGTAATTGTCTTTATCCATCTACTGTAACATGGTAAAATTGCCCATTTTAGTCTTTCACTTAAAGGAAACAACAGTTTATTTTATTGACCAGTTCTGTTATAAATGTCATGTATAATCTGCACTTTGCACTTGGATTAAACAATTGTAATAACACAATTGTACAAATGATCAAGGTCTTTACCCACCCATAAATTATGGGTAAATTAATGCCCTGTTTTCCTCTTCTGCAGCTCAGCTGCAGAGGATTGGTCATTTTAAACATTCTATTTTTTTTAATTAAACTGAAGCCCTATGTGCTCACAGCCACTCATTTGAGCACCTCTGGGGTAGGATGGTCTGGACAGGTATAAAAATTCATTTTTTTAGAAGAGGGAAAAGAGGGCAGTGGCTCTGGGCTTTGGAGCAGGCTCATGGCTCGGTGAAGATGGTGCTGCTTTGCCTCTCTCTGCCTTCTAAAACGTGGTATTAACTTCATAGTAAATGCTGGAGATGCTGTGGAAGTTGCTCCATGTTTGTTCCTCATCTGCAGCGCCTTGATTTCCTTGGCTCTCTGCTCTGGGAAGATCTCACAGGGAAAAATGGCATTTAAAGACCCCAGGTGCAGGAAATCACAGAACTGTAGGATTTGGGTGGGAAGGGACCCTCAGGCGCACCCAGTGCCACCCCTACCGTTGGCAGGGACACCTCCCACTCTCCCAGGTTGCTCCAAGCCTTGTCCAACTTTTCCTTGAATATTTTCAGGGGTGGGGCAGCCACAGATTCTCTGGGAAGCCCGTGCCTCCCCCCGCTCCCAGGGAAGAATAATGTCTGGGAAAAGAGAAGGCTGGGCAATTAAGAGAAGGAACAGCAGATCCTACAAAACGATGGGTAGTGCAGGAGGGTTTTATCAGCTGCTCCTGCCGATGGCTCCGGATGGGAACATGGAATTTAATGGAAAGGTAGCATGGAATGAGCTGCAAGAGTTATCCCACGTGATGTGCAATTAACACCTGGGAGCTTTGCAGCGCCAGGTAATGTTAAAACCAAGTGCTCAGAGGGATAAAAAAGGGATTATGTGCTATTCATGGTGACGATGAGAAGATCAAGGTTTATTACTGCAAATCACAACGCAGAGGAGAAACCCTCCCGGTTTTGGGACTGAAACTGCCAGGATCACCAAACGTGAACTGATAGCAGCAGGTAGGAACTTCCCCGAGGGCAGGGTTTTCACCATTCATTTTAAAAAAGGTTTTTTCACACCCTTTTTGAAAATTCTTATTCCTACCCGTGTTACCCCTACCCCAGGTAGGGTTTGAGATTGAGTCTGAGACTGAGACACACCAGAAATTTTAAATCCCTGGCAGCTTTTAAGAGCGAGGAGTCGTTCTGGGCACAGGTTTGGAAGTGTTTACAACACTGGCAGGGTTTCGTTGAAGTCTTTAAACGTCCAATAAAATAGAGGGGCAACCTTTTAAAGATGGAAAATGCACTTTTGGGGGAGGTGTGGGTTTTTCCTACAAAAGTTACTGCGCTCACTCTTGGCATGGAAATGTGGGCAAGTGTCTGAGCACTTTGGCTCCTGAGCACCAGCGGTCGCTGCCACAGTTTTGTACCAGTTTGGAGTTTTTAAATAGGAGCTCGTGATTATTCAGCAGAATAGCCTTCATAGTTATAGCTAAACATTTTTGTATATGTTAAAATCAAGAATAAGCGAAATCAGATTGTAATCTAAAAAAAAAAAAGAAAAAGGGGAATTTTTACCTTGTGACTCATCAATCCCTGCCCATGGCAAGGGGTGGCACTGGATGGGCTTTAAGATCCCTCCCAACCAAAATCCTATAATTCTATGATTTCCTATCAAGACTGGAAAAAGTGGAGAAATATTCCAGAAACAAGATTTTACAGGGACCTGATATAAGCACGACCATCCAAGCCCAGTAATATTTTTTTTTACAGTTCTGATTCCAGGATTCTGAGGTAGAGCAATAACAAAACGCCAGCTGAGATGCAGAGTTAATTAGCAAGCAGGGAATGTTTGCTTTTAGTCATATTTTTTTTTTTGCCAATCGAAACCCACAGTCTTAACTAATGAACAAATAATCATCTCTCCAATGATTTAGCCCTGTTTATTTCCTTCAATATTCCATTGTCTCGGGAGGCAGTTGATGAAGTTGGGGAGGAACTGTGCGGCACGGTGTGAAATGATATCGGTACCCGTGCCTGGGCCCCGGGCGCAGCCGATGGATTTCTGCTGGGCACACCATCAATTCCCTGCTCCCTTTAATCCACACCTTGCATTGTTCCTTGCACGTTGCTCCTTGCGATGCCACGGAAAGCTAATTCCAAAAGAGATCAGGAATTTTGCTGCTGGAACGGCGAGACCGAGGTTTGAGGCCGTAAACGCTGAATTATGGCTGTTATTCACTTGTTAAGCTTCCTCCAGCCTGGTGTAGCTGGCAGGAGACTCCAACAGAGTTAAGAAGGACAGTTGGTAAAAAAATAAAATGATACTCTGTGAGAGGCTAAACTGAACACCAGTTTAGCTCAATAAAGCTCTTTATGTATAAATAATAGCAAAGAGCCACTGATTCTTGCTCTGGGCTGTTATTGACGTGGAGAGAAGTCTCACATATATCAATCAATAGGGAGGTTTGGCTGGGAGAGTTTAGCTACAAAGGAAAATGGACTGAAAAAGTGACCAGAAAAAGGACCTGAAGTGAAGTGTCTCAGTGTGAGATGTTTCATAAAGTTGTGTTTCAGTGAGAGAGTGCAGCTGCAATTAAAGTGAAAGTTTTCTTGAGACTTGAGACAAAAAATTGGCAGGAAAATATTTGTGTGTTATTTGGGCAGTGCAGCTCGGCAGTGCAGGTTGTGTTGCTGCTGCTGCTCCTGGCGTGGGCAGAGCAAATTAACAGAGTTCCCATTTATACCAAAAGATTTCCCTGGCAGTGCCCAAGGCCAGGCTGGACGGGACTTGGAGCACCCTGGGACAGTGGAAGGTGTCCCTGCCCATGGCACAGGGTGGCACTGCATGGGCTTTAAGGTCCCTTCCCACCCAAACCCTTCTCTGAGGGATAAAAAAAGACTTATTGAAGTTTCCAGGTTGAGAATGAGAATTTAAAGCAGGTAAACTGCAGGATAACTCCGGAGCAGGAGGGGGAAAGGGAAGCAGCAGCAATGCTGGATGATTTAAAAGCCCTGACTGAGAATTGTGTGCTGAAAACCCTTTGTGACAGAGCATAAACGTGGTTTTATTTCACACCAGATTAAGGCCTTGCTGGAGATGCTGAGAATGCCTGAATATCCATGCAGTGATTCCCACACCTTCCTTGTCTCTCACTCTCCTGGCACAGCTGGAATCTCTGATTATATTTACAAAGCCACTGGATTAAACCTCTTGTGCCTCTCGCTGCAAGAGGGGGACGATGGTGGCTCTGCCAAGGTCGGCTTTGTGCTCCTCCGAGCTGCTCATTCCACAGGGAGCAAAGATCCTCCTCTTCCCCCTCTATTAGCAAGAAGCTGGCTCCAACCTAGGCAGTTCTGTTTCTTCTTGAGCAAAAGGTTAATTCTGAGCACTTCAGTGTCTAACAGGAGTTCTGGTGCCGGTTTATTTTCACTTTAGCAGAGCAAGCTCTCCTCTGCGAGAGAGCTCGAAAGGGCCTGTTCGGAAAACACGGCTGGTGTTAAACCACCTTCGAGTAAACAGAGCTGAAACACTTAGAAATGTCAGCTTTAAAGTTTCCTGCTTAATAGAGGGAGTGAATCAGTCCAGCAGATGAGAATGTTCCAGAAAAACACCAAGCTCCAGCTGCTGCAGAGGGTCAGGGCAGCTGCCACCGTCTAGAAAACCTATTAGAAACTTCTTTTGGAGTTCCTGGCATTCTTGGCAATTTCAGGTCATCCAGAACTGTTGAAAACGAGTTTTTTAAAGATAAATCTGCAGGTAGCTATGTAAAAAAGTGAGCCTTGAGTGTATTTTAAAGGGTTGAAGAGTTAATTAAGAAGTGGCCTTATTCAAGGCGGCGTTAAATTGTTTGTTTCAGTGTCATGAAGTAGCTCACGTATTAAGATATGGCCTGGTTTATTGATAATGACATTCAATACAATAAAAAATTCCTGTTTTTTTTTTTTTTTTTTCATTCCAAGTGGCCCTTCTGCAAGGGCCTTGTCCCCTGTGTCGCACGAGGGGATCTCTGCTGGTTTGGGGAGCTCAGGTGAAGAAGGCTCGGCCTGAGCCGTGACCTTCTGTGCAAATCGAACCTTTGCACTGCCCAAAGAAGGCGCCACGAGGGAGCAAACTGTGGCTGTGCGTTGGTGTCAGATCTCTGAGGGTGCTGATAGATGTGGAAATGCTGGCAAATGTCGGCTCCTGTCCGTGCATGAGAAGGGCAAGGGCCAGCCAGGGAGGTTCTTCTCCTTGCAGTTGATCCCCCAGCTGGGAGTCGGCAGGAAAATAATAAACATCTCCTCTCCCAGTCCCTCCTGTGCCCTGCTACAGGTCAGGCCACGCTTCAGTCCCAAACAGAGCAGCAGAATATTTATGGACACTCGTGGCAAGAATGGATAATTATTTCTCTTCCTGTTTGTAGTATTTATAAGCCCTTCTCCAGGAAATGTAGTGAAAATGGAGAAAAATGTTACTGCAGAGCAACTGTGAAATCCCATTTGCAGTTGTACCTGCTCGGAATTTTTCCTTGATGATTCTGTTCAGGAGTAGCCTTTTCTGCACTCTGAGTTGTGACCTTTCTCTCCAGCCTGCACTTTACAGGGCTCGTTTCCCTGGGAAGCTAATAAGGAAATAGGTACCGAAAAAACCCCACAAGCCCCACTTGTAAATTCCTCCTGTATTCCTGTTTTATCCTCTGCCCTCAGAAATGACATCTCATCATCGGCCTTAGGGGAAATATGTCCAGTTTGTGGCACATTTGAGGATGGAATTGTGGCTTTCCCCAGATGTGTTGTTCAGATGTGCTCAAGGCCAGAAAAAAAAAGAAACAAATCAGGTGTTGATTTGTGTTTGTGCCTCGTCCACCGAGAAGAGTTTTCCATCCAATGGGCACTGAAGTACCCTACTGACCTCTGGAATTTGCTGCCCAGGCACTAATGAACCATCCCAGAGGGTAGAAATTCCCCACTCAGGTTTTGATGGCCTGAAGGGTGTTGCAGCTTTGGGGAAGTCATCTCTGAGCGTGCCCCAGTTTCCACACAGAGCCAGGAATTTATTTCCTCCAGGCTCCAAATCCCAGAATGGAACACCAGAATCCTTTCCAAGCAGTTCCATCACTATTCCAGTAATCAGGGCACAGGTGGGAGAGCCTGAGCAAGGTGCCTCTGGTTGCCACGGGAGGTGCTGGTGGCAGCTCTGCTCCCAAATTGAGATTATCCATCACAATTTGGTCACTAGGGGCTTGCAGGAAGATCCTCAGCCTGCAAATATTTGCTGCTTTTTCTGCAAAGCACTGAAGATCTCCAGCACTTCAGAGCTTGGAAATATTGAGTATTTTTTTTTTTTTTTAAGGATTGCAGGAGTGTTTGGATTATTTGGCTCTCCAGGGAATTTTTAATAGGAGTGTTTCCTTGCTGGGGTCATATAAAGACACAGGACAATGGCCTTTATTTTACAAAGTCTTTTGGAATTGGGATTCTGCAGCTGAGGCAGAAGGTGAATTTAAAGGGAGATAGGAAATGTTTCAGCAAACTGGGACCTATTTTCATTGCAAATTGCTGGCTGCTCCCACAGAAGACAGGGACATAATCTGATCCTGCATTAACAGAGCTGTGCTGATAGGGAACGTTCCGAGGTAGAGGGTGGCAGCTCCATGCCCAGGCTGGAAAATCCCTGCTTTATTCCTGGGCTGAGCTGGGAATTGCATCTTGGGGCATTCAGAAAGACAGGAAAATCATAATCCAGCTCAGACCAACCTCCAGCCCCAAATCCTTCTGTATCCTCTGTCTCCACCCCAGGCCGTGTCAGGCAGGCGAGAGAGCAGGAGGGGAAGGGAAACAAAGTCTGGGTGCTCAAGATCCGATGGGATCCAGCAGCACTGGGTTTTACTGGGATTTTCTGACAGGATTGTCTTCACATCTGGCCTTTGGGAGCCCTCTGATTCCACACATTTGGAACCAACAGAGCTGCAGAGCTTCAGTGCCCAGCAAATCCTGCTCTAAATTGTGAATTTCCAGTCATAAATTCCTGGGGCCACGGGCTGGTTACAGTAGGGACTTTAATAATGGCTAATTAATTGTATAAACACATTAACTGTTGATAGGCACAGGGAAAGAGTGGCTGGCATGAATAACAATTAAAGGTAAATTATCTGCCAGAGCTCTGAGCAAGCCCAAACTGAGAAACACTGATTTAATCTTGGCTGAGAGGCATCTGGGCACAGCCTGTCCGGCAAAACTGGTGGGGAAACTTAAATTAAGGAACAATTCCAAGTTGTGTTTTGTCCTTTTCCCTTATTTTTCTCTAATCCTTGTTTGAAAACTCAAGCAAACCCCCCACCACTCTCAGTTCTCTTGCCACAGGAAAGATGCTCTGTGATTATCGCACATCCCTCATTTTTATTTACCTCAATAAACCACACAAAGGCAGCTTGTAGGAAATGAATCCTCCCTGCATTATCCTGTGATCTGTATTTCTTCTGGAAGAAAGAGTGCTGGAATTATGGTGTTTGCATTTTGAATTATAATATAAATCTTCTTGCAAGAGGAAAATAATTGGCTTCCCCACGCCCCAGATCCCCGCCCTTCCAGGTTCTGTGTTTAGGCTGCAGTATTCAGGACGAATACTGAATTTCCTTGGTGTTAAAAAGCTGACTTTGTGGGCAGATGGGATGAGTGGTAGCTCAGTTAGCTGGGAATTCATCAGCTCTTTCAACAATAAAATCATATCTTGAGGAATAGAGTGGTAAAAACGTCCACATGAAGCTTCCCCTGCTGAAACGAGGCGCTGCTGTCACTTTTTTCCCATTTGGCTCATTCCTAAGCAAAACACCAAAGTCCCCTCAGTAGGAAACACACGACAGCAGGGTGAGCACTTTGTCCCTTTAGAAGTGCCCCAATCTTCTCAGCTCTTTGGAGAGGCTCTTTGGAGAAGGTGGTGATGGGCAAATATTGAAATGATCCCATCCCTGGCTGGGGTTGTGCCGCTTGTCAGGGGTGTGAAGGAGACGAGCGGAGAGCTGGAGGCTTGGATGTTTCCAGTGGAGGATGGTGTTCACATGGGGGGTTTAGTGGTTTCTCAGGGAGGTGGGCTAAGATGAACATTTTCTGTAGGGAAAACGTTCTGGGAAGTCATTTTAGGTTTTCTTTTTGAAGTAGAAGCACTTACGGTGGCTTTCTGAGATTTTTCAATGAAACACCAACTCTCTTTTTGTTACTGAACCTGAGGGGATGAAGAATTTTGGGTTCCCTCTTCTTAAATCTTTGCCTTGGTAGGGAAGCTGACAACACATTCCAGGCCCTTTTCCAAAGTCCCTCTCCAGCTCTCTTGGAGCTCTTTCAGGCACTGGAAGGGGCTTCAAGGTCTCCTTGGAACCTTCTCTTCTCCAGGTGAACATTCCCAGCTCTCCCAGCCTGGCTCCAGAGCAGAGGCAGAACAGAAACTGAAGCATTTCCTCAAGACTCAGCACTTATTAATTAGAAGATGAGGTATTTAATTGCTGCACCATGAAGGTTTGGAAGCAGATAAGCGTGTAAGGGTGATAAGAATAAACTAATTGACATAGAACGACATCAAACATTTGCCCGGTGCCACCGAGTGGGCTCAGTGTTTGTTTTATGAGCCCTGGCAGAGGGAATGTTTGATATCTGAGCAACTGCTCACAGGGAAACACTGGCACCAATAAAGAATCCGAGCCTCACAGTGCCTTAGCACTTCTAAATGTCATTAAAAGTCACCCCACAAGTTGAGAGCTGAATATATCTTCTGGCTCTCCAGCCCGGCTTGCTGTGGGATGTGCATGGGGCTGTGCATTTGTCCTACACCTCAAATCAGGTGGGCAGCGCCAGCGTGCACCAGAGGATGCTTCGGGGGATGGATGGTCATGGAATTATCAGGGAATATCCCGAGCTGCAAGGGACCCACAAGGATCATGGAGTCCAACTCCAGGCCCTGCACAAACACCCCAACAACCCCACCCAGTGCATCCCTGAGAGCTTCAGCCAAATGTTTCTTGAGCTGTGGCATCCTTGGTGCCTGCTGAATTCCCAAATTTTAGGAAAAATGTGTTCCTTTTAACCATTTTCCCCAGCTGTGCCCAGCTGTTTCCATGTGCAGGGAGGTTTCTTGCCCTGCTGTGCCTCAGCCCAGCCACTGTGACCACTGCAAAATAACCCTGCAGGAGCTGGGCAGCACCTTGGCATTGTCCTCCCTGGCTGAGAACCACTCAAGTTCAACTTTGATCCTTATCTAAAACTTGGAATTAATCTTTCCAGCTTTGACTGGGAAGTGAGGCAGGAGAGGATTGAAACTGCAGATGTTTGTGGGAACAGCCCTAACATTTTGAATGTGAATCCCTGCTTGTGCACAGATTATCCTGATGGATTAATGCTCTGCAGATCTGATGTGTCTGAACACCCATCGGTGGAGCCTGTGGGTAAATTGGGCAGGGTTGGAGCATCCCTGAGCGAGGTCTGCCCTGGCAGCGGGGACCAGGCTGTCCCTGGGGCTCCTCTGCCCACTGCCCTGAGTGCCAGGGTGGGATTCACTTGGTCAAAGATAGGGCAGTGTGAGGGAGAATCCTCCATCCTTTCCTTTCTCTTCGAACCTTCCAGGGATGATCTCAGTTCATGGTTTATTTCCTTGTTCAGAGGCCACTGTGGATCTTATTTTGAGGAGGAGGTAATGATTCTGAACCAGGTATTTCTATTCAGATACGCGAAAACACTTCAATATTTAGGAACACAATTATTTTCATTAAGGAAAACGAGAAATCAAAGCATTGAGAAGCTTTGTTAATGAACTGTGTGAGCGAGAGCAGCTCCCCACCCCGGCACGGGGCGATCCCAGCACTGGCTAAAGCAGGATCAGCTCAGGAAATACTCAGATGGAATATTTGCCATCGAATCCATGACTTCTCCAGGCCGTTTTCCAGGGCTGTCCCGAAGTTAACGCGCATTCAGTGCAATTCTCGCCTCCCCGAGATCATTTAGTGAGAGCACAATTAACTAATTAGCCACACTTCACTCCACCGGGGCCACAGGAATGATTTAGCTCGCTTAAAGCAAGACTGCTAAGAAAATATTCCCATTAACAGGAAAACCAGGCACAGCCCATGTTGGGTTTGCAGTTGTGAGGATTTCACCAGGAGCTGCTCAGGAGAAAGAGAGACAGAACCGCCTTTGGAATATGAAATTGCATTAAGCTCTGATTAAAAATTAATCCGACTTCTAGTTGGAAATACGCTGAAATTAATGGTGAGATCCTTACAGGAATACCCTAAAAGGTTACCACTGTCGATTTTTAATGGATTAAGTTTCATTATCAGATAAGGCCATAAAACCAACTGGTTTTCAGGAGGTGAATTTCCACCTTCCCAGATTTTTCCCGCCTTGTTTATTCCTGGAGCTTTAATGTTGATGGCTTTGCCTACGTTTGCCTGTCCATGAATCTCTGAGGCCGCAATTCCCCCCCGGCCTTTTCCCAGTCCTTTTCCTTGCTTGCTTTCCTTGACTTTGTTTCCCCTTGCTCACTTTCCTCCCTACATTTTCAGTCCCTCAGATCCCATTTTTTAGACCCTTTGCTCTGATTTTTCCAGGCCTTTATTTGAGCTGTTCATAAGTCACTCCTACCCTTTACTGAAGCCAAATATTTTGATTTTGTATTTTATCAAACCAAACGCTAAATCTAACTAACGCTAAAATTTATTTAAACCTCTTGTTTCATCTGGGTCCACTCTTGATGTTTTGAAGATTGGGTAACAAATCTTCCAGTTTGATAAACAATATACTATTCAATAGGCAATTTTAATTTCTATGGAACATTGTATCAGATGTGTGTGTACATTAAAATACAGGGCATAAAACAGAGGCAGATTTTTCTTGCATTGTTCTCTCAATCCCTGTTATTTTATGCCCTCCCAAAAATGTTGGAAAATACTAATTTTTACAGTAACAAGGACCTCAATGTCCTTGTGACTCTTTAGGTTCCGTGTTCATGCAGAAACCAAGCCATTCTTCTCTTCTTCTTTTAGTTCATTTTAAATTGATTTTTTTAGCATATTTATTAAACATTTAAGAAACACAAGGAGAGCCCTTGAAATAAATAGCTGAGCACAGCCAAAATATTTTTTTATTATTAATGAGAGGCACAAAATGCAGAGATTTGCTGTGCTATGAATCTTGAAAAGTGCTTATAATCATAATATTTATCTCGGGATTTCTCCTGAATCAGTGTTTTATGGTAATTAACAGTGAGTAATGGTGACTTGCTGAGTTATCTTTCAAATTCTGGAAAAAAACTAAACCTAAATTTTAGTTATTAACATTCTTTTCTTGTGAGCTATTTCCATGTGCAATCTCACAGTGTTATCCCAAATTCCTGCTGGTGCTTCGAAAAGGTTGTGACCCCCTCAGCTGGGAACAGGGCTGTCAGAAATGGAATTCAAATAGAACTTTTTGGGCATTTAAGGTATTTAATAATTTGAATTGAGGGTTTTTTTCCCCATGGCAGTTTGGAAACATCTTTTTTTTTGAGGTCTCATCTTGCAATTCTTCCTCCAGCATCACCCTCTGCCTTGGACCCTCCCAACCCCAACCATTCTGCGATTCTCTGATTCTATTTAATTCAAAATTCCGTTCAAAAATGCCAGGTGGGTAACCACCTTATCCTGAGGGAAAAAATGATATTAAAAATCAAACCAACTGGAAAAAAAAAAAATCAGCAAAACACATTAAAGCAATACGGGATCACATTTGGGATAATCCAGAAATGCCATCTTTGAATTCACACTCACCTGCCTCAAACCAACAGGAAAACTTCTCCAGCTCACAGACCTGGTGCTTGCAGAGAATCCTTTTTTCAGTGAAATACTGACATTTTCCAGTGCAAATCATTGCCTTATCTGAGGAAACTTGTTAATTTTCAGAGCAAACACTGATAATTAACATAAGCTGAGAATAAATGTTCAGCAATTGATAAACTATTGCCACACAAAGGAGGAGCAAAATACCCCACATTGTTCTAATGAATTTTTTTCTGATAATACAAGAAAATACATTTTAAAATAATTTTTATTGACCTGTAAAGTACCTCATTTTATTAGAGTTATAAATTATAAGTATAGTCTTAAGACAGAGAATAAATTGTGGACCTGCATATGTAACCAATAATACATTCCCATGCTCCAGAAACATTATTTCTATCCCTTTCCATAGAAAAATGTGTTACAGGAGCCCAAGTTAAATCTCATTTAGGATCTTTTCCTCGGAGACAAAAGAAATTGATATTTTTCAGTGAAAATCTGAATTCAGTCGATGCGTTTACCACAGTGTTTGCTCGTCAATCTGCATCAGTCAAGGAGGTTGAGCCTCTTAAGCAGAGGTGAAAAACAATTGCGTTATAGGACTGTAAAATAGATGTTTTAGAGTTTTGGGGTTTTGTTTTGTTGGTATGATCTGAATTTACCCAGAGCAGAATTTGAGCTCTTTATCGCTACCATCGACGCTCCCTCCTTTTCATCCGCTCTGCGAAGCTCTTTGCTTTTCCTTTCTGTGTTCTCTTTCCAAGGTGAAAAAGGCTTCACTTTCTGCCTCGTTCTTCGGCGTGGTTGTGTGGGGTTCCAGGGATTGTGCATCCCACTGAGCTCCCGGCCTTTTCCCTCTCAAACACAGCCCCGCTCACGGAAGGATCTCGTGGTTTGCTGGGGCTCCTCCTCAGTGTTTGGCCTTCTTCAAGGTCTGATTTCATTGCAAGTTAAACGCTGCTTTTTGAAGTTGTCATTTTAATGATTACTGTGAGTTTCAGATTGTTGCAGTTAGGATCTATTTATTAAAAAAAAACAAACCCCATGAAACACCTTAAATTTAGTCTTGCTTATTGAACCGTGGCTAAAATCATCATCACGCAGCAGTCGGGGTCGCACTGAAGGTTCTTCTGAGCTCTGGGCGAAGTTTCTGACCCAGAAACCAGAACACATCTGATTTTTATTTCTTACATTTGCTCTGCAATAGAATTTAGTGACAAGTGAGGAGAAGACAGATCTGTAAATGAGTGAATGTGTGAGCTCAGAGAGCGCTGGGGCAGAATTTGTCTCCTTTCATATTTCCATTTTTCACTTCTGCAATTCCACGGCCCTTCTGTCAAGCCTGGCAGATCCTGATGATTGTCCAGGAGACTTAAACTTTGAATTTCACTCGAATCTACCAAGCTTTTATATTTCTTTAACCCTCTCCCCAAATCTTGGTCTCGCTGCTAGTGAAGCGATGACTGATGCTGCCCTTAATTAATTTTCAATCTCCAGCCCTCAAACTGAAAAAAATGTCGCTCTGGTAGATGACTTTTCTAATAAACATATCTAGTTCTGTGTCAGTAAATATCTATTTTCGCTGCTGTGCTGAATGATCACTGCTGCCAGCTTGTTTGGAGAGGGATCAAAACGATGTCCCTCCAAATAACACAAATCATCAGCGCCTCAAACCCACAGCGTCTGGAATTTCTACCAACAAGTTCCTTCTCGTGTCTCCTGAAATATTTCCCACCTCAGAACTCAAGTACTAGCACGACACCGAGTTGTGGCAGCCCCAGCAGCTCCTTAGGATGAAATAAAAAGCAATTTTTTCGCAGCAGCTTCGAAGCGTGCGGGACAAATCCTCTCAAAGGAGGCTGAGGACAACAAGCACTGAGGTGGGAGCGAATTATAAATGTTAGAGTGCTTTAATATTAACATTCCTCTGTCTGAAGGAGCTGACCGACCACGTGTAGACACAAAAAAAGGTATTTTCTGTAATTACCCCTGCATCCTGTCAAATAGTTTGGATACTCTGTGGTCACCTGGTTTTTATCAGGTAATAGTTTGTGCCCTGAGCAGTGCTTATCTTAAAAGGTGCAGTGCCTAAAACCCCACTCGATGCCATCCTTTATTACTCCGTGCTAAGAAAAGGAATCGTGAATTCCTCAGCGTCGCTAGGAATGTTTTCAAGGAAAATCACGTTTCTCCTCATTTTTCACCGCTGCCACAAACTGTGCGCGCAGAGCCCGCAGCAGAACTCCGAGAACTGCTGGGGATGTGCAACCCTGATTTCCGTGGCCCCACGTTTTGGGTTTTGGCTCATTGAGCTGAGCACTGGTGCCCCTTTGCTGGCGGAGCCTCGTGTTTGCTGCCCCAGCCCAGGGATGTTCCATCAGCCGGCGCTCATCGCTCCAGCACATCCACATTGGCATCTCCCTCCTCGCCATTAACGTGGTTCCAATTATTTTTTCTTCCCAAAGCTATGTCATTTTGAAGCATTTGAGTTCATTCTCATTCACATCTCTAATGTCTCTACTTGCTGCATTTGATTTCCTGATTTCATTTGGGTGAAATTTGCCAATTTTTCCCTTTTTTTTTTTTTTTGCCGTATCATTAGAGAAGAAATAATTTATCTCTCTGGAGAAACATATTGCAGTAGTTGTGTCAGTGATATTATACAAGGGATTTTTTTTCTTCCTTTTGGGATCCAGGGAAGGCAAAACTCTCAGAACAAAAACCCTGGAGATTATTTTGTAATTTGTGGGCTGAAGAATGAGGATTTTAGTCACAGCTGACCACACGTCTTTAGAATGAGAGAATCATTAAGGCTGGAAAAGACTTTCAAGATCATTAAGTCCAACCTTTGTGTTTGCAGTTAACAAGGTGAATGCTGTCTAAAATATCCAAGGTGGTAGAGATCCATTAAAAAAATCCATTTTTTGCCATTGTTAGGTGTAATTACATTCCTTCTTTACTGTATATAATTGTCCTTTGGGTACATGTTTTTATTACCAATCAGGGAAACACCAGCAGCAGCCTAAAAGATGAAATATTTCATATAAAAGATGAAAACTTCATAACCTGATCCTCAGTGGAAGAAACTTAACTATAGGTTGACACAACACAGAAATTTGGGATCACAATGATAAATCTCAGTTGTTGTTCTGGAATTCTGTGTTTGGCATAGAAAAGATAAAAAAGAGGAAAAGTGCTGCAACAGAAATCTGAATTTTGCTTAGAAAAAGGATAAAAAATGGGGGAAAAGGTGCCTGTGGTGGAGATTCAGATTGTACATGCAACACATTTAAGGAGTTGCTAAATCCAGACATAAATTGTTAATTTATTCCATGTTACCTTTTAAAACTTGTGAAGAGCAAAGATATTTCTCTCTAGTTTACTACAGAGCTCGGCACAGCAGGTACTTGAGGTCATGAATCTCCTCTGCTTTAGTTACAAGGGACAGAAATTCTTGTTCATAACCTTCAAATCTTATTTTTTTCACTTTCTCCTTCTGTCTTTCCTTTTTTTCCCCCCTACAGAATTGCTGTTTTCTCAGTACTCTCTCGTCCTCAAATGTCACTGTAAATCAGCCCTCCAGCTGTCTCCATTCCTCTCTCCTCTGGCTCCTTCCACAACGCACTTATTAAAAATAACAAGAACAATAAATTATCTCCACTCCTCCCTTTAAATCAGAAACACTTCTTTGGGTTGGGTTTTGCCAGCAAACCCTGCAGCCTCTTCTGTCCTGCTCTCCAGAATTTATCCGCTGGCTCCCCTCTCCCATCTCCTTTTCCACCAGCTCATCCCTGCTCCAGTCTCTCCCTATGGCTCCTTTTCCTTCTTCCCAACATTCGCCCCTGGGTATTTCAGGCTCTGTGCCAGCTACAGGAGAGATCCGCTTAAAATTCAGATATTCCAGCTTAAAATTGCTCTGCTCTTGAAAAATCTTCTGGTGACGTCAAGGAAAAATGTTTGTGCGTGCGGGGTTGAGGGCTGGAGCACGGGAGAAGTTGCTCTCTCGTTAGTTGTTGTTGTTGTAAGTTCTGAGTAACTGTGATTAAATTTTAAGAACGATAAACTGGATCAGCTCGACCATTTTTGTTATTTCAACAAAGCCAGAACCTGAAGAAGCGACAGCAAGCCAGGCTAACAAATAGAAACAATGGCTTTAATTAGAATAACTCATTAGAAGCAGGAATACAATGTGCATTTTGTAGGAAGACGGGAACAAAGTCCAAAGCGCTGCTGTTTGCGTTCCGAGATAAGTGCAGAAAAACCCGAGTGATGTATAAAATTTAAATCACAGCATTCTCGCAGAACCCCATGAACACAAGTTCCTGCAGTGCTCTGTGTGTGTTACAAAGGATGCCTCATTACATCTCCCAGTTTGAGTCAGGTGTTTGTTGGACTATTTTTGACGCGATGTTTACGCTTTCCTTTTAATCCGGGCTGCAGCTCTGGAAGCACCACCCCGAGTCTCCCTGTGGGCTCTGCAGAAGGAGCTGTGGCTCCAACACCACTGAGCACTGGCTGAGAAAAATCTGCATTTTTCCTTCTTTTACCAGGTTTATTTTGACTTATTTTTGGCTTGTGGATTGAAAACACTCCACAAACTCTCAGCCCCCCCAGTTCTTACCTTGTCTGCCTCTTGTCTTTCACCTCTGGGCCCATCCCTTCTTTCCAACCAGCATTTGTGGGGGACAGGAGGGGCAGACTGAGGTGACAGCCCAACGTTGTGTCCTGTCCATCCTTCCTCTACTCTCATCTAATCGGGAATTTCCCACCACAAAGAGGAGCCCCATGGATAAATCTGCTCCATCATATCCCTGGGAATCTGCCCAGTTCTTATCAGGGCCCAGCTGGTGGCTGCTGTTTCCTTCTGAGCGCTGGAGACATCTGTGGCTGTTCTTCACCTGCTCCTGGGCACTGCCCAGATGAGTTTTACCAGTTAATGCTCAAAAGATGGGCACTGGTTTTTGGGATTCCCCACGAGGGGCTGGAGCATATCCAGGGAAGGGAATGGAGCTGAGGAATGGGAAGAGCTCTCCGGTTCCTTCCCTTGCTCCAGACTGGAGGATTCTGCTTGGTGGAGCTGAAAATCACTGAGTGAATTCCTGGACCTGGAAACCATGGTTTGGTTCCCGTTCACTTGGAATTAGAGCACACGAGCTTTAGTTTGTGATATGGATTATTGAGGGGCTGGAGCACATCCAGGGCAGGGAACGGAGCTGGGGAAGGTGCTGGAGCCCCAGGAGCAGCTGAGGGAGGTGGGAAAGGGGCTCAGCCTGGAGAAAAGGAGGCTCAGGGGGGCCCTTGTGGCTCTGCACAACTCCCTGACAGGAGGGGGCAGCCGGGGGGGTCGGGCTCTGCTCCCAGGGAACAGGGACAGGAGGAGAGGGAACGGCCTCAGGCTGGGCCAGGGGAGGCTCAGGTTGGATATTAGGAAAGATTTCTTCTCTTAGAATGGTGATCAGGCACTGGCACAACTGCCCAGGGCAAGGTGGAGTCCCCATCCCTGGAAGTGCTCCAAAGGCTGGATGTGGCCCTTGGGGACGGAGCTCTGTGGCGAACACGGCAGTGCCGGGTTCATGGCTGGACTCGATGACCTTGGAGATGTTTTCCAGGCTTAACGGTTCCAGCATGGGGGCAGCTGGATCACTGGGCTGGCCATGGAGAGCAGCCACCCTGTGACCTCAAGGCAGTAACCAGCTCTGTACCTTCCCAATAGTTTTCCCTGTTTCAGTGCAGTGCAGATTCACCCGACACACCTTTGCCTCTAATTAATGCCCTCTTGCCTCTGCTTTATTGAGTTGAGTCTGTTGATGGACAGGCCAAGGCACTGCTGGGTTATCAGGGAAGATGAACCACTCCAGAAACCAGGCATGGAGGGTTTCCAGAGTGGTCTGCAAGTTAAAAACCCCCTCAGAAAAGCCTGTGCTCTCCTGAGCGATGCCAGCAGTGAATACAGCCCAGACATGCTGTTACCTATTTACTTCGCATGTTTTGCCAGGTTTTAAAGCTAAAAGCCGTGGATTTAAGAGGAAAATGGCCTTTTGGAGCGCTAGGAATTACGCATTTCTATTGAATTAGTTAAAAGCAAAGGACCTTCTTCCCTGCTGCTTTGAGTTTTTGTGGCTTTTTAGACCAACAGCATCACAACGCGAGCTGTGTGTAAAGTGCCTCAGAATCAAGGTACTGATGTTTAATTCCTCCTCGTGCTGATGTGAATTATCCTTCAGAGCTAAAGGTGATGAAGCAGCCACCTGCGAATTCCAAACAGAGGGGAACGCAAACCTGTTTCCAGCGCGTGTATTTCTGCAGGCCAGATTGCTGTTGTGTCTGGCACTCTCTTCAGGCTTCCTCGTCTCCTCCTGCTCTCTCTCGGGCAGGTTGTGTTTCTCCCACAACACAGATGGGACCTGAGGTACCACGAGGTTAAATGACTTCCCTGGTGTGACACGAACAGTCTGGAGCAAAACCAAGAGCTCAGCTGAACTCATTTGGTGCCTCAATCCCAAAATCGTCCCGTAAAATACGAGCCACGAAAACTGGAAGAAGTATTAAATGCTTTTTTTTTTCTTTCTGAAATGATTAGATTTTTGGGAACTAGAAGGAGAAACTGGCCAGACCAGCGTGTGTTTTCACCTGCTGCTTTGCAGCTGCATCCTTCCCAGGGCTCCCTGAGCTCCTGGGTGCACAAAACCCCACACTCACACGCTCAGTCAGGTAATTGAAAGCACAAGCAGGTAATTAAGTCCCAACTTATCCCATTAGTAAGTGCATATCTGGGATCAGATCTACATTCCGGCCTGCCCAAGGCTCAAAGCTTGGCCTGTAGGAACACCTGACTGCAGCACACACTAAAGCTGCTGCCGCAGCTTTTGCCAACATTTAACTTCACACTCTCTGCTTGAACCACAGCTTTATAGGGCGGCAGAAATATGGTCCATTAATGCCATGGAAATCCATGCCAAAATATTATCTCTATTATATATGTAAATACATGCATTTAAGTGACCCTTTAGAGCAATATCACTTAAAGAAATCATGTTGAAAATGTTCCCAAATGGAGACATTAATATTTCCATCCTCCTTGTGCTGTTGATTTCCCCTTCAGCACTGATGCTAATGAAGTATTAACCCATGAAGTGGCAGTAGGATGGAAGCAGGAAACCTCTTTTCACTGCTGGGATTCACACTGCTGGTTATTTTTGCTATTTCAAAGTTAAAATTCTGGCTAAAAATAGAAGTCGCAGATCTGTCGTTCTTTATGTTGGAGGAAGGAGCTGTAGCCAGAAGTAAAAATGCTTAAAGGTCATAGTTCATTGGAACAGGCTCAATCAATTATCTTACTTTAATGTATGAGGCAACAGGGTATTTAAAGTGTCCTAAAGTCATTTTAAGAACTTGTATTTTATATTTTACATCAGGACTTATTTCCAGGTGATTCTTTCCCCTTGCTCCACCTTTCCTTGGATCCAGCCCAGCTGATGCCCTCGGTCAGGCAGCCTTTCTTCCCGGGGCTGATTTTAGACTCCCATCCCCAGAGGAGGCCAAATTCCTTCCCAATTCTCCCAGGGGTGACAAAGTGGTTTCATGGGATGATCCATGGCTGGTGATCCTTCCAGGCTCAGGAAGCTGGGGCCGTTCAGCCTGGAGAAAAGGAGGTTGTGGGGAAACCTCAGAGCAGCACTGGAAGGGGCCTCCAGGGAAGCTGGAGAGGGACTGTGGGGATAAAACAAGGGGGGATGACTTCAAAATGAGAGAAAACGGGTTTAGATGGGATTTTGGGAAGGAATTGTTCCCTGGGAGGGTGGGCAGGCCCTGGCACAGGGTGCCCAGAGCAGCTGTGGCTGCCCCTGGATCCCTGGCAGTGCCCAAGGTCAGGCTGGACATTGGGGCTTGGAGCAGCCTGGGACAGTGGAAGGTGTCCCCTCTGCTATTTATATTGTCTTGTTTCATTATTTGTCGTTAAAACAAAGATATTTTTTCTAAGAAGGCCGGGTTGGCATAATGGCAAGGAAATTGTCTGTTCTCTTTATTAAACTACTGTGAAGCTGTATCAGGTTTAAAAATGCTGCTCCAATATACCATGAGTTCAAATTTGAAAACTCAGCTGTTATTGTACAAACGAAATGAGGACCAGGCAGGGGAGAAAAGCTCATTCCTGACACACTGAAAAAGGGACTTGACCTTTCAACCATCTCCTCTGACCTGGGCAAAGCTAAGATGATCTAGAGCCCAAATTTTCACATCTTTTCTGAAAAGCTCAGACTTTGGTTTGGCAGAGTTCTGCCGTGGTGCTTTCAAAGGCATCAATCTCTGCTTTCAATGAGAAAACACTTGCATTTGCAAAAAAAGAGATTATTTTATTTACTCGTTTATTTATTTGCAATGTAGGAACAAGAGTGTTACCTGCCCTCGCTCTAGGCTGGCATTTTAATTTAATTTATTTGTCTTTCTCTCTTTGTCTTTGAACCTTGTAAAATGGGGTTCTTACCCCAGTTAAACTTTTATTGCTGTTACACTGAGCAAGAAATACCTATTTGGAATTAAAGATACTTTTGAATGAGGCAGAATCTACCTTACAATTGAGATTTACGCTAGAGCTTCCAATAACAAGAAAATTAAGAGTAAAAAACAGCTCTGTGCTGGCTCCAAGTCATTTTTTAACGTAGTTTTTGTCAGGTCACAGCATAAAACATCGAGATGGTAATGAGTAATCTTCATTAATAATGCAAATCCGTGTGTGGTTTTCCGAAATGTTATTAATTCTGGGGAGCAGTGGATGCAACTGTGAGCTAACATGCCATGTTTCTTCCTGTGACATTTGAAAAAAATCAGGAATTGAATCCCAGTAACAGCTGTCTCCTGGAAAACAAACAGCTGCTTGGCACGAACTGGGGATCCAGAACCATCTATTATGGGTAATAAATATCCACGTTTGTGCACCACTGTCTGACTCCTGCAATTAGCACTCAGGTGGATAATTGCATTGTCCTCGTTGGGACTGCAGCGGGGCTACCAGATGAAAATCCAGCTGCTTGCAATGTTTTTGGGGAGAGAAACACAAACCTTCAGCCTTAGGTCCCACTTCAGCACTTGTGGCCAGGTTTCCAGGGGGGGTTTTACATCTAGAGTGGTAAAAAAACCTCTTTATCCACTCATTTAACCCAGGGGACTGAGGGATTCTGAGCAGTTCTTCTGACACTGAACCCAAATCCACAACTCCTGGAAAATCCTTTAAAGCTTCCCGAGGTGCTGCCTGAGGACCTGGCTTTTCTCACTGAGCAGCTGAACCCCGCTCTAGGTCAAGCCTGGGTGCTGAAAAGTTGTGAGGAGTCAGTCATTGTTGGTAGACCGGATATTAGGAAAGATTTCTGCACTGGAAGGGGTGTAAAACCTTTGAAGTGGCTGTCCAGAGAGGGATGGAATCACCATCCCAGGCAAAAATGTGTGGATGTGGTGCTGGGGGACGTGGTTTGGTGGTGGATTCAGCGATCTTGGAAGGCTTTCCCACCTTTAATGATTCCATGGTTCTGTGGGACAGGGCTGGTTTAGGTGTGGGAGCTGACCCTTTTTCCACCTTACTCGGGATCTAACGAGCAGCAGAAATCATTTGATCACAATATTGCATCCAGCTCACAGGAGAAAAGGGAAATATTCTGCATTTCCTTCCATCTGTCCAGCCCTGCTTTGTACAGCAAAATGAAATGTTACCCAAGCAAAATTCAATGTTCACTTGAACTTTATCTGAAGTTAAGGGAACGAGGCAGAGGAAGGTGTCTTGAAACCAGTCCTAGGCCAGCCTAGAGGCAAAACAATTTAGGATTTGGGCCCCACGGTGTGAAAGAGTCTTCCCTAAAAGTCGGCAGTGTCACTTAGTACTTATTTTTGTTAAGCGTTAATTAAAGAAACGAGCTTCAGAAAAACTTCCCTGATTTTTTTTCCCAACTCTACTGTCCAGACAAGACATTTACCACGTACAAGAGAATCAAGCCAGGAAGAGAGAGAGAAAAAATTCTTTTTTATAATAAAAAAAAAAGTGATCCCAGATCAGAACTATAACAAATGTATAAATTTAGATTGGACATAGGGAAGAAATTGTTCCTTGTGAGGGTGGGGAAGCCCTGGCAGAGGTTGCCCAGAGAAAATAAATATTTTTTTTAGGAAATAATTCCTTAGAAGGCTTCATTCAGACTTCCTTTTCCTGGAAGAACAGTGAATATTAAGCTTGGTTTTCATCATCATCCACAGTTTTCACCTATGAGAAGAGCATTTCCCTTCTTTGTCTGTGCAAGGTTCACTAGATTCCAGTATTCCAAACCCTGCTGCTCCAGTGAGTAATTCCCACCTGGAAATTATGTGTATCTAATCCGAAGAAAATCAGGACAATATTGTTCTGAGGCCATGCCATATCATTTATGCAAAGTGCTCTCAGAAGCAATAAATATCCAGGTTTTTTAGGACTTTATTTTTTTTTTTAGTGAAAAAAAAAATCCTATTTCAAAGCCGTGGGAATTCCCACTGAAATGAAGCTGATTCCATAAGCAAAGCAGCTTCTCCGCCACGCAAGGCCAATGAAGTGGGGTGATATCCCTGGAACCGATGGCTTGTTCTGCGTTCCTGGGAGGTGCAGAGGCAGATCGGCAAGGTGACATCATTATTGGTGAGTCTCCAAGCTGCCTGGTGTTACCAAGGTAACTCAACTGCACAGCACTCTGCCTCAAGTCCCTCTGAAGACAGAGTGGTCAGCGCTGCTGCACTCGGAAATGTCAGGTACCCACCCTTTCTCCACCTTACTCGGGATCTAACGAGAAGCAGAAACCCTTTGATCACAATATTGCATCCAGCTCACAGGAAAAAAGGGAAATATTCTGCATTTCCTTCCATCTGTCCAGCCCTGCTTTGTGCAGAATATTCCTGAAATGTTACCCAAGCAAAATTCAGTGTTCACTTGCACTTTATTTGAAGCTGTTAAGGGAATGAGGCAGAGGAAGGTGTCTTGAAACCAGTCCTAGGCCAGCCTAGAGGCAAAACCATTTAGGATTTGGGCCCCCATGGTGTGAAAGAGTCTTCCCTGAGAGCCCCTCATCCCGACCTGGGAACTGGAAGGAGAAAGATCCCAGGGTGAGAAGTGAGGTCTGCAGCTGGCACAGCTGGAGCTGAGGAAAGGCTTTGAACCGGCCTTGTGGAGCTGAAAAAAATGTCAGGAGAAGACAACTCACAGGGAGGAATTCCTTCCCAATATTCCACCTATCCCTGCCCTCTGGTAGTGGGAAGCCATTCCCTGTGTCCTGTCCCTCCATCTCTTTCCCAAAGTCCCTCTCCAGCTCTCTTGCAGCCCCTTTAAGAACCGGAAAGGGCTCTGAGGTCTCCCTGGAGCCTTCTCTTTTTCAGGATGAACAAGCCAAACATTCTCAGCCTGTTTTCAGCCCTCTGATCATCCCCACGGCCTCCTCTGGACTCGGTCCAGCAGGTCCTTGTCCTTCTGATCTTTGGGGTTCCAGAGCTGAACACAAGTGGGCCCTCCTCTCTCCTTGGTCAGCATCCATTACACCTCTGATGGCTGTGTGAAGGGGTTGTGTTGATATGAGTTGAATTAGCAGAAAGTGTTTTAAAAAGTCCACCCTTGGCCAGCCCAGCTAGGGAGGACTAAAACAGGGACTAAACCTTGGCCAGCCCAGCTAGGGTGGACTAAAACAGGGACTAAACCTTGGCCAGCCCAGCTAGGGTGGACTAAAACAGGGACTAAACCTTGGCCAGCCCGGCTAGGGAGGACTAAAACAGGGACTAAACCTTGGCCAGCCCAGCTAGGGTGGACTAAAACAGGGACTAAACCTTGGCCAGCCCGGCTAGGGAGGACTAAAACAGGGACTAAACCTTGGCCAGCCCAGCTAGGGTGGACTAAAACAGGGACTAAACCTTGGCCAGCCCGGCTAGGGAGGACTAAAACAGGGACTAAACCTTGGCCAGCCCAGCTAGGGTGGACTAAAACAGGGACTAAACCTTGGCCAGCCCGGCTAGGGAGGACTAAAACAGGGACTAAACCTTGGCCAGCCCAGCTAGGGTGGACTAAAACAGGGACTAAACCTTGGCCAGCCCGGCTAGGGAGGACTAAAACAGGGACTAAACCTTGGCCAGCCCNCTTGGCCAGCCCGGCTAGGGTGGACTAAAACAGGGACTAAACCTTGGCCAGCCCGGCTAGGGTGGACTAAAACAGGGACTAAACCTTGGCCAGCCCGGCTAGGGTGGCCTAAAACAGGGACTAAACCTTGGCCAGCCCAGCTAGGGTGGACTAAAACAGGGACTAAGCCTTGGCCAGCCCGGCTAGGGTGGACTAAAACAGGGACTAAGCCCTGGCCAGCCTGGCTAGGGTGGACTAAAACAGGGACTAAGCCTTGGCCAGCCCGGCTAGGGAGGATTAAAACATCCTGGAGAGCTCTGGCAGGAGATCCTTGGCCGTTCAGCCAGGGAGGCGGGGTCGTGACAGCAGCCCAGCACTGCTGGGGCACAAAGTTCGCAGAAGAAGCAAAAGCAAGCACAAAAGGTCAGACAGATCATTCCTCCTTCCCTTTTAAAGCACATTTCAGACTGAGTCCAGTGCCCAGAGCTTTTCTCTCAGGGTGTCTGTGATGTTCAGGCAGGGGTTGGTGTCACTTCACCCGTCCACGAGATCTGCTGTCATTAACTGGGGCTGCTCACAGGGATTAGAAACCCCTTCCAGAGCCACAGCAGGAGTCTGAAAAGACAGAAACACCACTTCAAAACTGCTTCTGGAACAGCCAAGATGGAAATCTGAGCAGCAGTCATTTAAATAATGACCAAGGTCATTATGTTTGGAAAAAGTCACAGTGCTAATGCAAAGTGCTCCGGGCAGATTGCACATCCCAAGGGTTTGGCTTTATGGAATCTCTCAGTGCAACAACTATTTGTGCCCACAGGATCTCCTCTGCTGGTACATTTTATGGATGATGGTATAAAATGGGCCCGTGACATTATTTACACAGGCTGGAGCCTGTAGCGAGCTACAAATGGGAGCAGGAAAAACATCATGGATGTGCTTGCTAATTTTTCCCTAGGAAGAAAATTGGGGAAAACTGGAATTTCTACGGAAATGCATGATGTGTTGCTAGAGGAGCTGTGATGTAAAATAGATCTTGAAGGGATTTGGGGGAATATTAAACTTTTGGTTGCTCCAAGCTCCGTCCAACCTGGCCTTGGGCACTTTCCAGGGATGGGGCAGCCACAGGTTCTTTGGGCACCCTGTGCCAGGGCCTTCCCACCCCACAGGGAGGAATTTCTTCCCCATATCCCATCTAAACCTCCTCTCTGTCACTGTGGGGCCATTCCCTCTTGTCCTGGAACTGCGTTCCCTTGTTGAAGATCCCTCTCCAGCTCTCTGATAGAGGGACTTTACAGGAGAAAAAGGGGGCAGTAGGAAAGGCGTTGTTAACCTTGGCTCCCGATGGATTTAAAATGAAACACTGTCAGGAAATAAAGCTGGCAAAGAGCAGGATGAGCTGGAAAAGAGAGGAAAACGGAAGGGGCTGGTCCAGAGCGGGCTTGATTGAGGGGTGGGAGCCCTTAATGAGCTCGTTGAGGGCCATTCCTTCCTCAGGAGCTCCATGAGGGAGCCGTGGAGTGCTGAGGTCTGGGGGACAGGAGCATCTGTGCTGTTCCTGAGGGACAAAAGGACAAAATGAGCATTCCAAGGGAAGCCGCGGTGGGAGCTGTGCCCGGGAATCCAGGTAGGCTGAGCTGGGGGTCACTGGTGGGGGTCAGCCCCCCTGTTTTGGGGATTGCTGAGGCATCTGGTCGCGTTCAGCTCTGAACCCCGAAAGGATCAGTACAAGAAGATGATAAATAAATGCTGGGGGTGGGGGAAGTGGGACCATTGGTGGGGGTCAGCCCCCACTGTTTTGGGGATTACTGAGGGATCTGGTGGCGTTCAGCTCTGAACCCCAAAAGGATCAGGACACGATGATAAATACACGCTGGGGGTGGGGGAAGTGGGACCATTGGTGGGGGTCAGCCCCCAACGTTTTGGGGATTACTGAGGGATCTGGTGGCGTTCAGCTCTGAACCCCAAAAGGATCAGGACACGATGATAAATAAATACGCGCTGGGGGTGGGGGAAGTGGGAGCAGCAGCCCCTGCCTCTTCAGGGATCTCGCCTGCAAGAGCGGCGAATAAAATGAACAACACTTGCTCATCTGAGGAGGACAAACGAAGGGAAAGCGTCTCACAGGAGGCCTGAGTAGGAAGATGTTCCGAGGCACCCTCTGGCTGGCTGGGCTCCCTCCCACGCGTGTCGTGCCACCAAAACCCCCCGACCAGGAGCGGCTGGCACTGCCACGCTGCTGCCAGGCAGGGCACTGAGCACCGTGCCGCCTTTCAGAACCCTCAACCACCGAATAAATCACTGCTGCTGTAGGAAAACCAGCTTGGGGATCATTATTCACGTGTTCCTGAAGGATCTGCTGATTTAAATGAGCTCCTGCTTACTAAACGAGCTGGGAAGAACAAGCTCGTGTTAATACCGAGCTGCCCAAGAGAGGTGATCAGCGGGAGGATAAACTTATCATTAGTGCTCTGCTTAACAAGTTAAACTACATAATGCATGAGGGTGTGAAAAGACGTAGATGCTCCTCAGCTGGCTGGACTTGAGCTGGGGCTTCTTCTCCTTTCCCTAGAAACTCACAAAAATTGATATTGTACCTTCTTCCTGTGTTTATTTATTTATGTATTTATGTGGTTGGTTTTCTGGAGGTAGGTTTCTTTTGGTCCGTTTTTTTGCAATCGCATGAAAACAGTGCCCGGAAGGCGGGTTGGGAAAGTGAATCCCTCGGGGGAAAAAGCCTGGATTTCCTTGGATTTCCGGAGTTCTTGGAGAAATCCCGCACGCTCTGCCACGGTGCGGCGTCCGCCTGGCGAGGTGGCAGATGTAGCTGGAGAGGACAGCTCTCACCTTGGGTGTTGTTGTGTTGGCATCTCCTCCCTCTCAGCTTCTGCGTGTTTTCTGTCGTCTTCCGAAAGGGTTGGAAACCATGGAATATCTCAGGCTGGAAGGGACCTTTCGGCGTTGCTCCCCTCCTTTGAAAAACGTTCTGGGCTCCCCATTTCTCTCTCACTTGACGCTTTTAAAACAAAACTTTCCAGACCCTTGGGCGTCGCTCCCCCCCAGACTCTTTGACTCTCAGAAAATGACCTGCTTCGACTTGGTTTTTTTTTAGCTGTTCCCTGGGGATTTCCAGCTTCACCGGGGCGTTGGGATCTCTGCCATTGAGAGCGGTCTAAGCCGCGCTTAGCAGCTCATTGACTGCGACTCAGGTGCTAAATGCGCCTGACTACGCACCTCGGCTTTTCCACGGAACGGAGCAGAAAAGCAGAAAAGCAGGGCAGAAATCCCCTGCACTCGGAGCGGGTTTAGCAGCCTAAAGCGGATGTGCAGGGTGTTTCTGATGTCCCCCCCCAAATCCTCTTAGGTTCCGCAGAGATGTCCTTTGCAATGCTGATTTGAACAACAGCAAAGCACGGGAAATAGGATGAAAGGACACCTTAGGAATAAAAGTGTGTATTTTAGAGGCTGGGAGGGTCTGGGGGTTACCTTTAATCTTAACCACTGCTGTTAAAACGTTGTCACAGGGGCTGGATTTTGCTGTTTCTTTATTTTTTTTCTTTATTTCTCCTGTGTGGAGACAGACTAATGAATAAGCTGACGACTTTTGCACTGACAGCTGGCTGCTGGCTCTGGAAATCTGCTGGGCTTCTGCAGCTCCTTTCCTGGGCTTAGGATATTTTTCTCCTGCTCTTCTGGAAGGGACAGCCTATGAATTTGAGTGCAATCTCGGAAGAGAAGCTCGAGGCAGTCTCGCTGATTTATGGCTGTCCGAGCATATGCGAGTGTTGGTATTTCTCTCCTGAGCTGTCGGGATTTGTCCTTTATGCTGCTTGAGCCACAACTCCCCATTTATTCCTGAAACCTCTGCAAGCTCAGTAGATCTCAGTGACAAAGCCAGATGGGTGTTAGAGGGGAATGTTTAGCCCATCCTGAAGGGTCTGAAATCATACGGAGTATTTAACTGAGCGGGTTTCAGGAAGGTTGTGGCTGGGAGGTGGTGATACAGCACATCATGGTCCCGTCTGCTGGCAGGCTGAGTTATTTACCCCATTTTAACGATGCTGGGAGGTAACTGTGAGGCGATTTCTAAGGTGTCTTTAGGATGCTGAGGTTTTTCTCATTGTGGCCTCACTTCTCCAGCTGTGTGCTGCTCTCCCTCTTCTGAGTGCTTTTGAAAGTGAGGAGGGACTTACAAAGTGCTCTTCAGAAACTCACTGAGTGCTTTACAGTGAAACAGTTGAAATATTCAATAGTTAACAGTTGGAAGAACAGGAATGTTTTTGTTTATTTGGAATGGAAGAAAGGTTTGGTCTCTCCACATGTCAGCTGTGGAACTTGCTTCCTACTGGGGAATATAATTACTGAATGCTTTGAGCTCCCGTTGTCTCAAGGTTATTTTTAGGACATATTAAACAGCCATCAGTGTCTCATAACAAGTCATCAAATACACAAATTGCATCAGTGGTCACTGAAATGCACTGGCTTATGACTGTAAAATAATTCAAGTGCAAGTATCATTTACTTCCAAATGACTGTAAAAACCAACTGGAAATTAACCCTCGCTTTTTTCTCAGCACTGAGAGATCGGAATGTTCCGGTGCAGTTGTGGACAGTGGAGAGCTGGGTCGGTACCAGAGGGCAGTGGAGGTTTGGGGATGGGTGCAGTGGTGACCCTCTTCAGAGGGAGGAAAGGGGACCTGCTGTACCCCTGATGTGTTGTAGATGTAATGAATCAAAAAATCCAGCTCTGAATACCCCCCCCCAGATCCAGGCATTAGTGTGATCTTGGTTTAAAACTTTGGGTTTTGTTCTGCCCTCTTTGGCCATGTCCAGTCGTTCCTTGGACACCTCCAGGGATGGGGACTCCAAACCTCCCTGGACAGTCTGTTCCAATGTTTAACAGTCCTTTCCATGGAGAAATTCCTGCTGGTGTCCAACCCGAGCCTCCCCTGGCCCAGCCTGAGGCCGTTCCCTCTCCTCCTGTTCCCTGGGAGCAGAGCCCGACCCCCCCGGCTGCCCCCTCCTGTCAGGGACTTGTGCAGAGCCACAGGGTCCCCCCTGAGCCTCCTTTCCTCCAGGCTGAGCCCCTTTCCCAGCTCCCTGAGCTGCTCCTGGGCCTCCAGCCCCTTCCCTGGACGTGCTCCAGCCCCTCAATGTCCTTCTTGCAGTGATGTGCCCAGAGCTGGACACAGCACTGGAGGTGCCTCACCAACGCCCAGTACCTTTCTCTCAGAAAACAAAGCCCTAATGCCTTTTGTTTATTTGTTTTACTGGGTCATTATTGATTGAGTTACTGATAAATTTGATTATTAGTATAAATTACTGATAAATTGATTGAATTACAGACAAAGGCCTGTTTGCTGTTCCTACTGTCCCTACGAGCCCTGTGACCCTTGCTCAGGCCAACATCCCTCTGCTCAAACAACATCCCACTGATTCTCACCATTGTGGTACCCTGCAAACTCCTTCCTGCTGTCACAGGCTGTGCCAGCAGCAATGAAAAAAGCTGGTGATGCAGAGTTAGGAAGGAATATTTCAGCTTGTGACCAGCCATCGAGTGTCATCGAGTGTCTGAGTAGCCCTTTGGCATATTTACACCAACAGGCAATTTCCTTCATGGCTGAAGCGTGAGTGCCTTTGTCCCAGAGCAGCAGCCTTTGGGGAAAACACCTTTTCAGCCAGTCCATTATCCCATTGCTCCTCTTGGGTAGGAGGGAAACGTGGGTTGTATTTTCCCCCCTGCTCTTCAGAGCCCATTATGAAAAATGGTTTTAAATCCATATTGAGGAGAAAGAAACGTGCTTTGTTCAAAGGCTGAATTCCTGCGTGCCGAGGAGAGGGTTTGAAAACAAGGAAAGAGCAAAAAAACGGGAGGGCTGGGGTTCCTCCTCCAGACTGCTGTGCTGCCTGTCATATTCGGGGGAAAATCACCCCAAAAATGCTCCTGAAACTTGGATTGCAGGTCTTTTTCTGATTATCCACAAAGTGGGACAGAGGAATGGGAAAGCCTTGAGCTCCTGCGGCGGGTTCGGCAGCGAGTGCTGACAGCAGGGTGTTCCCGATGCCTGGAAAGCTCTCCCAAGCTCAGCTGAGCTCCATCCTGCAGCACTGACTCAAAATAGAGTCAAGTTTGGGAAATGGGATGGAAGAGCCCTTGAGAAACGAGGAATATGTCTCAGCACACTTTGTTCTGCTCCCTCAGAAATCACTTTAAGTGCAGTTTGCTTTGTTTTTCCCCCCTCCTCGTTGCTCCAGTGACTTAGGTTTTGACTGGTTTTACTCCTTGAAATGAAACCACGGAGTGGTCAGGGGGCAGCTGCAGCTCAGAGATGTTAGAGATGAATTTTTTGTAGATTCTGGTGCCACTGTGGCATCACGAAAGCTGGTTGAAGTGAGAGATAAAGGCTGGCAGGTAGACACCTGTCTCAAGTGTTCTTCTTTCTTCCCTGGTAACTTAAGGAAGATGACTCCTAAAATCCATATATTGAATTCTAGCAAGAGTTTTTTTCTATGGATATTTTGAGTTTATAGCCATGCAGCTTGCCACGTTATCCTCTGAGAAAAAATTAAATGCAAATATCCTTTTGTGTATTAAAGAATATTTCGACAGGTAGAAAACTTCCCCGAGGACTGTGTGTGTTCGTGGGTTTTGCTGTTTTTCCCTCACTGGAAATTGTCACCTTTACTGGAAGGGAAAGTTTTAAGCTGCTTTGGAGACACTAATTAGTAACAGAAGTGAAAGGAGCTGTTAGATTACCAGGAGAACACAGTAATAAAGGGTTACCAGCCTTTATTCCAGTTGTTACGAATTTCTTCAGCTCAGATGAGCTGCCACGATGCTGTGCCTTAAAGCAGAAGAATTCTGCAGTTTTAGATTGTTCAAATTCCCCTTCAATGGAAAGAAATACTGGAAATTTATATCGTGCTCTTCATCTTTTCTTTGGCTTCTGGATATTCAACCACCAGTGCTGTGTCTGGGAGCTCTTAAAGTTCAATAAGAACTGCAAAGAAAGTGCTTTTATTTCAAAGTGCCTTCTGAAGTGTTGGTGCCACAGGTGCATTCTGGGCTGCTCTTCCTGCAGCTGGGGGAAATTGGAGCCAGCAGTGTTCCCTGGGGGCCAGAAAGGCAGTGGGATCCTGGGGGGCACTGGGAGGAGCATTCCCAGCAGGTCAGGGAGGGATCCTGCCCCTCTGCTCCGCCTTGGGTGCACATCTGGAGTGATCCTTCCCTTCTGCTCTGCCTCGGGAGCACATCTGGAGTGATCCTGCCCCTCTGCTCTGCCTTGGGAGCACATCTGGAGTGATCCTTCCCTTCTGCTCAACTTGGGAGCACATCTGGAGTGATCCTGCCCCTCTGCTCTGCCTTGGGAGCACATCTGGAGTGATCCTGCCCCTCTGCTCTGCCTTGGGAGCACATCTGGCGTGGTCCTGCCCTTCTGCCCAGCCCTGGAGGCACGTCTGGGGTGATCCTGCCCCTCTGCCCAGCCCTGGAGGCACATCTGGCGTCCGGCACACCTGGAGCGCTGTGCCCAGCTCTGGGCTCCTCAGCGCAGCACGGACAGGGAGCTCCTGGAGAGGCTGCCAGAATGATGGAGGGCCTGGAGCATCTCCATGCCCGGGAAGGGCTGAGGGAGCTGGGGCTGCTCAGCCTCGAGGGGAGCCCCAGCTGAGAGGGGCCCTCAGGCCTGGGTGCCCCTGGCTGCAGGGAGGGCTCCGGGCAGGGCCCAGGCTCTGCTCCAGGGCCCAGCAGTGGCACCAGAGGGACGGGCAGGGGCTGAGCCCAGCAATTCCCTGCACAGGGGGCAGAGCTTTGCTGTGAGCACTGGGACAGATCCCAGAGAGGCTGTGGAGTGTCTCTCCCTGGGGATATTCCAGACCCATCCGGACCCAATCCTGGGATGGCCTCCTGGAGCAGATGCCCCACTGTGGTCCTTTCTAGCCTTACCCGCTCGGGAATCCTCTGACTTTTCCAAGTGCACAATAGCAGGCAAATCCCCTTCCTTTGAGAGACCTGGCAAAGCTAAACTCGAGTTCAGGGATTCCTGGGAGTGGAGACTCGCTTACCCCTTTTCCCCAGCGCTGGGAATGTCTCCTATCCCTGTTCCCCAGCGCTGGGAATGTCTTCTATCCCTGTTACCCAGCACTGGGAATGTCTCCTATCCCTTTTCCCCAGCGCTGGGAATGTCTCCTATCCCTGTTCCCCAGCACTTGGAATGTCTCCTATCCCTGTTCCCCGGTGCTGGGAATGTCTCCTATCTCTGTTACCCAGTGCTGGGAATGTCTCAGTGCACGCGAAGCCACACTGGGAATTTGGAGCAGGAGTGCCCAGCCAGCTTTGCTGCCTCAGAGAGGAAATAACTCATGGAGGTGAAAATACCTTTACAAAGCCTTTGTTTTCTTCAGTACTTGATGACCTGCTCTCTGGCGTGGTTTCTCCTCCTTAAATACCACAAGTCTCCCAGGCACTGCGTGGCCTGGTGGGATGCTCAGGGTGAGGGAGCACCAGAGTCACCAAGAAAAACTGAAAATTCAGATTTCCTCTCCGTCATGATCAAGTAAGAAAGGAAGCTGAAATCTGTGTATCAGCAGAGAGCAGATGTGATGCCCAGGAACAGAGGGCAGGGGGAGAAGCAGATAGCCGGAAGAAAGTTGGTCTCTTTCTGTTATTTGTGTGTTTTGTTCTGAACTAGTGATAAAAAATTTCCAAGGGGAAAAAGAATGGCAAAGTTAGAACTCCCTCTAGAGTCTGCACGTGTTTTATCCACCTCTGCAGAGAAGTTTCACCTCCGTGGAGCTGCATTTCTTGAGTTCTGCAGCCGTGCAGGAAGTTCACCCCAGCAGCTCTGACCTGTGAGAAGCCACAACGTGCAACCCACAGATCCTGCAGTTAGGCAAACAATTTTTAGTTGTTTTTGTATTTACAATCCCTTTCTGCTCTCCCTGAAAATAGTTCAGTATAGAAGATTAAGTTGTTGGAAGCGTAATTCATCTTCTTGAAATATTTGAAGGTGTTTAGTGTCCCGTGTAGAGAAGAGGGGAAAATATTTCTGTGTTTTTCCCATACAAACGATGGGGTTTTTTTGGACTTTACAGATGCACATGTGTAATTTTCGAGCAGTGGGACTGAAGGCAGCAGGGACGCTTCTTCGAGTGGTGATGTGGTATCATGACAACTATTGTTAAAACTTTTGAATCAGCTTAAATCATAAAGAAACAGTCCTATGAACCTCTAAATGTTCAGTACAGATGGTTTTTTTTTAATCTTTTTGCTTTTACTATCTCCTTTTTGCTCCTATCCTAACGCCTTCGTTATAAGGCCAAGTTGCTTTCTGGCAGCCTCTACTGACTTGGGAGAAAAAGGTCAGGAAGTTAAACCAGAAAAATGGTGGATTATTGGTGCAAAGCCACATATAGATTTTTCCGAGCCTGGGCTTGCCCTTGTGAACTTGGTTTGCACAAGAAAAGTTCATTGCTTGCTGGAAAAGTACCAGGTAGACAAAAGCAAATCCTTGATGCCTAAAATTTTCCAGCTTCTTGAAGTGCAGCGTAGTCCCGCACCCGGCAGAAATTCAAACTCTGGAAAGAACTGGGGACTTGAACTTTGCAGCTCACTTTGCTCCACTGAACTTGCCTTTCTTCACAGAAGAACTGCAACTTTTTATGTTTGTGTGACTATGGGAGAAGTTCCTTTTCTCTGATATTTTTTCATAAAATAGGGTTGGGCAGGTTCAGGTTAATTTTTCTTGTTGTCTTTGACACCTTTGTGACCAAGTAGTGAATGCAGAGAAACACCAAAACGCTGAGTTCCATATATCAGAGTGCAGGATCCAAAACTCTGATGGCAAAAAACTTGATTCTGAACGATCTGGAATGAGGGAATCCCAGAGTGGGTCAGGTTGGAAGGGACCCCAGTGGCTCATCGGGTGCCAGCTCCCAGAGCATCCCAATAAAAAAGGTGAAGTGCCTGAAATTGTGGGATATTTTTTGAAAAAGAAACTTGGAATAAGTGTTAAAGCTTTTTAGTTTGGAAGCATTTGGAAAAGCTGGCTGGCTGAACTGGCCATCCTGGGTTTGCCCTGGCAGGTTTAGTTTCACTCCGGTGTATCTGCAAGTGCGGACGCTCACCACTGCAGCTGGTTGTGGTAATTGGTACAATTTTAGTGCCTTTCCTACCTGGAATCCCTGAATTTCTCACCAGGTGTTGCACTGAGGCAGACCCTGAAGTTGTGTGGGGTGGCAGGAGTGACCAGGGAGCTCGGGATGTTCCCACCCTGCATCACTCGTGCTCTTTTCCCTTTTTTCCCTGCTGCTGCTTTGGAAGTTACTCAGCTGCTCGGGGAAGGGGGCAGAAGGACTCAGTGCTGTGAGATTGCTTCTGTCTCCTCAGGAACTCAGCTGTGTTTTCCATCTCAGAAATACAGCCCGGTATCCTAAAGGAATGTGGCGCAGGTGGGAGTCAGTGACGACCTTGGGGGTGAGGTGGTTTTGGGGCACTGTGGGGTTTTCCATCCCCTGATAATCTCTGGGTAGTGTGCTATGTACTGAAAAATGGAATTAAAGCAAGATGGTGAAATCTGTAACCTCTTAAGGCATAACTCACCCCAGCTAATCAAATCTGAACTGTCAGAAGTATTATTTATATTTTAATTTTTGCATTTCTCTGTCGGAGAGCAGATCCTCTCAGTCCAGTCTGGGGAATTCAGACATTATTTCCTTTTGTTAATTCATCATACTCATAGATCAAATTACTCCTTTTATTGGCTTCATCTCAGGGGTTCACAAAGCTCATTTCCTCTTGGTGTGGCACAGTTTGTGTAGTGTTTACTACACTGAGGACCCCAAATGTGCTGCAAGGAGAATTAAATAACCAGTGGAAGTGGAAAGGAAAGTTGGGGGTTGTTAAGAAGCAGGAAGAGATTTCAGGAGAGGTGGAGGGAGAGAGGCTGCAGCTCTATGAAATCAGCATGAGCTGAGGAGAGAAGGCTGTCAACAGCAGGCTGCAGTGAGGGCATAAAGGAGGAGAGAGATTTGCAGTGGGGAAGCAGAGAGAGTGAGGAGGAAACTGAATGATGGGCTTTTGTCTCTGTGTTCTGCTACCAAAACTCATCCAAGTCCATAAAACACAGCCTGAAGCAGGGAGTGGGTGTGGACTGTTTCAAATAAACCTTTTCTGCCCTCATATTACATACGTACAACTTTGCTAAAATGGACTGCTCAGTGAGAGAGGAGAAGAAAACCCGAATTACCTCCTGAATTAGGAGAAGAGATGCGTGAGCCCTGTTCTTTTGGGGTTGTGTTTCCTGCCCAAAGTCTTTGTGTGGAACAAACCTCTGCTGGCCTTGTCTTCCTGGCACTCGAGGAGATGAACTGCTGAACGTTGATGGCATGAATGGCTGTGGAGCCAGGAGAGGCTCACCCTCAGTAAAATCACCTCGGAAAGATTTGGAGATCTTGGGTCGCTCCTTGCTGGTGCCTCCTTGGGAGAACAGGAAGGGTTTTGGGATCGAGTCTCTCCTTCTGACCCACTGTTTGTGTTCCTGGTTGTTTCCTCCCAGCCTCCTGATGTGCTCTGCTGTGCATATTTTCGTGCCTCCCAGATGAATCTTTGTTCAATTAAACTGGCTGGGGCTTTTGGGGAGGCTTCTATTTCTGGTTGGTTGGTCGGGGTTATTTTTGGCCTGGGATTCTTCTGCACCACTTGGAATCAGGGCTGTGAAGAGTTAGGAGCATAAATCTGATCAATATTTTGGCCTCAAGTCACATCACGGGGGGTTCAGATTGGATATTGGGAAGAATTTCTTGGCTGAAGGAGTGGTTAAGCACCAGGATGGGCTGGTGGAAGTGGAAATATTCAAACCATCCCTGGAAGTGTTCAAACAATGAGCAGGTGTGGCTTTTTGGGATATGATTTAGGGGGTTTGGGGATATTCAGTTGAAGTTTGGACTTGATGATCTTGAAGCTCTTTCCCTGCATGATTCCATCCATGCTTTGCTGCCAGAATCAGCCTTAGTGATGTTAACTCATGTTCCGTGCGTTCTTAGCATCGATATTATTCTTTTTCTTGTATTTTTGCACTAAAATTAGAGTTACACGCCCTTTTCCAGCAACCTTTTTTTCTGGCTCTTATTTCTAATTCCAGGCTTTCCTCAGGAATAAGCTTAGAAGCCTCGTAGGTTGTCTTTTGCCTTCTGAGCTTAATGAGAACTTTCTTTTTGAGGGCAAGACGAGAAGCTCAAGTGCTGAGTGTGTGGAGCTCCGTAGGTGCATCCCCTACTGCTGCTGCGTTGGGAAATCACCCTAATCAAGATTGATGCTCAGGAACCTCTTGTAAAGCTGCTGCTTTGTAAACATTTTGATCAAAGCACGCTCTGAAGAGCGCTTTGAAAGTTGTTTTTTGAAGACCTGTGTGATCATGGTGTTTTATCACCGTGCTTTACAGATGACAAATCACCTCAGCTGCTCACAACCGACAGAAATCAGATGCCCCTTTTTTTTTTTTTTCTTTGCAGAAAAGTTGTTGGAGTGTCGTGGTGAGATTTCTGGTTTTTGTTTTAATCACTCATCTGGGAAGGTGCTGTAAAAAAGCTTCATTTGAAGGCAAGCAGGAATATTTTCTGCTGATAGAATAAATGTGCATTTTTAAAAATTTTTATAGACTGGGAGTCTTCCCGGGGGGATCCAAATCCTTCTGGGTACAGCTGACCTGAGCTGTTTGATGAAGAAACTCACTCAAAGCTGCCTCAAACTGGCGGTTTCTCACCTGGAATTGGTTGGTGCTGTAAGGACGTGGCAGAAATAACTCATTTAATGTTTGTTTGGTTGTCTTCCCCATCTGTTTCCGGATAATACGGAGAGAGGAGAAGGAGGAGGGATTTAGAATAAATTATTTGCTCAGCTGCAGTGCTGAGGGTTGCCTGTTTCCAGGTGCTGAATGGATTATGAAGGATTTCACGGAATCACGGGATCACTGAGGTTGGAAAAGACCTCCAAGATCATCCAGTCCAACGTTTGATCAACACCAGTTCAACCAGAACAGACTCCAGTCATTCCTTGGACAACTCCAGGGATGGGAACTCCAAAACTCCCAGCGCTTGACCACCCTTTCTGAGAAGAAATTAATTAATTTTTTTTACAGAAAAGTTGTTTGATTGTCGTGGTGAGATTTCTAAACACCAGGGGTTTACTTTTTGAGATCCTTAAAACGCTGAAGATCCTGGAGGAAGTGATTTCCTGTTGATGATTTCAGACAAGAACTTCAGCAAAATTGGTACTAAAGGTATTTTTTGTCTAATGATAGAGCAAGAAGCAGAAGATCCATGTTCCTTGTAGGACTCTACGGTGTATCTCTGTCAAGGGAGAAAGCAGCATTAAGGAAAACCAAAAAAAGCAGGGCTTTCCCCATTTTTTAATGAACAATCAAGTTGAAAACAATTATTTTTCTCATTGTACATGTGATTATTAATCCTAATTTCAGAAGGTTGATGTGTCTGGAGAGAAGTAGAGGTGCCTGCATCTCCTTTGGAAATGCCCAGCAACATTCTCCCCATTCCTCTGCCCTTCCAAGGTACAGAATGGAACAAGGAAACTCTTTTAAATGTGAATAAATAAACCAGGGACAGATTAATGCACTAATTGGAATATGAAATGCAGAAGATGTTTCCCTGCAAAGGTGGCTCAGTGGGAGATACAGCTGTAAAAAAATCAAAAGCAGGGCACTTCATTTCTTGCTTGTTTTGATCTAATTTTGAAAAGCTCAATTAGTTGGTGGTTTTTTTTGAATATTTTCTTTCTTTTGAGACTCAGCCTAATTATTTTTTCTCCTTTTTCAAACCTTCCAATGGGGTATTGTTTTGGTGTTGTGGTTCCTGCATCTGTGAATCAACAGCAAGGTGAATATACAAATTTTTATCCCAATTTTTCCTTTGCTTCATAGACAGCAAAGGAAACTCTCAAATCAACTCTGCAAATCAACTCTCTGGTTTATGTTACCAGGACCTTCCCTTCTATTAGTGAAAAATCCACCAACTCCTTTCTTCTCACCACCCCAGTCCCAAATCTTTCTGGCAGCTGGAGGAACTTTTCTCTGCAGCTTTTACTTTTTAGGAATCTGTGGTGTCTAAACGCCAAGAGACCTCCCCGACGTTGTTTTATCAGCAGAGAACAACTCGGTGTTAAAAGGAACTTATCCCCGCTCTTCTCCCCTTCTCACCAAAAGCATTTAGTGAGTTTAGAGAGACTTCCTAATTACCTGAATAAAAATTAACTCCCCTCTCTCATTTTCCTTGTTCTGGTGCAGCTGGGCTAAGGTTGCTTTATCTTTCAAAATTAGGTTATTTTTACTGTACTTTTATGTAACTTGTGGGGTTTTGGACCATATTTTGGGGTTTCTCCTTGGCTTTTCTGGTTGAGAGCTGGAGGAGGAGGACAAACTTCTTGTCAGAACTTCTTGAAAGAAAACAGTTCCAGGAATTTAAATTCTGATGCAGAATACCAAGTCTCCTTCTCACCAAAAGCATTTAATGAGTTTAGAGAGACTTCCTAATTACCTGAATAAAAATTAACTCCCCTCTCTCATTTTCCTTGTTCTGGTGCAGCTGGGCTAAGGTTGCTTTATCTTTCAAAATTATTTTTTCTGTACTTTTATGTAACTTTTGTGGGGTTTTTGACCATATTTTGGTGTTTCTCCTTGGCTTTTCCGGTTGAGAGCTGGAGGAAGAGAACAAACTTCCTAGAATTCCAGTTCTAGGAATGATGGAAATTAAAGTTGTGCTGCAGGATTGATAATACCAAAGGGGCGCTATTAAGATGGTCACTAATTAAACACTGGAGCTTTTTATTTGCCTTTGGGCAGGTGGGATGTGAGAGATGCAACACAACTTAATTAAATTGGAAATTCCCAACGTTCAGCCAAAACAATCCATTTTATTTTAGGGTGAGTTTCTCAGGAGAGGGAACATCTGTGCTCACACTCGTTAAGCTGAGCCAGTGGTGTAACCCAGGTTTTTTTATTGGTACCCCATCAGGAATTAAGTGCTGATTTTCCAATCATTTGAAGAGAAATGAACACAATATTAGTTTTTGTACTGTGTCACTTTCATGAATATTGAATGTGAAAACCTGATTATTGGCTGCATTGAGACCGAAGGCTTTAGAGTGAATTAAAGCAGAAAGGAGAATTACTTCCAAGAAAATGGGAGCGTCGTAAATCCAGTTTTCCTTTTTTTTTTTAATGTGCTTAAATCAGGTTGGGTTCACCCAGATTGGTTCAGGCAAATGTAATTGTTCTTTCTGGGCTTGCCCAATGATAGAAAAAGGAGCTCCTGGTAAAGGGCTGGCTCTGGACTCCTCAGCTTTTGTATTGTTTCACGTTTAATTCTATTTTCTTCCCCTCAGATACACACCTCTGCTGTGCTATCACCGCAGCTACGGAGAGCCCCATCAGCTACTGACACTTTGGGATTACTGCTTTCCACATTCCCTTCTAGGATGCAACAAAATCCTGAGGAGTTTACCCCAGATTCCTTTCTGGGTGCCGTGTGTTTGTGAGTGCTGCGCTCTCGGGGTCGTTTTCTAAGCGTTGGTTGTGCTGTGACTCCTTGGGGGTGGGCAAACTGGTGAGTAATTGCTCAGCCAGTGGCTGTCACAGGAATATCTTGGTATCAACCAGTAAAAATATCGTGACTTGTGATAGAGCCACAGAATCACTGAGGTACGGGTCATTAAATTGAATTTTTCTGCACTGGTGCCTCCTAAATGACCCTTTTTGGTGTGTGGGGGCTGGAGGGGCTCTGTTTCAGAAGTTCACTCCCAAACTTCTCAAGTTTTAAACATCTTCAGGCCTTCCTTGTTTCCCCAGGAGCTAGGAAATGATTTTTGAGGTTGCTAAGCTATTGAGGCTGCTGAACTGAAAAGTTGCACTTCTCCAAGAGGAAAATTAAATAATAAATAATAAATAAATAATAAATAAATAAATATTAAGCAGCGGCAGTACCATTGGCCTGTGAAGTGCAGTTATTGTCAGTTGAATAAATAATAAATAAAACATAAGAATGGTAAGTAAAACCAATTCCAAAATAATTTTTAAATGACTTTTTAGAGCAGCGTGAGCCTTCAAGGGTGTGCTGAATGCACGTCAGACGAGCGTTACTTTTGCAAATTCATTCTTCTTTGTTAGGATAACAATTAACATGTCTGTAATGGGCCTGGAACAAGTTCACCACTCAGAAGAACAAAGCTAATTAGAAAAGTGTGTGAGCCTGTTTGATACTGCCTCAAGCAGCAGGGAGTGATCCACAATTCCTGGTGAACTGATATTAAATTCAGGGGAAAAAAAAAGCAATCTGTGTGAAGCAGCCAAGGCTGCCTCCTGTTTCCGAGGAAGAGGTAAGAAGAGAATAGAAAGGATCAAATTTGTTTTTAAAATACTCGGTTTCTTTTGTTTATTAAACAACAAAAAGTGTTCAAATCTGCTGTTCAAATCTATAGTTAAGTTTTATATGTCTAAAAAAAAAAAAAGTCCGAATCACTGGGAAGGTAAATGTGGAATTTATTCCAGAAGCAGGAGTGGATAGATCTGTGCTGGGAGGCTGAGCTGTTCCTGTCCCATCCCTGTGTAAATGGAATTAAGGCCTAAAGAAACGAGGGAATCAAAATCGATGTTTTCTGTCTGTGGTGTCACACCCTGCGCACACAGCACTTCTGCTCGAAGAATACTTTACAAACCTCTAATAAATGTTTTTAAGAGGAACAAAACGGGGTTGGTAAAACAAACTGGGAATAAACTGTGCAGAAATTCGGTGAAATAATAAAGAAGTTCAAGGCTTTTAACTGAAACATCAGTGTTTACTGGGAGGTACCAGGGTGGCACCGTGACCAACTGGCACTAAGGGGATGCTCGTTAGGGAGTTTTCTGATGAGTTCTCTTCATGTGGTAAAGGATTGGTCACTTGGATTTTCGTGTCTTTGAAAATTCCAGGAATTCAGGCATTGGTGTAAACAATGATAAGAGGATGAGATGATAGTGTAAAAAACAAGATTTAAAAAAATCCTTTGATCTGGGAGAGGAAATACTCCAAGCAGCGTTTGGTTTTCCGTATTTGCCTTCTGGTTGCTATTAACTTACAAGTTTCAACTTCTTAGAGCTTGAGGTGACCCAAGCTGGGGTGGGGGGACTTAATCCGAACTCTGGAAAGGCTTTAGTGATTCAGACTTGGAATAAACACAACTTCACGTTAGGAAATCGTGAGGCAAAACTGGACACTGCAAAGCTTTCTGGGCTGAAGAATGCTTGGATTCCTCATTTTTGGGCAGAAGGATGAGGAGCTGGTTTTGGGTGTCAGTAAATTCCATGGAAGGGGCTCTGCAGGGACTGGTCCCAGTGCTCTTCCTGGGGAGCCCTGGCCCAGCAGCTCCGTAACTGGAAGTTTCTGCTGGGAGATTTGTGGTTCAAATTCAATAAATGTTTTCTCTTTGTGCGTTCGGGGTGAACACTTGGGCTGAAGCAAAGCAGACGAATCCTAATGCACTCCTAATCTATTTAAACTGGTAGATCACGTATGGCCTTCACAGAATTCCTTTTTTAAAATACATTTGTGCTCCAGTCAAGCATTGCAATTTGCTGACAGCTTTGCTTTCTGCATATTGACTTCAATTATTTTTGTGCCAAATCGCGCTGAAACTCCTCAATAGACACATTTCTTCATCTCACCCTACATCTGTTTTGTATCTTTTATGTCAGGCTCCCAGACTGCAGATATTGAACCAGAGATTGGGTTCCGTGTTACAGCATCGAACCTGCTTTTAAAATATCATCTCTGCAGAATGGGGGATGCTGTAAACGAACCGAGGAGTGCTTGGATTAAAAACAAACAAACAAAACAAACAAAAGCCACCCACACTTGATGTATAAACTCAGCTTTCTCGTCTGCAGTCTTTGTACATCAAACATGATGTTTAATGGTAATCCCATACCCCCAACTTCTTAAAATTCGTATGGGAAATTGAATTAAATATACTCACTTTTAAAACTGCTTCTCAGTCAAATGCTCTTCTAAAGCAAGTTTATTACAGTCAAACAAGGAGCAAATCCCGATTTGTGCAGTTTGCCACAGCTTTGCCTGCATTCCCAACTCTTTGGTATGGAAGTATTAATGCTAAATCCCCTTGATGTAATGTAATATAATATAGAATCCATCTTCTGAGCATATTGGAGCTGAACAAAGAAATTATTTGCTGTAATTCACTTTATGGAGCCGTCCTAGCAACGTCTTGTGTTACACAAATTGCAGGAGCTGAGCAGTCTGAGCCCAGAGTTAAAATGCCTAAATTGATTTTTCAAGTCTTTAATAATTTCTCACTGTTCTACATCTCGGTAAAAAATGGAAGTGACGTTAGGAAATCTGGTTTTTGTGCTGGGAATGGGAGCAGGGATGTGCACACAGCGCAGGGTGCTGGCAGACAAGCACTAACTGGTTTTATGTGGCTCAGCGAGGTTAAATTGTTATTTTTAAGTTGTTCTCCCAAGGCAGAGTGGGTGGGAAAATGCTGCCTGGATCTCCTGTAAGCCCTTGGAGAGTGTTTGAGCACCGGGGGGATTTGGAGAGGGCTGAGGAGTGGAACAGAGGCGAGATATTTAATACGAATTTTGAATATTCTGTTTGCCTATGAATACTTACTCGGCTCTCCGTGGCTGCCACGTCATCACCTTTATTTCCTGTGTCTCAGTTCTAAATTTGACTTCAGGACGGCACTCAGTCATGCAGAGAATGTGAGAGGAAGAGCTCCTTCTGCAGGTGTGTCCAAAGTTTGATCTTCTCCAAGCCCCTCTGCTCTGCCAGATCTCGGTGTTTGGAGCCATTACCTGAGCGTGGTCCTGTGTCCCCAGGTTGCCAGAAAATGACCCCGACCTCCCTTCTGGAACTGTGCATCCAGAATGGTTTTTTTTTTCCCTCTGGGATGGAGGCCTGGGAAGAGGGAAACTCTTCTGAGAAGCTCCAGCTTAACAGAGTACTGAAATAACAATATTCAGTGTACATTTTTTATGCAGTGTTGGCAAAATAATTGCACACAGAACAACTTGGAGCTATTATTGGTCAGTGTCTCAATTAACCCGACATTTCATTCCCTAAACTCACTGCTGTTCTATGACCAAGGTACGATTTGAAGAATCCAGGTCTCATTTTCCACAGGAGCTAATGAAAACTCCACGGAACAGGAAAAGATGGTGTAACAGGGAGAAAAAAATTGCAGTGAAAAATTTGTCTAAATTAAGGCTGTAATTGATCTCCTCAGATGTCGTGTCTTGGGGAGCTGGCCAAATTTTCTTGTGCCTTTGTTGCTAAATGACTGATTACCGGATAGATGGAACGGAGCAAGCACCATATGTTTGGTTTACCCAAAACCTCATCAATTCCCTGTCTGTTGGGTCTCTCAGACATGATATGTGAGCAGATTCCTTCCAGGAAAACAAAGCCCAACCACAAAGTCATCAGGTTGAAGTATTATCCTTTCAGATGCTTTTTCAACCCAATTCGCTCCTTGGCTGTAAACACGAGGCAGATGCAGTCCTGAGTCCTGATTAATTGCTCGTCAAAATCCGTGTGGCTGGGCATGGAGGGATCATGGGCATCTTGGGATGGGAATGAGCTGCTCCCAGCAGTCCAAACGAAGCCTGTGAGTGTGAAAACACTCAGGGAAGAGCGTAGCTTGATAAACTGTTCTCTCGTGGTCAGCAGTGAACGTCTCGGGTGGGTCAGGTCAAGCATTTTATAGAATAATGTCCGTGTGTGAAATTGAGCGTTTGTTTTCAGCGGGCTCGCCAAGGGTCAGGAGAGGAGAGCGTGGTTATTGTGCTGCTTGTGCTCAGGGCAGGCCCTGGACCCTGGGAAGGGCTGGATTCCCATTCCAGGGATGTCTCTGCAGCCTTCTGAGGCACACGGATAACTCTGGAGGCAGATAACTTGAAGCATATAGAATGGCTCGAGGCTGTGTGTCAGGTCACTAACACGGGGCCATGAATCACCCTCTGAGGCTGTCCCTGTGTTTGGACCAGCAATCCACCCTGCTTCACATCCTTATTCCCGAGGGAATGTGTGTAATTCCTGTCTGGAGCAGCTGCCTCTCCCTCCTCCTCGTGTTTGATGAGTTCTGCTGCAGATAAAATGGGAATGTTGTGTCTTAAGCCCGTATTTGGGGACCTATGGCATTACATACTGCCCACCGTTCCTGCTCATTCCAGCAGCTCCGCGAGAGATTTGTATCCCAGAGAAACAGGGAATGAGCCAAATGAGCAAATGATGTCGCCTCTGATTTTATAACCCTTCAAGTGCAAAGCATGAACACCGCTCAGAGGAGACAGCGTGGGGGAATTTTCTGTGTGCCAGCTGGAAATCAGAGGAAGTCTGGACCTCTGCAGTATTGCAGGTTGTGGTGTTACAACCAAACTAAATGTCCGGAGAAGTTGCTATCTCTACCCTTGTTTTCACAGTCCTGTTTTATTTGCATTAAATTCAAGAGGGAAAAGAATGTTGCTGCTTTTTCTCTCGTTGTAGTCTGTAACCTGGAAAAAGTATCCCCCAGTTCCTTTCGGTGTGGCTCCATCTCTCTCAGCCCAGGATTAGGACACTGCCCCAAACTTTATTAAGGATCCAGGCTGCTCTTAAAAACTACAGCAAGGGTTTCCATGCCCAGTGAGTGCCACAGTTGTACAGATCTGATGAAATTTATGGACTTCATCCCCTCGCAGATTTCTGCACGCCTTCCTCTGACCAGAGGATACGGAAGAGGGAGCAAAATCCCAAATATTCCACTCGCTGCCCTGTTTGTTTAACAAGTGCCTCTCACTTGTGGCAAAGTGAGGTTTCTGAAAGGTTTCAAATGTCCTGCAGGGAAGGCTGGCTCTGTCTGTGGTTTACTGAAACTTTGGCAGCTATCACTCACAGTTACTGTCCCCGCTGTTCCCGAGGTGAACGAGGTGAAATATCTGTTCCTCTCCACCCTTTGAAGCTTTTTTTAGTGACAGCCTTGGATTCCTTCTGAATGAATAACTCCCTGCCAGGTCAGGCAGTGTGGAGTTGTGTGTGTGTGTGCACAGATAAATCCCAGCCTTGCATCCCTGCTTTCAGATCAGCTCTTGAGTTTGATTCAGTCCTTGCCGAGCTCGGTGGGAATTCTGCCTGGGGGAAGAACTGAGAACCTTCGCCTTGCCTTTGATTTCATTCAAGCTGAGTTTTGAAAATAACCCAGCTGATCCCCCAGAATACTGTGAGTGAGTGCCACATCTGGGAGTGCTGAGGGCTGTTCCTCCTGTGTGGGATTACCATGAAACAGCTTGGGAAGATCTGAACAGGAGAGAGTTTGAGCCCTTGATCCCCCTCGCTGGAATTAGTGCTGGTTTTTGGAGCACACGAAGAACAACTGATTGTTAATTGCTGCTCTCCGTGGTGTGAAGGGGAAATATTTGAACTGTAAAGGCTGGAAATCAGGAGTTCAGCCTAACTCCTTCCAAGTTCCCATGCCAGTGAGGAGAGAGGAAGGAATGGAATTCAGGGATGGGATCTTCATCAGCAGAAGCTCCGTCTGGATCCAGCAGAGTTAACTTGGGTCTGTCCCAGAAGAGCCTTTCCCCCCAGCTTGCAGCAGTGAAGGAACCCCAGTCAGGACTCCCTGTGTGAATACTCAGGAAGGAGCTGAATGGCCTTGTCCAGAACTTGTTCTAAAATAAACGACTTTGCATCAGCAGCATCATTTTTGCTCGTTCCGGCCCTTTGATACACTTGACTGTGTACATTGGTGGGTGGGAGGTGGGTCCCTGCAGGCTCAGACAGTGCTGGGGAAAGGGGGCTGCGAGGGCAGCTCAGCTCAGGTGTCTAATTCAGATGTTCTAGAAAACCCCCAGAGAGAACCCTTTTTTTTTTGGCAGTGATTGCATAAAGAGTGGGAGTGAGGTGATGAGTCCTCCTCGGGGTATTAGTCATAACACTGACACTGCCTTGAAACATCTCCGCTTGGTACAGCTGTACTTTCAACTTTAAACAGGAATCGTTTGGCTGTGGTGGGACTTGGAGGTCTGTGGATCCTCACTGGCTTTTCCGAATTTTTCTTCTATTAAACATTTCACAGTTCCATGTTACGAATTTCTCCTAATTTCTCACTGTTGGAAAACCTGGTCAGTGGGGATTTGTTTTTATCTCTCCCAAAATGACAAATACAAACTTAATTGAAAGGGAAATGATTTTCCAGATTTATAGATTTCTAAGGCTGAGAGCCTGCATGAGTAACTTTAATTAAATTCATTTTCCTGCAGAGCTGCTCCTTGTTTCAGTTCCCCAAATCCCTACACATGTTGCTCCTCCCAGCTTTTCAATTTGCTCGTGAGACATTATTTAAATGCTTGTCAGCTGCCTGAGGGAACTTGGAGGAACAGGGATCATTTCAAATGTTTCAAAAGAGAGGGGGAAAAAACATCGTGGCCTTTCCTGCTTTTGTTCTACTTGATACGGACAAGTCAACACCCAAGTGTTGGGTGGTAAATCTAAACCAAGAGCAGTCCTGATATTTTATTTTGATTATTTTCTGTTTGGCCTTTGTGTAACCAGGAGACCACGTGGTAGTGATGAGGCTTTGAATGCTGTTAATTGGGCAATTAAGAGCCTTCAGAGGATTAATCAGGTATATAAGGTTAATGGGGAGCAGCATGGCCAAAACCCACGGAGAGGAAATGTTGGGCTGCTGAGAAGGTTCAGCTGCAGAGAGAGAGGTGAGTGCAGAGCTGTGTTTTCTACAGAGCACTTTCATAAAGTGGAGCAAGAGATGGGCCAGAAATTGTGTGGACTGAGGGTGTCCCAAGGAGAGGAGATGTGGCAGGAGCTGTGTCCCTGTGACGTGCAGTAGGGAACGCTCAGGCGCAGAGGAGGAATTGTCTTATCAAAGGAGCAGGATGATGCCTGTGGAGATTAAAGAAGGACTTGTGGTCTCTGAGCTGCTGGAGATTAAGAGGCAGATGCATGGAACCTGTGTGAAGAGAAGAGCAGTTTTGTTCTGGCACAAAAGGTGTGCCTGGGACTTTCATTTCAGTCAGCAGTGACTGCTTTTTGATCCAGGGAAAATGCAGGAGGGAGGGAAATTGAAGTTCTTAATGTGTGTTCTTGTTTCCTTGCTGAGCTGTTCTTAGGAAACTTGTAATGAAAAGAAAAAAGGTAAATTTGTGTGTGAAAGAAGTGATGGAGATCAGAGTCAGGAAAGGGAAGTGATTTCCTGAAGCTGTCATGGCCAAGGTCAGCAGGTTTGGTGGTGTTCCATCCGTGGCAGAGGCTGGGGTAGGTGCTGATGCTCCTGTGTTTAAGTGGGGAGGGAGCTTCAGGTTTTTCCTGCTGAGCCCTCACTTTAAAACACGAGCCTTGGCCCGGGTTTAGTGGGAGTGAGTGCACACGTGGTTTGTCCCAAATACCAGTGGAAGGGTTGCCAGAGCAAAGGGTGGTGCGTGGAGTTTAAAAACTGGCTGTGAGTTCAAGTGTGCAAGAGTCATGGCAAGAATTATTTCCCTTTTTTTTAAATTTTACCTTGAAAGGAGGGAAAGGATTTTATTTTTTTTTCCTCTGGTTTGATGCCTCTAAAATTTCTTCTCCATCTGGTATGAAAATTTGAGGAGAGATTAACAATCAAACACTGTGTGGAGAAAACTTAAAAAATAAAGTTAGCCGAGTTGCAGATTAAGTCACAGGACAGTTATCAGGTATGTGATACACAGACTGTTTATCTAAGGAAGGACAAAGACACCAAGCTGTGCAGATAAGCTCTGAATTATCATAAACTCCATTTCACATGAGAAACTGGTATTTTAATTCAAAAGGAAATATTCATAAGCCATCTTAATTTCTAATTTGAATATAATGTGATGAAACCTGTTAATAAAAGAGACTGGTGGGATTTCTCCTTTTTGCTGTCACAACAGGTGGCTGTGGAACACAGCCTTAACAAGGTAGCCCTTCAGAAATGAGAACCTCGGGAATTTTAAGAGGAAATTCAAATGCACATCAAGGATAGAGAAACAGGATCTTACCTTGAATTGGGGAAAAAGAAGAGAGTTCCTTCCAAAGTCCAAGGAACTTCGTGAGGAAAGTTGTGTTGATTTTGATCCAGGTGTTAGTCTGGTATTGAGGAAAGCTGCAAAAATCTGTGTGTTTTTAAGTTTTGGGTGGTTGCATTTTGGTCAGGGCTGAATGCAAAAACACGATCTGAACTCTGTGGCTGGCAGCTGGTAGGAAAATTCTGTGTTTATTGGTGGGATGGCAGGAAGTTCAGTCCTAAGGAATGTCATGAAACTGTGTTTTCACTGCAAGAATTTATCCTTTGTTTTTACCTGAGCTTTATGATCGACCAAGAGAAAGAGTGAACAGCTCGCTGCACAACGAGCATAAACTTTGTTTGGGTGCCAAATACATATTTTAATTCAGTTGTGCATCAGTATTTAAAATACAAAGCTTGCTGGAGTCAGGACATTCTGATTGCATTTTATTTTAATGATGTTCTTGCAAAACTCGGGGCTGGCGAAAGCAGCTCTGGGCCTTGATCTGCAATTCCTGGTGCATCTTGCTTTGTTTAATGAGGTGATTCATCCACCAGGTAATGCCCCCGGTGTCCTTGTGGAGCTGCCCATTAAACACATGGCACAGCCATTCCTTCCCCTGCTTTTGGAAATAATGATCCTTTCAGCTGAGCTGCATCAGATGGGCAAGGTTTATGGAATGTCTTTTTAAGTGAGGTGTCCAGGTTGGAGCAATCCAGGGGAAGGAACGCTTTTCAAAACAATTTTTTTTAGCCAATCTGTGCTTGTTGACTGCTGGGGAAGAATTACTGGGTTTTGAGGAGGCTTAATGGCTTTGGGGCTGGTTTGGGAAGGGTCAGCGTGTTGGATGTGAGCACTGAGGAGGAGAGAGCAGCAGAGTTATGGAGCAAAACAGAGTTTGGGCAAACAAATGGCAGGAGGGAGCATCTGCCTTCGTCTCTGTTGGGTTCTTGGTTGAGTCCCAGCCCTGCAGAGCTCGCTCCTGTTTGGGCTTTACCCAACACCCACCAGAGTCAGACGGGAAGTTCTCCAACCTTCTTCAGGCCATGTCCAAGGGGGTCTCCCATGTCTTACCTGCCACTTCTGACCAGCCAGCTCTGAGTTGTGCATCCCATTAAAACCCCAACAGCATATTCCAGCTTTGAGAGTTGCCAGTTATTTTGAAGTGACCTAAACAATCACGACGTGGAAGATTTTTCCAGTTCCTCTTCTTAATTTCAGCGCCGTGTCCCTGATTTTTCCCCCTGTTGTTCAGTGGAATGGCTTTGCTGATGTGTTGCCATGCCTCGCTACTAAGCTACTTAATGTGTCTTGAAATAGTCTTAGTTTTTTTTTGGCATTCCAGAGGACATGGAATTATATACATTATTCAGGATGTCCCGTGTTATTCCCTGAAGAATATAAAAATAGAAATTAATAAAAAGTGGTTTAAGTGGATCCAGGGTTCTGAAGGGGATTAAGGCTGTGCGTACACACAGGTTTGTCTGTTCCTCATTGTGACTTTGCTCTCTCTGACGTAAACAAGTGAGATGACCTTCCCCTGACAGAATAAAGACAGAGTGGGGTAGGAAGTGTGTATAATTTATAAGCTTTTCTCTGTAGATAAGAATGAATATCCTATATAAATCACGGCGCTGCAGAGCTCAGGAGGCATCTTCAGTGCTGCGAGGTGATGCAAGCCTCAGACTGTCAGGGTTGGACCTTCTCAGAAGGTGTGTGTTGGATGAAAAATAAATCTGTCACAACATGGAGATGTTGCAGCGTATTTTAGTGGGTCTTGGGCCGGAGGAAAGTTTGTGTGTGAGGGGAAGTGAAGCAGCTCCGCAGGAAGTACGAAATCCGTAACTTTCCTTGCCTCTTGGATTGTTTCTGAAGCCTTTTTGTATCTCTTACTGTGCAATTTGACATTTAAATGCTGCTCAGGTCACCGAACTCTGTAGTATTTTGTCCTTAATGCTCACAGTTGGCATCCAGCCCCCCAGGTTTGCAGCTCAGCCTGGGTATACCCTGTTCCTAGGGAAGCTGTGGGCTGTAAGCTGTGCCATACCCAGGGAGTGGGGTACAATTTCAGGAAAACCCAGCTGAATCTTAGAATGAATTACGGAGTTGTTCGGGTTGGAAAAAGACCTTTAAGATCATCAAGTCCAACCATCAACCAGCACCACCACTGTGTTCACCACTGACCCATGTCCTCCAGTGCTACATCCATGTGTTTTTTGAACCCTTCCAGGGATGGTAATTCCACCACTTCCCTGGGCAGCCTGGTCCTGGCCTTGGCAACCCTTTCTGTGAATGAATTTTTCCAGATGCCCCATCTAAACCTCCCCTGGTGCAAGTTGGGGCCGTTTCCTTTTATCCTGTGTTACCTGGGAGGAGAGACTGGCACGCACCTCACTACAGCCTCCTTCCAGGGAGCTGTAAAATGCAGGAAGGTCTCCCTGGAGCGTCCTTTTCTCCAGGCTAAAAACCCCAACGCCCCCAAGCTGTGCGAATGCTGTTGGCTGCTGCCAAGGAGAGCAGGCAGTTGTGTGAACTGGGCAGCAAAAGCAGCAGGGGAAAGCATGGAACAATGTGCTTGGGATGTCTGGATAAATCTGTTGAAGCCTCGCCTGTGTTGTTCAGAGGCAGAGAAAGAAATGCAAATTTGAGACCGGGCGCGTAACCACGAGCCTTGGGAAACTGCTGCTGGGCTGTCTCCTGCAGCTCCAGAGGTGCAGGCTGTTTCAGTGCTGTTAGCAGGGAGCCCCTGGGCTGTAATTACACAGCCACGGAGTCCAGAATGTTTTTCCAAGACGCCCCAGCAGTCGCTGGTTTGCTGGAACCCACTGGTGCTCTTCCCTTCCTCGTTCCGACAGAAAACGCCCGGGGCTGTCTCTCGCTCCGCGGAAGGCAGCTAAAGGAGTTAATTGAATTAAATCCTGACTCGGAGAAGACAGGCTGAAATCTGGAGCCTCAACTGTGTTGGAGGTTGAAGAGAGACACTGAGGAAGTCTCGGAGTGCAAATTCACTGCTTGGAGACCAGCAGGGTGCAGGAAAGGTAAAGGTGGAGCGGTGAGGAGGCCACCAAAACGTGACCAAGACACTTGAGAGCTGATCCAGGGCTTTGCAAATGTTCTCACCGCTGGTAACTTCAAATCCTCTTGCTCCCAGGGGTGTGTGATGAATTGGTGCTACAGCAGAAATCTTACAAGCCTCAAACACTTCCCACATTCAGATTTTCCCGTTTGATGGTTTCGTGTGCAGAAATGTTTTATTAACAAATGTTGTGTGAGAAGGAGGAACTCGGCGTCTCAAATGGAGTGTGAAAATCTGTTGCTCCTAATGAATTGGCTTAATTCTGAGCAAATTAACTAACTGGGCAAAAAACGGAGCTGGACTTTGAGGTTGTTTTTTTAAGCACTGAGGTTGTTTTTTTCAGCACTTTCTGGTTTGTTGGGTTTTTTTGTGTGTTCTGCCACGCATTTTTAAACAGTGAGTATATTCCTGTAAGAGGTATAAGAAAATAAAAGCCTGGCAAGCCAGTTGGTACAGAACTTATAAACTGTGACCATTGAAAACAGTGAAATATATTAATATAGCAGCAAAATTAGGTCCTGGACAAATGGTGTTTGGCAGAGCAAATATTGGCGGGATCATATCCTAGAAAAAAAGAAATTGTGTTGCTGCTAGTTCTTATTTTCCATAGCTGAATATATACCTTTATTTTTTCCCCAAATAATGTTTTCTACGTGTTTTTTATATACTCTTACTTCTCTTGCTTATCGCCAGCAGGGCAAGAATTTAGGGGGGGAAAAAGTGAGGAGAGAAACAATTGAGGCTTGTCACTAAATTCCTCTTACCTTACTAGAGAGAAACCTGTGGATAATGTGAGTGGGGACTCGTGTTTGCACCACGCAGGTAACATGGGTTCAGTGTTTCCTTACCTAAACATTCAAGATCAATTTTAGTTCGGCCAAAAGATAAGAAATTAATTAAAATTTTGCTTCTTGGCCGGGGAGAAGAAAATTTGTGCAGAGGTCTTTGTCACAAGAGCTAAGAGGCTGAAGTATCTGCTCATCTGTGTGCAAGTTATTTGATATTTCTTGTGGTTCCTTCCCAAATCTGACACCTAAACATGGTGTGTTGGTTTTATGGCAGCTCTGACCTGAACTCGGATTTTATTGGCACTTTGGAAACAAAAATCCTTCCTTCCAAGGGTTCAGTTCTGTGCTGGATGTTAGAAAAAAAGCACAATAGATGTCAACTCTGCCTTAAAAGTTGGAGGTTCAGTTTGGGTAGGCACTAACTAGATAATTGCTACCTGCTGTGGAATGGAAGATGTTGTTATTTAATATATGCAGATTTTGAGAAAAAAAAAAAAGAAAAAAAGCCTGATGAATAACCTCATTTTCAGGCACAAAATGCACTTTAATTTGAGGCTGAGATTTAAAAAATGTACATTACTCCTCCCCTCTGCATCAGTGGTGGCAAGCTCTGGTTTTTCATTCCTGTGGAGAAAACAGGAGCTTGGCTTGTGCTTACAGGAAATGTTGGGGTTTCTTGTTTTGGTGTTTTTCCCCCTTGTGGTTATGTTTTCAATCAGTTGAGCCACAAGTTTTTCTTTCTGCTGAAGTTTTGCCCTTTATCAGGGCTGCAGGAGCACTCCTCATCCCCACATTTCCTGTTTCCCTGCCCTTCCTTTCTCCCTGTCTCCCAGTGGATGTCGCGCATTTCCTCTCTCCCTCTGCACAAATTTGGCAGCAGAAAGGAAAAGGACCACAGGGATCTTTGATTCTCCTCGTTCTTATCGCTTTACCACTTTCTGGAAAGTGTCTTTTCCTTGTGCTGTCTGTGTGTGGAGCCTTAGCAAGCTGCGTGGCTGAGGCAGGATGGGCCAGGGTGGGTTTTATTTCCACACTGGAGAGCTGGAGATGTTGGATAAGGAACAAGGTGCCTCCTCTTTCTCCCTGTCCTCTCCACGGGCGCTCGAGATGTTGTCTTGAAGAAAAATGATGGTAGCTTTTGATGCTGGTATCATCTCGGGCCTCTCCGAGTTGGAAAGTTTTGTATCCTTTTGCCCTTGTTTCTCCATCTCTGCCAGCTTTCCCTAAGTACAGAAAACCTGACAAAAGTTTCCTTTATCTGGTGCTGATTTCTATGTGTAGATGAGCTACTGCAGGTGTTGGAGATCATGATATGCTGCAGAGGTTATTATTTTTCCTAGACACTGGGAATTCAGGATACGAAGGATAAAGACACATTAAGTTTACCAGAACCAAGGGGGGGTTTTAATCTTCATGCTGGGAAGTATCTCCCTCAGCAAAGAGCTGCTGGTACAACCTGTTGAATCATTTTAAATACCATTTTCTTATCTTGTGATGTCGTAGCAGTGCTTCCTGTGTAATTTGGCAGCTGAAATGTGGGAAAAGAATAATGTCACTCGTACTTACTGTTGTCTTCTGCAAGGCAGAAATCCTCCTCACGTGTGGGCTGCTGCTGGCAAAATTACGGTGGAAATCCTCCCAGCCCCAAAAGAAAGGAGGTGTGGAAATGCAGGGTTGGAAAGCAGTGGTTTCAGGGTAGATTTGTGCCAGGGGAGGAGCTGGGCTCTGCATCTGCTTCGTCCTTGACTAAACTGGTGCTGGTAGCAGTTTTTTAACTCCGTTTCCAGCTGTTGTTGTCAAGCTGTGGTTTGGCTCTTTCCTCCTCTCGCTGGCAACGAGGTGGGGAATCTGAGGAACTGTTTCCAAGGATTCTAGAGCTTCTCTAATCTGTGGCTGAGGGAAAGAGTTGGCTCCTGCAGTGAGGAAACCTTACCTACATCTAGAAACTGCCCTTTGTGCAGGCGTGGAGGAGCCGAGAGCTGTTTCAGCTGTGTCTCGGTCCTGTTGGCTTTGTGGCAATATCCTGGCACTGAAATGCCAGAGTTATTTCAGGATGGGATTCACAGAGCTGCCTGGGGAAGCTGGGATGTGCCCAGGGCCGTTCCCAGAGCTGTTCTGGTTCCCCCAAACCAGGATTGCCTCGGCCAGGACGGTGCCGTCGCCCCCGGGGCTCTGCGCTGGCTGTCAGCTCCGTGTGTGTTGGAGTCCAAGGCATGCCCCTGGCAGCCCTGGCAGCTCAGGGAGCCCCGGAGCCCCAGCGAGGGGGTCCCAGACCCTGGCCAGAAGCCAAGGATGAAGGAGTTTTTGATCTTAGTCCATGGGAAAAATTACCAACACTGCGAGAAACATTGCAGAACATGAGAGTTTAAAAATAAGTAGTGGTTTAGTGTGTTGCAAGGTAAAAAAGTAGATTTTAGGATTTTTAGAGTAAAGATAAAACACTTAAGATGGAGGATTTTGGGCATTACCCTGTTCTTCTTCTTCTTCTCCTCCATCTTCTCTGGTGATGGTGGCACAAAATGATTGGTAGAATGAAAAAGAGGTAGAAATTACGTGTCTAGAATAGGTGCAAACTAATTGGTATAAAATGGTAAATAATAAATACGTTGTGAGGAATGGTTGGATCATGGAAAGGGCACAAAAGGGACGGGACAGCCCAGGACTGGGCAGTTCCCATCGGACACAGCTGGCATCAGACTGCGGCCGGAGCTGAGAGCTGGCTGGAGATAAGGAGAAATAAACAACCTGAAACAACATCTGCAGGCGTTTCTCATCTGTTCGGGCTCGAAGGTAAAGCTTCACAGAGGCCAAAAAGATAAAGGACTTGTGTGGAGTCCTAAGTCCCACACATGTGCTCCTGCCTCTTCTGGCCCTCCCAGAGAAAACAGCAGTATTGCCCGGGAACAGCTGAGAACTGCGAGCTGCTGTTTGGGTTGATTAATTTATGAAGCTTGTAAGTCATTTTCTGTAATAATTACCCAGGTTGAAAATGATTAAAATTCTTCCTCAGCTGCTTCTTACAGTCAAGCTTGTGCTGCTTTATGGGGTAGGTGGAATAATTTCTTGTAAGAGCCCATTTAAAAGCTTTCTCGAAGAGATTAGCAACTGTCATCTTTATTTCTGCTATTCTCCTTTTCTAATATTTGTGTTTCTACTCCCACTTCTACATATTTGGACTATGATACCTTGTTGGGAGTGAAATGGGAGATAAAGACTGAGCACAGCTGGTTTGTTCCAGGAGCTCCAGACCTCCTGAACTAATTCCAGTGGCTGTAACTCGTTAGTACAGCTGTAATTTGGGTGTGCTGTACATCATTTCGTGTGGTTGGGCTTTTAATCCTGGATTGTTTTTAATAAAGGGCCGTTAGCAAAATCAGAATTGTTCTGTCATAAAGCAGGAATTATGTGGATGATACCAGTCAGCAAAATATAATAATCACAGAAGTGTTTTTAATTACAAATTGTGTGAAGTTTTTTTTTTTTGTGGGATGATGTAGAGGCGTTTTATGGGGACCTGTGGACTGACCCTTCTCTGGCAGCTCCTGTGTTCTGAAGTCAAACTTGATTGCAGCAGATCAGCACCTGGCTTGGGAAAAAGGAAAATATCCCAAATTTTCTAACTCATTTCGTAACTTCATGGAAAAAAAAAAAAAAGGCAGGGTGAGGATGGGACTTGCATTTTGTCCTTAATTTCTTGAACTATAAGTACGTCTCTTGGAATGGGTGATTTGTACTTACTCTGTGTTGTTTAGATCTGTCCTGAACATCCCTTTCCTGCCCCAGTCTTTCGGAATAAATCTCTCTCCTGACCGAGGAGAGCTGCTGGGGTGTGGGGGAAGGAGTCACAGCTCCAGCAGGGCGGCTTAGCTGATGGCTGGGGCAACTTCTGCAGCCTCAGGAGCTGGGACTCTGTTTTTCACTTGGCTCCCGATGACAGCTCTCACTCTTCAGGAACCAGAGATCAGCCTCCCCTTGCTGCTGTGGCATTTTCTGTATGGCACAGGTGTTCCCTTCTTATTTCCTGCTGGGTGGGCGAGAGCCCGGTTCAAAATCCAGTCAGATCCTCCCAGCGAGGTGTCCGGAGATGTGGGAACTTCTGTGCTGACCTATTAAGATAATTTACCAGTCTGTTTTCTGGGCAAGGCAGCTTCAAACTTCACTTGGAGCAAATTTACCCACTCAGCAGAGCACACAACATCTATTATCACCAGAGAAGCTTCACTCTCCCGAGCTTTAATTAGAAACCCCTGTTGTAGGTTGTCAGGAGAATGCCGAAATAGCCACGATGAGAGCTGCTGCAATTCATCACCCCTCTGGCTTCTCTGAGCAGGCGTGGGGCACGGAGCTCTGGGTGGCCAGGCAGCCAGAAGTGGCAGGATGATTCACAAGTGCTGTGCCCGAGCCTGGAGATTAATTGAGTGAGAGATCCTCTGCGTGCAGCTCGAGTTAATGAACACAAGCAATCATTCCGGGGGAGCTGGGAGCATGCACATGCACATCCCGATGGCCTTCCAGGGAGGGAGAGCATCTCGGGCAGCTTTTGGGGTGCTGCAGTTTGGTACCTGCTGCTGGGTGGGCTCTCTGTGCTCTGGGGTGAGGCAGATCACACAGATTTATGGAATCTGGGTTTTTTAATAATTAGAAAGAGCATTACTTGAATAACCCAGCGTCAGATGGCATCTGATTGTTGTTCTGGCAAGTGATTTCCTGCTGAAGTGGGTGACTCTGGCAGTGAAATGATTTTCCTTGCCCTGCTGATGAAACTCAAACACTGAAATTCACGCTAACCTTCTTTAACAATGGCAGAGAAGCACACTGGACATCCTGAGGCTTCTTGAGAGACTTGTGCTGTTCCCCATTTTTATTGTGGCCAGAAGTTTCATTAGAGCAGCTGTTCCCGAGCCTGGTTGTTAATCCTTTTTTTATTATTCTTTTATTTTTATTGAGGAAGAAAGGAGTGCAGCAGAAGTGTTCGGGATGCTTCAGCAGCACAGCACACAGGCTCAGTTGGCTCCAGGCATGGATGAATGGGCAAGGAGGATTCTGTTTTATTTGTATTTCTAGGGGTATTTTCAGCTACTAAAAAAAAAAAAAATAAAGCTCTAGCCAGTGTTTTAAATCTCTCCTCTGAGCTTCAAGGCAAGGAATATCATCTCTGTACATTTTTTTTTAATTGAAAAAAAGTTTTCACTCTCCACAGATTCATAAAATTATTAAGGTTGGAAAAGATTTGAGATTATCAAGTGCAGCCATCAGCCCAGCCCCACCAGAGTCACCATTAAGCCGTGTCCTCAAGTGCCACCTCCACTCATTTTTCGAGCACTTCAGGCATGGTGGTTCCATCACTTCCCTGAGCAGCCTGTGGGACCTGGGGCTTCCTAGCTGGAAACCACTCCTTGTTTGAACGTGCTTCCTGTGGCCTTGATCTGCTGGACCCTCTTACTCCCATCTGCTCAACTTTTTTTGCCCTTTTGGTTTCTTGTGGCTGTTGAATGATGTCTCAAATAGATTTGGGGGAGTGATTTATTCATTTTCAATACACCAGGGTGCCCCAGACTCCTGTAATTACTGCAAAGAAAAATAAAGGAATACAAACTTGGGAGGGTTTAGCCCAGGTTTCATTGATCAGTTGTCTCAGGAAGAGCTGGGGGGCTGCTGCTGCTGTGAAAGGAGCTGCTGGTAGAGCTGCAGCTCCTGGGGCCATCTTTCATCAGGACCACCCTGAGTTACTCAGCCTTGCACCTTGGAATAGCTTGGTTTTTAGAGGGGATGGGAATTGTGATTTCAGGCTGCTCTGTTATTACAGAGCATCCATCACTTTCTGTGGTAACCATTAAAAATGTGTTTGATTTTAAAACAAACCCCCCCCCAAATCCGTGAGCGGTGTTTATTGGCCTGCAGTCCTTCCGTGCTGCTGCAGAGGTGTGCCCTGTCTTAACCTTTTCAGGATTCCATTTGGTGACAAATTTGAGTCTTTTTAGGTCTCTTTTTTTTCAGAGCTGGGTTTTCCTTTCCCTGTTTCCATGAGAAGCTGTCATTTCCCTCAGAGCACTGAGCTGGGCTTCCCTTAGCGCTCCTGCTAAAGGAGCCTTCTTCAAAGCCTCTTGCAGAAGAAAAAGCCATTTTCACAATGCTGGGAGGAGGAGGAGAGTGAAAGAATGCACAGAAAAACCCCAGGTCCTTTTCCAATACCTCGGCTCTGTGGCACAGCTGAAGTTTACACTAATTAGAAATCATCTGGAGGCTCTGCAGCAGATTGAGTCTTCGGCTGGAAGTGCTTCCTGACAGGTGGTTTAGCACAGAGCAACATCACAATTACCTAACCCCCTGTTTGATTTGTGTAAACCCTCATTACTACTCGCATTATTTAATGAACTATGAGCTTTCCCTGGCCTCCCTGCAGCACACAGTGCTCCCTTCCAAATCTGCAGCCTGTGCTCCGGGTTTAACCCTTCTCTTCCAAGGTGGGAGAACAGCACCGTTAATGAGGAGGTGAAAAGTGGGATTTAAATGCTACAAATCCTCCTGGTGGGAAGCTCAGAGCATCACTGACTTGTTTGGGTCGGGAGGGAGCTTAAAGTGATCCCATTCCACCCCCTGCCGTGGGCAGGGACACATTCCACTCTCCCGGGTTGCTCCAAACCCTGTGCAACCTGGCCTTGGACACTTGCAGGCATGGGGAAGATGTGTGATGATTTAAAACTTGAGTTGTGTGGTCAGGGGCTTCATTTTCCTCTCTAGATTGGAGGGATTTTCATTAGCTAAGTTATATCTCATTGTATTGTTTTGGAGTGGAGGAATTAGCTCTTTAGTGGACAAGGCAGAACTCGAGATGGTCACGCTGAGATTTTTTTCCTGGTATTTTTAACAAGTCCAACGTAGATTCTGTGGTTACTGTAAGCATTCCCAATCAGAAAGATAAAGATAAGGGTTCTGCTGGCCGTGAAGGATTTCCTGAGCTTATCAGAACTCGCTGTATCTCTGTGGGTTTTGTATCCAGTGCCCTCAGGGTTATGGACACTCCGTGTCCTCGTCAGTCTGGCTGCTTCAGCCCCACGGGAGGTGTTTCATAAACTGAATTTATGTGGAGTAACACAGCTGCAGAATGGTCTGTGACCCATAGAAATATTCCTTCTCATGTAGTGCAGCCTCTGATGCGATTACACTCTTCAGCAAGCACATATATTGAAATTCTCCTTCCAAGTGAACTTGGCTGTTTGCTGTTTATTACGAGAGAACCTCTCAGTGAAGCAAATGAAGTCAAAATTTGAATCCACAGGCACGGGGAGAGATCTGCTCTGTGCTGTTTGCTTCCCTCCCAGACCTGAATTGGTCACTCATTATTTCTATTTGGTTCCTTTCACAAATAACTTCAACTTTATAACTTCCAGAAAAAAAATTGGAATAACCTCCACAATTCCAGAACTATGACTCATAGCTACAAATGGTGAACCAGATAATACAGAGAGGTGTTTCTCTAGAAGCAGTTCTTGGCATGGGGTGGGTTAATGGAATGTTCACGTCATGTTTTATTTGGGTGGTGTTACACAAGTTCAGGAGGGAAAAGGCTTTTTATGGAATGTGTTGCTGCATCAGCTCCTTGGGAAAAAGGAGGTTGGAAGAGGTTAAGTCAAAAGGGTGCTCCCCTGAATAATATTAATTAAGTTTATAGTTTTATTCTCTCTTATAGATGAAATTAGCAGGTGTCCAGGGCACACTTGGAACTGCAGAGTGGTTTGGGTTGGAAGGGACCTCAAAGCCCATCCAGTGCCACCCCTGCCATGGGCAGGGACACCTCCCACTGTCCCAGGCTGCTCCAAGCCCCATCCAGCCTGGCCTTGGGCACTGCCAGGGATCCAGGGGCAGCCACAGCTGCTCTGGGCACCCTGTGCCAGAAGAATTTCTTCCCAAAATCTAATCTAAGCCTTCCCTCCTTTACCTTAAGGCTCAGGACTTTCACTGGTGTGGACTATCTTGGAAATGTTTATCATGAGGGAAGAATGAAGTGGAAATGAGCAGGAGAGGCTGAGCATTAATTCCAAGGGAAGGAGAGAGCTCTGTGAACAGAAGAAGTGGCCAAGGGCAGGAAGTCACAGCAACACCCAGGCACAACTCTGCTTCTGCCAGTGAAAACCCATCCCTGATGTGGCCCCACCAGGAAGATGGAGGGAGGGTGTTGGTTGTGTTTGGGGATTTTTATCAAGTCCTGGTGATTTTAGTCAGGGGAGGGGTATGACAGCAGCAGAAAGGGACGTGATGGGCTCACTCTGCCCGGGGAGTGTCTGTATTATTCCAGGTGTGTCCCTCACCCAGCTGCATCCCAGGTGTGTGTTTTCCTCATGAATTCCAGTGATTTTGGCAGAGCTTCCCCTGCATGTCTTAATGCCAGACTGGAGCTGTTCGAGCTGTGAGATGTGAACAGGCTCTGGGTGTCTCGGAGCTGTCAGAGGGACATGTGTATTTGGAGGCCCCAAATCTGTGCATCTGCTCAGCAATATTGTCTGAGCCACCCCTGTGAGTCAGGGAAATTACTCATCCTGCACACAGGGCCATTTATAGACCTCTGCCAGATTGGAACCTGACAGTGTGGTGGGATGAGCAGCTCCTCAGATGCTGGCTGGAACACAGATTGGTTAAAAAAAAAGAAAAAAGAACTTTGGCAGCTTAAATTGTTTGCCAAATCTAAGTCAGTTGCGTGCCTGAAGTGGAAAAGTGTTTTATAGCACTAAATTAATGAAGTTGCATTTTAAATGTAGAGTCCTCCCAATGAGAGATGCCACTATCCATATTGCTCAGGAAGCTGTAGGAGTTTTAGGGCAGCAAAGGTTCGGAGGTGTGTGGATACAGAGCTTAAATTCTCGATCAGCCTCTCCTGTGCCTGTGGCAGTGGAGGCTCAGTGAATTCAGGGAAAGCTGATCTCTTCCAGGGTTTGGGTTTTGTTTTGTTTTTCTGATGAGTTGTATTGTGGAGCAAATTGCTCTTTGATTTTTGCCCTCTTCAGCAGCTGCTCTTCCCACTGAAGAAGTGCCCGCTGAAGTGCCAGCACCAGCTCAAGATCAGGTTCAAGTGCAGCACTGCTGTTAATCAGGCTCAGTTAATTTGCATCTCACGTGGAGCCTAATCCCCTGCCTATTGAAGTCACCGCAGAAATTCTCTTTGACCTGGGCAGGCTCCGTAACAGCTTGAGCCTGGGTTTCATGACTAAAACAACTTAAAAAATAGCCCCAATGGACACGAAAACTCAGTGGAATTACACAGCTGGCAAATCTGCTCGCATCTGCTTGCACCAAACAAATGGGTGATTTTCAGGACTCGTGAGGTTGAAGTGCTGGCAGTGTTTGCTGTCACTTTGAAATTCACGCTGTCGGCTGCTCACGCTGGGGTTTGTTTCGGAAATCATGAAAAGGTGAGGCCTCCTTCTGCCAGCTGGAATAGGAACTGGCTTGTCTGATCGGGGGGGGAAAAAAAGTGACCCTGGCAAAATGAGAGGCGTTTTTATCCTGTGCAAATGGATCGGCAGAAGGTGGGGATTTTTCTGGTTTTTTGTGCCTTGTTCTTTCTTGCTGCTGATGGGAGCTTTGTGCAGGGAGGCAGGAGAGCAGCTGAGGGGCTGGGAATGCGGTGCACACGGGGAATTTCCTGAGCACGGGATGCACAGGAGCTGAGCTGGGGCAGGAAGATCAGCAGAGGTTCAGTCATCACACGCTACTCTCTGGGTGAAAGAGAATTCCAAGGACAGGCTCCTGCTGGATGTGGAGAAGACAGCAAAGAAATGCCAGAACAAAATGTTTAACTGTGCTCTGCCCCTTCCACGGAGCTCGTGGGACTGAGATGGGCTGTCCAAGCCATAATGAAATAAAAATGTCCCAGCCTGTGATGTGCCAGGAAGGTAAAAGTAATCATAACCTAAAAAAGAAAATACTGGGAATGTCCTGAAGGGAGCCAACAAGAAACATGGAGAGAGTCTGTCTGTAAGGGCAAGGACTGAGAGAAATACTTGGTTATTAAATGTGAAGAAAATACTTGTGGAAAGCAGTGTATTCCATGTGCTTCATGTTCCAGCAACACAGTTTTGGGCTCTGTGTCTTCCTTGAGGTTGTGGTTTGGGGAAAACATGGTTTTATACCATGTTGTACCATTCTAAATGGCAAAACCATGCAGGGTGGGGACAATTTAGATAAATTTTGATTTTGCTGCCCTGCCAGTAGGGAATGCTTGTTCGGAAGTTCTTAATAGGAAAAAAAAAATCCAAGTTCTTGCAGAAATAACTTTGGTAGAGTTTTCATGCAGATGTCCAAAGCACGAAGGCAGTGACTGCAAGAGAAACACATTTTATTCAGTTTTTCCTCATCTGCCATCTGAGACACGGGAGGGGAGTCAAAGTTGGTACTGGGAGCTTTAGTTAAGAGATTGCCCTTATCAGAAGCTCACCCCTTCAGCTCAGAAGCGAACACAATCTGAATGTAAAGGTGCTGCTGCAGTGTCCTGAGAGCAGGGCTGACACTGGCCAGGCTCTGGGATCAGGGAAACACGTGACGAGCAAAGCTTTGGGATGGAAAAAACCCTCTTGTCCAGGCAGAGGGGAAAATAAATCAGGATATCAGAGACTCTAAGGGAGATTGTTGGACTCTTACGATAGAGTCATCAAAGACAGATTTAGTAGTGAGTGCTCCTGCAGTGAGTAAGTTCTGAACCAGGTATCCTGAGGTTTCTAGGGAAATCACTGACCAGTGGAGTGCAGAAAGGAGGGAAGGAGCCAACCCCTGTAGGAAGAGCAGTTGGCAGTGTGGATTAGTGATTCAGTGAGCCCTTCGTGTAGCGAGAGCCGGGAGTCAGCTCTGTGTCCAGCTCTGGGAAAATCTCCGTAGAGTATTCCATTGCTCTGCAGAGTGAAGATGTAGTAATTGCTTTGTGCCGGGTGGGGTGAGGAGTGCTGCTTGGTGTTTAATGCAGGGCATGGTGCTGCTTTATACAAACTGCTGAAATCCTCTGGGAAGTGGTGCCTTGGCAGAAGTGTAATATGAGGACATGAAGGAGACCTGTAGCTATGGACTGGTTTTGGTTGTGATTGGTTGGGTTTCCTAGTGTTGGTTTTTTGGTGGAGTTTTTTTGTTTGTTTGTTTTGTGTTTTTTTTCTGGTTGGGTTTTTGATTTTTCGTTGTTGTTGGACTTGTTTTTTTTTTGTCTTTTCTGTCTCTGAGATTGACTTTCAACCACAGAATCCCAGAGTGGTTTGGGTTGGAAGGACCTTGAAGCTCCTCCTGTCCCACCCCTGCCATGGGCAGGGACACCTTCCACTGTCCCAGGTTGCTGCAAGCCCTGGCCTTGGACACTTCCAGGGATGAGAGAACCCCTCTTAGCTAACCTGGCCCACATGAAGGTGCTGTTTGATTCCCCAACCCCTGGACAGGGATTTATTCTCCCGAACCAGCAGTGCTCTTGCAGGAACACCTTCAGTCTGCCACACGAAGCACTCCAGAATAATGGAAACCACGTTCTCCAGCCTGGGATATCTGTGGCAGTCACAAGGGTTATTTCATTCCCACCCTCCCCAGTGCTACGTTTTGCTGGGTTTGTGGGTAAATAGCACAAGAAATGTGGATGTGTAAATTTTGGGTTATTGCGAGGGTTAGCACTCGTTGGCAACAACAGATTTGGGCTTTTCCCAAGGAAGAAATGAGATAACACTGCGGGATCCCAGATATCTGTGGAATTTTCAGCAGCTGTGCCAGGACAAGCCAGGTGTCAGGGACAGCTCACGCTTCAGTCTAGGAGTAAAGCTGGTGTAGTTACGCTGGGTTAGCTGGGAACGTTTTGTGCCCGCAGAACTGTAACTCAGTGGTGGAATCCATGGGAATCCCCCAAGCAGATGGAGTGGTGGGATGGAATTCCTCATTAAAAATTCATGGCAAAATGGCAACTGGAGTTGGAGCAAATGTCCTAGCAGACTTCAGGGATGGATTAGTCAAGTTTTAAGATATTAATTGCAAGAATTTCTGCATGTGGTGCTTCAGTTCTTCAGTTATTCTATTTCCTTTACACTAAAATTCTGTGTATTTGCATTTGATGAATATTTTCCTTTAACAGTGTCACAAGTTGTGTTTAGCTTTTAACATTTTTACAACTATTTTCGTTTCAAGTTTGATAAGAACTCATCAGTTGGAGCTATTCCTTGGCATACCAGATGAGCAAATTAGTAAATCTCTCACTCCTGAAACTTGAAAAAATTAATGTTTAATTAAACTTAACTCCTTAACCCTAAATGCCACAACTTCCAGGCTCATTCCTGCTGTTTTTTCCATGCATATAACCTGGGGATTGTCCAATAAGCCCAAGGATTCTCCAATAAACCCTAGATTTTATTTTCACTAAACGCTGATGGGTGAGCTCATGCTCCTTGCTTGCCAAGGTTGTGTTTAAATTGCTCGATATTTTAAATAAAACCACGTTTTTATTCAGTGTGCTTTGTGAACATCATGGGAAGGTATCTGAGATATTGTAGCGCCACCTGCAAAACTTTTAATTTTGGGTTTTTTCCGTTAACCTAAATGAATACATTGTCTTCTCCCAGGAGAGCGTGACCCAGCTGCAAAGAGTGAATATCCCTCTCTTTACGGAAGTGATCTTTGGCAGGAATTAATATTTATCAATGAAAGACAAATTTAGAGAGTTCAGTGTCTTTATCCCTTGTGCAGATCAGGGTGAGGAGAGTTTTGCCTGCTTGACTTGCTCTGAAATCGTTGGAGATCTGTAAATTCAGCTCTAATCTTCCTATAGGGAAATGTTACTGTTAATATCCAAAGCCTATTAAAAAGGGATTTCACATCTTTGGAATTTATTATCGAATCTCAAAGATGTGAAACCCATTTTTAATAGGTTTTGAACTTTATAGGCTCTCTGTAAGGAAATAATATTGTGACGTGGTTTAAAGCTTGTGAAGTACATTTTCTTCCCCTTTTATAACAGTTGTTTTAAAGTAGTGATTTAGAGTTGTTTGAGGAGGTTTTTTGTGTTCTCCCTCCTTCCCCCCTCTCCTTTTCCCCCCAGTGAACAGATTTTTATGTAACAAAAATTTCATAAGCGCTTGGGATCATGGAAATCACCTAATTCATTGGCGAGATCTGCTATTTCCATAAAAACCACTTTTTTTCTCCCCCTCCCTGCCAGTCCCATGAGTGTTCAATGGCATTGGCGTTTTCCTTACTGTGCCTTCATCATAAATTCTGTAATATCGGTAATGTGCTTAGAGATACAGTAAATATACTTATTATAGCAACTGCAACTGCGCTTCATCCAGCTTCAGTAATTAGCCATGCTAATTACAGTTGGGATGTGGGCTGGGAGCTGGTGTGCTGCATTAAAACCAGAGAAATTAAAACAGAGCCGTTTGATGGAACTATTATGTTCTTTTGGGGACTGCGGATCTTAGCGAGGCATTAGCTAATTAAAAACACCAGGATAGGTCCTGAATAAACTATTAAAGCTAAAGGTTACTTTCACACTTGAGTGGTGGATGTCAAAATGAGGGGTTTTTTTCCCTTATTTGTGGCCCATGTGGAATATGGATTTAAAAATACCAAGCACAAAAAAATCCGTGGTTTTATAATGGCACAAATCCACGACGGTAGAAGGGTTTTGAAAAGGCTTTTCCTGCGTGGTCAGTTTTCAGCTTAGGTTGCCTAAAGGGGCTCCAGGAGAGCTGGAGAGGGACTGGGGACAAGGGATGGAGGGACATGACACAGGGAATGGCTTCCCAGTGCCAGAGGGCAGGGCTGGATGGAATATTGGGAAGGAATTCCTGGCTGTGAGGGTGGGGAGGGGCTGGGATGAATTCCCAGAGCAGCTGTGGCTGCCCCTGGATCCCTGGCAGTGCCCAAGGCCAGGTTGGACACTGGGGCTTGGAGCACCCTGGGACAGTGGGAGGTGTCCCTGCCATGGCAGGGGGGGCACTGGGTGGGCTTTAAGGTCCCTCCCAACCCACACCATTCTTCAGTTCTCTGAAACACTTGGAGGCCGTATCCCTGCGATCCCACTCCCCAGCCAGGCCAGGGGCTGGATGCCGACCTGAGAGATGTCTCTGAGGTATTTCTGGGGTTGTGCTGCTCTTCAGAGCTCTCTCCTTAGCCCTCCTGAATCCTGAATCACTTATCCTCTATTACTGGCTAAATCCTCTCCTCAGCAACGGGAGCAAGCAAAGAAATCCAGGTCTTTGCAGAGGATTTTGAAAGCCATGGTGACATTGACTCTTAGGAGAGGGTGGGGATGTGGAAGCTGCAGTGTTCGACAACTCATTCCAGAAGAGAATTCTTGTAAGAATATTCTTTAGAAGAAAATACATCAGTGCTGGGACTGTGTCTCTCATATCCAGTTCAAAAGTGTCAGATTTAGGAAACAAAGTGTACATGAAACAGATTTTTTTTTTTTCCCCACTGCCATAATGAAGGTGTTGAAAAATGAAAAAGAGCGAAAAACTGCCCAAATGAGGCCTGTGCTTCCTGGAGGTCGATTGCACTGGAAAGAGTTGTGGACTCTCCATGCCCGGAAGTGTCCAAGGCCAGGCTGGATGGGGCTTGGAGCCACCTGGGATAGTGGGAGCTGTCCCTGCACACGGCAGGCGTGGAATGAGATGAACTTCAATGTCCCTCCCAACCCACCCCATCCTGGGATTCTGTGATTCCTGCTTACAGCCTGATGGATGAGAGGCCTTTTTCCCTGTGGGATCAGTAGGCAGCAATGAAATCCCAGCTTGAAAGCTTTGAGTTTGTTTCTGTTGGAGCCAGACAAGGGATCATCTGCTCAGGGCTTGGGGAGTCTCAGGGCTCTGTGGCTCAGGCAGGTTTCAGGCCTCTTCCCAGGGAACATCCCTCTCCTGCTGATATATCTGCGCAAGTTCTGTGACTTTATTGCTCACACTGGGGAAAAATCTGCTCCTACCATCCGGACACTAAAATACTCCTGCCTGTTTCCAATGCTAATGCTTCGGTTGTTGCTTTAAATTTTCCTGGGGAATAAACTTCGCAGGGAGCACCATGAGGCCGAGCGAGTAGGAGGGGCAGAGTGAAGGCTGTGCAGCTGGGGGAGTTATTTAGTTCCCAAACTGTCTCTCATGTCTTCAAGATTCTTCCACCTTTCTTCAAAAGGACCGAGGGTATCTTCAAGAAAAGTAGAAGGGACTTGGCTTTTGGAAGGGAAAGGTAACAATTCAAAGTTTTCAGGTGAGGTGTTCTGCCCTCATCTCCTTTCCTGCAGAAGTGTCTGGGGATATCTTACCAAAAAGACTCCTCAAAAACTTCCTCTTGCATCATTCCAGTGAACATTCCCCTCAGAAAATACCTGCTGCAGATTATTTACATTTAAAATAGTGTAATTACCAGTCAGAGAGATGCTGCATCCACATTGCCAAGAAGTGCTTTGCTTAATTAATACTTTCTAATGCCCTTTCCAGCATCGTTGATGTTGGAGGTCACATTGCTCACTCTAAGAACAAGTCACCTCACGGGCAGGAGTTGCAGCTCCCGGTTAATCAGCTTTGCAACTTCCCAAGGTTTCACCACGGAAGGTTTAATTTTCTCCGACAAGAATTATTTTCTGGCAGAACTGGAAAACTGGCAGGAGATCCAGCTTGTTCTTTGAATGCTTTGCAGGGAGGTTGGAAAGTGACTAGAGAGAGCCAAGGCAGCTTCAGCCATCTCACAAGGAACTTTTGCCCGCTCAGCAGTGGACGGAGCAGGGCACAGTTTTCCATCCTTCCAAAAAAATGCATGGAAAGAGTTTTTGCAAGCCTTGCCTGCTTCTGGTAGAACAGTCAAAAAGCTGACAGTGCCTGGAGAAAAAGCATTTCCATGATGAGACATCACACAAAGAGCACGAATTTCAGTTGTCTTAATGATGATTTCTGTGTTTAGATGTTATGTACTTTCAAATCGTGTTTATAGAAGGAACGTTCCAAGGAAGAATATTAATGATTGATGAGATTAGTGCACCAAATCTGATAAAACAAGGGGCAGAATTCCTGTGGGAAATGATCTGAAGGGCTTGAATATGGAGTGCTGTGGTTTGGAAAAGTTTTAGTCAGGAGGAATTGCTGGAGAAGCAGGAATTTGGGTGGGTTTGGGTTGCTCCAGCCAAATCTTGAACACAAAAATCTCCTCTTTGTGGGGGTTTCTGTCTGCGGGTCAGCCAGGATCGCATGAGAAAAGAGGTGGAGACCTGAACAAAAATGGTTTAAAAAAAGAGATGACAGGAAAAAAAAAAGTACTAAATCTCTAACAGAGCTCCTGAAATGGGTCAGTGCTATTTTATTTCTGAGCTCCAAGCCGGTTGCTTTATTTTCCTTTCTCTCTTTTGCTGTCGTCTGTTTGTTTGAGGAGATAAGAAAGCCAAGACTGTCAGAGGAGGAGAAGCACTTTGTTGTCTGAAAAATAGAAATAGTGGAAGAATACGGATCTGAAATGCAGCTCTCCTCCCACTCTGTTTGGAGTTCTGTTGTTTGTTTCTACAAGGAGCTGTAGATTCTTCAGTAATTCCCTGTTGTCGTCATTCTCACGTTCAGCAAATGGATGTTAAGAAAAGCAAAACACTGAAATAAAGAAGATAGGGTTTGAGTCATAAAGCTTCAATTAGCCTGTGACTCTGAGGCGAGCTCATCATCTTGTTTTAAGTTAGTTTCTGTAAAAAAAACAACCCTAAAATTAGCAAAAAAATTAAGATACGTTGGTGGCTGACTCAGCATTACGAAGCAGAAGCTTCTTTGCTGTCATCTGAGTGGTTCTTTAAAGACAAATCACTTTTGAAAGTGAATTAATTCTGTTCCGGGCCTGCTGCTGCCCATCCTGCAGAAGGATGGGGTGGATCTTGGATGGCAAATCAGGAGAGGTGGAATTGGTCGCTCTGTTTTAATTGCAAGATGCTAAAGGATGAGAGGGCGCTGCTCTCAAAGCCTTAAAATCAAAATTCCACCAAACAAAAGGAAACCCCCACCCACAGCACGAAGGGTTTTGTTAGAGGTGTGGTGCATGAGGGAATATTTTGTAGGAATCTGAGGATCTTCAGGATCAAAGTCAACTTGCAGCAAAGTGCAGGTAGATATTTTAGAGAAAAATAACAAACAAACAAACAGAGCCACTCAAAAATCCTTCCAGGGCTCTTCTCCCCTCCTTGCTTCTGTTTGTTTCTGTGCAGCTGAGAGGGTTTGTGGCAGTTGTAATTCAAACCCGTTGTCCAGGTACAGAAGAGGAGTGGAAATCTGGCAGGGGTGGAGAAGAACTGGGAGGCCAGATGGCAGGAAACATGATCTTACAGAATACAAGCAAAGAGAGAGCTTAAAAGAGATTATGTCTTATGGCCATAAACAAATTGGCAGAGGAAAGAGTCAGACCTTTAAAAATAGAGTGGCGTTTCTTCTGAGGAGGTGGGCATGGCTTAGAAACCTCACTTTCTGTCTTTTTAGAGGCAAGCATCAAAAGGCATCACTAAATCTGTATTTCTGAAGGTGAATGAGTATCAGTAGTTGAAACAGAATGAGATCATGATGGGAAAGGGGATCCAAAATAAAAACAGCACAGAATTATGGGAATATTGGTGCAGTTTTATGATGTTTTGGTGGAGGCAGTGGGCTTAAGGAAAGATGAGGGGTCTGCAGTCCACAGGTGAGAGAGGAGCACGCTAAGGATGTTCCAAGGAATGCTGAACTTTCCATCTGGAGGTCTGAGCTGGGAAGGCTCCAGCACCAAGAGGCCGAGGAAGAGGATTATCTCCAAAACTGTGGATACCTAAACATCCAGTAATGTATCCAGAGTTGGTCATTTTTAGTGGAGCCAAACCTTTTTAAAACAACCCCCCCAAAAATGCCAGGTCCTCTGCCTGCTTCACCTGAATGCTACAGAATTATCCCAGGACTGGGGAATTACCACATGGCTCATAATTAGGGGAAGGAGTGGAACTTCTTGATTAGATAAATAAATAGTTTAGGATTAAAGACGGGGGATTTTTTGAGTGAAAGTGGATCATGGTGGAAGAGATGAAGTAGTTCTAGAAGCAGTTGTCTGATAGAATAGAATAGTGGCTGGAATTTGGGAAGGAAGTTAATTGCTTCTAAAACAGCGTTGGGCTGAGAAAAAAGGAGGAAGAAGGGGACTGGAGACTGGATTGCAAATGTCAGGGAACTGGCAGGTGGGAACAAGGGAAGGGAATGAGCAATAATTGCATTGCCTGTTTTAGTTTTACTGCTACGAAATGCTCAAGAGAGACACCCAGAGCTCTGGGGACTCAGGTAAAAATACGTCCTCTGGAGTTATGCTGAAGTGTGGAGCAGGGAGAGAGGAGGGAAAACCCCAAATGCTTTACATTAGTATTTATGGGCTGTAGTTGCCATGGGTTTAGACCACGTGCCAAGCTCCTTTGCTGTGGGTATGCACCATAATTTGCAGTGTTCAGCTTATCTTGTCTTGGTTATCGAAGTAACGTGGAGCTCTGGGTGCTGAGGGTCTCTGGTGGGAAATCAGCGCTTTACAGACACTCTGCATTTTGCTCCTTCTAAAAAGTTTCCTCCGTGGAGGTGGCCTTGTCCTTCTGCAAAATAATTGCACAGTGCTGAGCCCCGCTCTTGGCTCCTAACAAAGGAAATGGATTTTGAGGAAAACGAGGCAGGAATTGGCCGTGGGATGGAGCGTTTGTCCGTCTGGTTTGGCTGTCGATGGAAGAGGATGAGTTGGGAAAGCTGAGGAAGGAATCGGCACCGCAGCAGGTTTTGATTTCATTGGCACAAAGGCTCCTCGCTCTTCCTCGCGTTCCTCGTTTTTCCGAGGTATTCCTTGGAGCACAGGAGGAGGAGGAGGCTGCGGAAGGAGTTCCATCGGGATTTGTTCTGCCGATGCAAGCGATGTTTGAGAAATGCTGGATCAGTAGAACCCCGGTGTAATCTCACCACTGAAAGCCCAGGGATTTGTTCAGACCTGGGAATTCCTCATGAGAGGAGAAATGAGGAAATGTTAAGCTGAGAACAAGCCAGAGAGCAGAAGGAAAATGCTGCTGCTTTAAAAGCCAAACCAAACAACGAGGTGGAATTTGTTGGTCAGGTTTTGCAGCCAGGTGGAATACGCTGGCTCTGCCAAAAAAAACCAACAAACCCCAATCCAAGCTGCTGATAGGGAAAAATCAGTCCTAATAAAACATTCAGTTGACAGGTGGAAAATAGAAATGCGTCAGCAACTGGTTAAACTGGGAATGTTCCTGTAGAATTGAAGGGGTGCTGGTATTAAATATAAATGCTAAGAGCAGAATATAACACTGACTGTGATTTACTTGTCAGAATTGGGCTCTGACAGATTCAAATGGAGTGATGAGAAAGAAGATTTGCTCTTTTTTCCCCAAGGCAGCATCTCTACTTCCTATAAAAAGCTTGAAACCGACCTGATTTGTCAGGTGTGATTCCTGGTGTAAAACGTGGGGGTCATAATGGAGGCGTGAAGGAGGTGCAGGATTTGAATATTGCAAATAGTCAGCAGGATTTAAAAGCGATAGGCGGATGATGTGGTGTGGAAAGAACAAATTAAACTTCTTGGGGAGGGATTGGAAGTCGAGGGGTAAAACCCTGCTGGAGTTCAGGAAGTGAAAAGGGGCCTGAGGAGTCCAACAATCAAAACTGCCCAAGTTGTTTGGTTTGGAGTTGGGATCAGTGCATTAACGTGATGAGGAGAGTTGTGTGTCCACGTGAACTGGCTCGCTGAGGTCCCACGAAATACAATTTTTGGGAGGCAGCAGACCGTAAAATTGGAAAATTGATGTTGCAGCTTCGTTCAGAGAACGCCAGCCTGTGCGAGGGAACTCGGTGTTTCTGTGGGGCTGCTTTGGAACAGGGAATTCTTTACTTCTTTATTGGGAGGATAAGCTGAGCTTCTTGGGCCAACAAGGAAAAAAGGATGTGGTTGTCCCTGCTGTGCTCGCAGCACTGCTGGGGGAATCATCTGCTTCAGCTCCCAGGCAAATCAGGACAGATTTAACTCCTTAAGAACATGAATGAAAGGCAGGTGTGCCCATATTTACATGGCCTGAAACTCCCACCAGGTCTGATGTCACTGGGTAGGTTCTCTTAATAACTCTGTCTTTAGATTTAACTTAGTAAGGAACAATTATTACATGGAGAATGTAATTAGAGATCTTAGGGATAAAAATCTTCCCTGTGAGGGTGGGGAGGCCCTGGCACAGGGTGCCCAGAGAAGCTGGGGCTGCCCCTGGGTGCCTGGAATGTCCAAGGCCAGGTTGGATGGGGCTTGGAGCAGCCTGGGACAGTGGAAGTTGTCCCTGCCTGTGGCAATTGAATGAAATTAAATGATCTTTCAGATCCCTTCCACCCTTAGGTCATTCCATGATTGTATGGATTAAGGTTAAATTAAGACATGACAAAAAAACGTGGATTTTTGTCCCTCTGACCCTGCTTTCTGACACTTGCTGCACTTTGAATTCCTCTCTGTCCAGTGCCATGGCTCCCAGAGCTGAAGGGAGAGTATGTCAGTGCATTCCTGGGCTGGAAAATCCGGGCAATTGCCCTCAATTAGAAAAATAACGTCGATGTGAGATTTTCTAGGGGAGGAATTGACTCCAGGTATTCCAAGGGTGAGAGCTTGATCTCTTAGATTACCAGAGAAAATACACAAACAGGACTCAACCCAGCAAAAAAAAATGCCTTTTAAAGGAACCCGGTGGAATTTCATCCACTAGCACTGGATATTGAGGAATTACTGGACTGGTTATTCACACTTGGGATATATGTACACAAGGAATAAAGTAAAAAAAAAAAAAACAATCCCCAAGTTGGATCATGTTTTGTTAAACTAATGCTTTATTAGTGCCACATTACAGGAAGTTCATTTGTTTAAAATGCAGTTATTAAGTTTGACTCCGTGTCATGAAAAATAGATTAATAGCTCTGCCTTAAAGCAGCTGGAAATAAATGGATTAATCTTGTCACTTCCTCCTCCCCCTCTCAATTGACATGTTTTAATGTGTCTGCTGCGAATATCTTCTGTTTGTTTTAAATAATTTGGTATGGTAGAGCAATCAGCTGCTTTTTTTTGTATTTTCAATCTTCCTTTTGATTTCCAAGGTGCATCCCTGGCTTTCCTCTCTCCCTGATTTAGCAGTCTGATGGTCCCTGGGAGTCTGCGCTCGCTGGAACTCCTGGGGAGGTCACTTTGTCATGGAAAAATGTGCTTTAATTCCCACTGCAAAGGGTGGAAAAATGTGCTTTGATTCCCACTGCAGGCTTCCTCCAGGAGAGGGGCGCTGCCACCCTGATCTTCCCTCCAGGATGCTCTCCAAGGGGTGGATTCAGCCCTGTTTTTGGGACCTGAAAAAAGGAGGGAAAGGCATTATTTTAATGCCAACTCCCCTGTGGTTACAGCCGTGGTGCCTGGGAGCGCCTTGTGGGCTTTAACGAAGCTCTGAGGTGATAAAAGAACAGAACCCATCCAAGCAGGCAGGTGGGGAGGTTTTATTCCCACGAGCTTTCCCTCCCTGGGCAATCCAACATTCCCAATGCCGGCTGGGTGGAAAATCTCAGGCAGTCAGGGGAGGCTGTGCGTTGGCAGATTTGTAAATCTCCGGTTTATTTTTGGACATTGCCATTAGCATTTTCCCCACATCTTTTGTCAGGCCGTACCCATCTGGAGCTGATTTGAAAATCAGAGGTTAATGGTCACAAAAGATGACTTGGACCAATTAACTGGAATATTTATAAGTTCTGTCTCTGTGCGAGCTTCGATTATAAATATTATTTTCACTTATCTGGCGTTGGCAATAATAGCAATGTTTTAGCTATTGAATTATTAGCATAATTTGCATTAGAGATACATCCGCAATCAAAATTTTGGGGGAGATTGCTGTTTGTCAAAGGATGCCTGTTCTCCTTACAAGTTGAAAAGCAGATTCTTTTCAACTTGTAAGGAAAAATACAGATTATTTGAGGCACATCAAAGCTGTTGTAATCTCTGTGCATGGGGATTTACTCTCCTTTAAAGTTCCTGCACTGGAACTCCCTGACTTTGTCGGGATCTCTGGCTGTTTGGATGTTTGGAACAACAAAACCGTGAATCATTCGCCTTCCACTTGCTCTTTTATTCGAGTTTCATTTGCAAGATCTGAAGCAGCAAATTAATTGGCTGCAGGGATTGATTTAAAAGTCAATGTCACGGTGACAACTGGCAATTTGTAAAACTTATCCCAAGTGCCTCGGTGCTGAAAGTTGGGAAGTTTTTTTCCTCCTGGCAGGAGAAAGAAATGAACTGAGGAGGATGGGAAAGGAAATCCTCTCTCCTGTCTTCAACACCTGCTCTGCTCGAGCCGGATTTACTTTTCTGCTGCTGTGGATGGAACCACACGTGTGGAATTTTGCTTTTTTTCCCTGCTCAGGCTGTGTAGGGAAGGAGGGGTTTGCCTGATGGCTGAGCCTGTTGGGATGTTGTTCTCCAGGAGGCAGGGATTGGACTGGGCTCTCTCACGTTCTGTAGCTGCTAAAATGCAGAAAACAAAACGTCTCAGCTCTGGGCAGATCCCTGTGATTAATAAAAAACGAAGATTTCAAGGTTTTTACTGAAGCACTCAATTAAAGAAATCTAAATAAATGGGTTATTACGACACTTTGAGGGGAGCTCTTGAGCCCAGGAAAAATCCTTCAAGGTTTTGAAGGCTTGTGTGTTGAGAAGGATCAAGCGTGTTGAGATTTTCAGTTCACCTTGGTGGTAAAACGATGCAGAAATCTTTCTCAGTTCCTACTACAAACAAACATTTGTGTTGAGGGAGGAAAACATCCTGTGGGTGTGCTGCTTTTCGTTCTCTTAGAGTGGAAACACGATGTATCAAACTGGGAGAAAGGCAATCTCCATTTTTAAAGCAAATCTTTGGGTTGTGAAGATGCTGTTAAATGCTTTGGGAAGTGCACGAGGTGTATTTTAGTCCAAATTATCCCAGTTCGAGGGCCTTCTGATGCCTTTTCTTCGCACTGGTGACTGCCAGGATGCATCAACGTGATTGTCAGAGATTCTCGGGATCATTTAGGTTGGAAAAAATCCTTAAGATGGAGTCCAACCACGTCCCCAGTGCCACATCCCAGTGAGGCCATTAATAATGTGAATATTCTCATAACTTCTGATACAGAGGCGCAAAAGTTTTGCTTTTCTAACCAAATTCGGAACACCTTGGGTTTGTTTGGGTTTTTGTTTTTTTAGTGTCAGCGTTCAGAAGGGATTTTAGGCCTCATTTTAATGTGACGGTGCTTTATCAAAATTGACTTCGCTGAGTTATTAAAATGGTCATTGTTGGAATCCACAGAGCAGGCAGCAGAGGAAGTCTCACCAGTAACAGGGACAAGCTGAAAATGTTGTGTGAGACACAAGTCCCAGGATTAGGATGGATTTTTACCCATTCACTGGCTGGGTCACCACTGGGGAATTTCCACTGACTTTGTGGGAGACGTGATGAGGAACGAAGAATTCCAAACCTCTTGATTTAATTTCTAAGTATCCTGAGATATTCTCAGTGTCTGTATGGTGGGTTTTTGTTTGGGTTTTTTTAGTTTTTTTTTTTTTTTTTTTGTTTTTTTTGTTTTTTTTTTTTGGGGTTTTTTTTGTTTTTTTTTTTTGGGGTTTTTTTTGTTTTTTTTTTTTGGGGTTTTTTTTGTTTTTTTTTTTTGGGGTTTTTTTTGTTTTTTTTTTTTTTTGGTTTTTTAGGTTTTATATTTATTTTGGCTTTTCGAGGCTCATTGTAAATTAATCATAGCATGTGGTAGGAATTATTTGGTCTGATTCTTTGGCTTGGTCTCGATCCTCTAAGCATGATTGTTGTTGTTAACTGTCATATGCCTTGGAAATTCTTGTTCTTGTTGACAAAATCTTAAGTTGCAACATCATGCTTTTGTACAGGTGGAGCTTAATAGACCTGACTTGAAGGCGCTGTGACAATGCAAGCAGGAAATCATCATTTACGAGGGGGAAACGGGAGTATTTTGGAAGTTCAAAGCACATCATTTGTCCCTCAGTGTCACCTCCTGTCTCCATCCGTGTCACGCTGGTGACAAAGAACGAGGAGAAGCTTCCCCTGCTCCTTTTGTTGCTGTAATTGTGGCTCGTGGCAGGTGACACCTTGGGCTGTTACTCGCACTCAGCTGGTGGCTTCTGCTTCTGGCAGGGAGAAAACGAAATCAGAGCAGAATTTCTTGATTTTTCCGTGTGCTGTCGTTTCCCCTTAGGGGGTAGAGAATCTTGTTGTATTTGTGGGAGTATTTGGCTTTAGAGATGCGTGGTTTATTCGGGACCCTTCATTATGATTGTGCCGCTTGTGTCCGTGAATAGCATTTAATTCCTTAGGAAAGTCAGTGCAGCACCCACCAGGACTTCGCTTTTCCTCAAATTCACACCTTTTTTTTTTTTTACCCAAATGCAGCGGAAACAGGTTTTCAGATGCAAATGTTGGCCTTTGTTGGAAGTATTAAATTAAGTTTTTATTTATCTTTTTTCACCGAGGAGATTAGGGCAGAATCAGCATGTGTGTCCCTGCTGCTCTTCCCCTCCCAAACAGAGCAACTGCGCATCCTGCAAAGCTGTGAATTGCGATTTACACGGCGAGTTCAGTGCTAAAGTCGTGCTTAAAAACCAGCTGGGCTTCTGCCCTTCAGTGTGGCTGTGCAGATTATGAAGAAAGGACAAAGCAGATTAGATGAAATCTTTTCATTTGAATTATAATCCACACTCTTGCTTTACAGTGAAAACAACATCACAGGGTGGGAAATTTTGAGCAGGTAGAAGAAATGTTTTGGATGAGTACCAGAGAGGGAATATCTGCATTTCCTTACATTTCTTTCCCTGCGTTTCTTGGCGTATAATGTACTTCAATCAATACCAAATAGTATTTTGAATATCATCCAGGAGCTGTTTCGGGTTTTGACCTCAGCTCATCGTTCCAAAGCTGAAGTGATGAGCACGGAATAAACTCTGCAGTGATCTGGCACTAACAGCCCCATCCTGGGGGTTGGATGAACCCAAACCACGTTAGTGATTATGCAGTTCAGGCTGTTTCCATTTGAATTCCAGTAAAATCTGTGCCTTTGCCTGCTCAGAGGAGTGGTTTTTGATGTCTCTCATTGATGTAATTCTTTGAGGTGCGTTTTTATTTAGTATAATTGAATAGGCCCAAAGCAAGTTTTAAAAAAATGATAAAATCCATAAAAAGGGAGAGAATTCTGTTTGCTGTAGCATTTCAGGTAGGTTGATCCTCACTCAGATTTCCTGTTGATTCTGTTAGTGTTCTGCCTTTTTTGGGGATGACCTTAATATTCCAACTCTCAGGTGCCCAAAATTCCTGTCCAAAACAGAACAACGTCTCCCTTCTGATCCCACTTTCCAGTCATTTTAGCCAAATGAGTCAAAGTTTTCTCCTAAATTTAAATTTATTTCCTCAGATTTTAACTCCCAACTTCCTTAGCTGTTTTTTGAGAAACACTTTGAATTATCAAGTTGAAAGAATCACTTTTGCCAAATGCCCTGAAGGTCTTTGGTGACTCGATCACAATAAAAAGTTGGAGCAGTGGTGGAAAGTCTTGCTGGAACCTTTTTAGCAGATTGCCAGAGTGGAAAAAAGAACGTGTGTCAACACCTAAAATTTTGAGACTCCAAAACCCTGATTTTAAGACTGGTCCAGTTTGAGTTGGTAAATCCACTCTGACCTCCCAAATCCCATAGTTAAAAAAAAAGGCCTAAAAATTAAAAACAACCAAATCCAGAACTCCAAAAATGTAAGTGAAGAACTCTCAAAAATCTGCTCGCAAAACTGTTACTTCCCTCTGTTACCTGTTGATTTGCTGAAGAGATGAGGAGGGGAAAAAGCATTAGAGGTCAGGTAATCCTAAATTTCTAAGGTTCGAAAAGACCTTTAAGTTCGAGTCCAGCATGAGCCGTGTCCAGCGGTGAACCACGCCCTCACGCGCCATTCTGGAACCCTTTAAAAAACCCTGTCAGAGAAACTTTGCATCTCGTTGGAGACCAGGGGTGTGGATGTTCCTTATTTCAGAGTTTCCAGTGCTTTTTTTCCCTGAGTCTAAAATAAAGATGCAGAGCCAGGAGGGAGGGAGGGAGGGGTTCTGCCGTGGCCTTTGCTCCCCACTCCTCCTCTGCCTCGCTCCTGCTGGAGCAGCAGTCGGGGAGAGCTGCAGGGAAGGAGGGCTGGGAGGTGCAGGGAGCAGAAGGAAGGAGGCTCCAGGCACAGCTCCGAGCTGTGGCAGCATCCAGCAGCTCGGGCTGGAGCACTGAGGCTATTTTTAACTCAGGAATATCGTGGAGAAATACATTTAATTCATCAAAAAAAAAAAAAAGGAAAAAAAACCCTTCTTTTTTTAAAGTTCCTTGTCCCAGGTAGGGTTCAGCCAAGCTCTAGGGACTGGAGGTACTGGAAATGGCAGCTGGAATGCAGTGACCTCAAGGAACCTTCTCTTCTCGTCCTCTTCTCGTCCTCTTCTCGTCCTCTTCTCGTCCTCTTNCGCTTCGCGTCCTCTTCTCGTCCTCTTCTCGTCCGCTTCTCGTCCTCTTCTCGTCCTCTTCTCGTCCTCTTCTCGTCCTCTTCTCGTCCTCTTCTCGTCCTCTTCTCGTCCTCTTCTCGTCCTCTTCTCGTCCTCTTCTCGTCCTCTTCTCTCTTCCCGTAAAAAGCATTTGCAACAAACCCAAAGAAAGCCACCTCAGCAGTTTCCCCTCTCTATCTAAATGGTTCTATCAGCCCCAGTTGGAGTCATTTTTTTTTTTAATTCCGTGCAGCTGCCGTGGTATTACGAGGAACTCCCTGTGGAATGAGGCATTAGCATTTGTGTGAGTGGCCACTGACTTCAGCAGGAGTTATAAACCAGGCTCGTGGTGCTTTATGAGGGCTGCTGGAGGACACAAACGTGCACAGAAACGCAAGGAATATTTGGGTTTATGGCTGTGGGAGCAGATAAGTGTTGAAGAAATATTTCCCTCAGAAGTGGCAAAATCGAAGAGGTCTTGTAGGATGACACCATTCTGGGTGTTCTGAGACAGAGGGGAGGGGTTAAAATGGAAAACTGACTTGTCTTTAAGAAGGTTTTTGGCTGAGCAATCAGTTTGTACAGCGAGTTGTCCTCCCTGGACATGATTTATCTTCCTGCAAATACATTTTGGAGGCCTATTCCTGTCTGACGACTGAATTCCACAACCTGAAGTCTGTCTTGTGAGGCTGATCCTCCAAGGGGTTTGTCAAACCTGGTGTTGCCGGCGGTGTCACTGTCAGCTGTCACCCCCACCTTGTGGTGGGCAGCTCCTGCAGCCCTGCTGGGAGCAAACCCCGGCCTGGGTAAGGGAGAGGGGGGGATGGATCTGTTCTTCTCTCCAGAGAAATCCTCCAGCAGATGGGAAAGATGAATGGGATTAGTCACTCCAGACAAAAAGCACTGATGAGCCGAGTGCTTTTATTTGCACAGGCGTGAGCGTAACGCCACCAGTTGTAGGATTCAGAGTTGTCAGCTTGGGAGGCACAAACCAAGGCTGTAATCTTGCTTGAGAGATGAGGGAAAATAAATGTTGATTGAAATAATGCTGTGGGGGTCCTGGTGTTCCTGCTGTAGGTCAGAGAGAGACACAGCCCTCTGAGTCAGAGAATCCCACAATGGTTTGGGGTGGAAGAGAGCTTAGAAATCACCGATTCCACGGGCAGGGGCACCTCCCACTGTCCCAGGCTGCTCCAAGCCCTGTCCAACCTGGCCTTGGACCCTGCCAGGGATCCAGGGGCAGCCCCAGCTTCTCTGGGCACCCTGTGCCAGGGGAACCCTGCCCACCCTCCCAGGGAACAATTCCTGCCCAAATCCCATCTCAGCCTGTCAGTTTGAAGCCATTCCACCTTGTCTTGTCACTGCATGTCCTTGTGATGTTCCATCATCCCTTACAAGGGTGTTAAGCAGTGCCAGGCTGCACCAGAGAGAGTTCCTAAATGACAGCCAGCCTTGTGTGACAGCCCAGCCCTGCCTGCCCTCCCCCAGCATCCCCAGTACCTTCCCTTTGTGCACTGGGACCCTGCCCCACTCTAGCAACCCTCCTGTGGTGGTCCAAGAGCCTGGCAGAGCTGCTTCAAGCAGAGGATTTGTTTGCCTGCTGTTGATTTTTGTTGCTGCTTTTAAGCTGTGGGAACTGGTTTGATACCAGGGGTTTGGGTTTTGTTGGGTTTTTTTTTTTTTTGGAATGCCTGTAAAGTTTGGAGGGTGTTTTCCCAAGCCTAGTGAAATTTAGTTAAAAATAGAGGAAAAAAGGTATCTGGCGTAGGATTTAGGCCTCCAGTGTCTTCTGTCTCAAAGCTCTAAAAAGAGTTGTGCCTTTGCCTGTTGCAGTTTTTTATAACAGTGGATAAAAAGGGATTCTTATTATGGGGCACCAAGCACAGGTTTTGCAGAGAAGCTGTGGCTGCCCCTGGATCCCTGGCAGTGCCCAAGGCCAGGTTGGACAGGGCTTGGAGCAGCCTGGGATGGTGGAAGGTGTCCCTGCCCATGGCAGGGGGTTAAAACATGATCTTTAATGTCCCTTCCAACCCAAACCATTGTGTGATTCTGGGAATCTTTGGAATATAAATTGGGACAGATACACCCAGTGGGAAGGCTGGGCTAAATTCCTGATAAATATTCCTTCAAAATCATCATGTCCTGATGTTTTTCCAAGCCCTTACCTGCCTTGTCCCTGGGTAACCTGCACCCCTCCGTGCCATCAGCTGCCTCAGGCTGTTTGGCCTCTAATTAGGCAGCTCCCATAATGAAGTTAGTGAGCGTGACAGAGGGTTTGGTGCAACTTGTGAAGTGCCAATCAATGAAGAGACTGACATGTTATGGCATTTCTTTCAAGGCTGGAGACAGATGAACTGAGAAGTTGGTTGCAGAATGATTTTTTTCCCTCCTCCTACCCTGCAAAGCTAAAGCCCAGAAATTTCTAAATTAGGCTGTGGCTGTCTGATGTGAAGTGTCAGTGAGTTTCCTCCCAGGTTATTCCATATTCTTTAATATATTCATTATTTTCCTAGAATCACAGAATATCCTGTGTGGGAAGGGACTCACAGGGATGATCTAGTCCAGCTCCTGGCCCTGCTTGGACAGCCCAACAATCCCATCCCTGGGAGCGTTTGTCCCAGTGCTCCTGGAGCTCTGGCAGGTTTGGGAATGCACCCCTTCCCTGGGGAGCCTTTCCCTTCCCTGGGGAGCCTTTCCCTTCCCTGGGAGCCTGTTTTAGAAGACAGCATTTATAATAACCAGGTCAGATGGCTTCTGGTTGTTGCTCATGACTTGCCTTTGATTTCCCAGCCTGAGATGAGGGCATTGTGCATTAATAGTAAAGTCTCAATCCCCTGTGTCACTCGAGCTTTGTTAAACCACTGTGTTTGTACTTCTCACCATCCCCACGTGATTTGTGTGTGTCCCCCAGGGAATGGGCCGGTGTGTCGTGGTGCTTCTGTGATGAGATCCTGAATTCCACCAGGCTGGCACTGATCTTGGCCAGGCTGCTCAGAGAATAAAGCAGAAGAACCTTATCAAGGAGATAAAAAACACGACTTCTCCTTGTGCGCAGCGCAGGAGCTGCTGTAACTGAAAGCTTGGCCCGAGGAGCTGTAGCCGTGCAAGTGGGATTCACACCCAGCAGGAATCATCCAAATCCTGGAGAAAGGTCCCTGTCCAGCGCTGGAACCTGGGCAGTGAGGACAGTGCTCCAGTGGGAGTTTGCTCCCTTTCACTCCAGCGCTGTTCCTGTGGCCCTGCAAAGGCACTTAGGAATAATCTGCTGCTAATGCTTCATAAACAAGGGGATTATGGCAGCAACTGAAGGAATTAGAATGAAAGGCTCTTTTCTACTGCAGGCCCGAGTTAAACAAAAGGGAAAGGAAATCTTGGAATATTAGCAATGTGTTCTATTTAATTGTGGTTTCAATGGGCTGAACTCTTCAGAACTTCAGGACTCGTTCAGGATATCTTTATAAATAGCAACAGTTCTGAAATAAGCACAATATTTCATAATATTACATGTAAATGTGCTGTTTGGCTCAGTCAGCCGGAACATTTACTTAGTTCATAAGGTCTCAAAATGTGATTTAGAATATTGATGCCAATAACCTTTCTGATTTATAAAGTTTTTTCCATTTGTTTTTGTTAAGAGGCTTTACTACTGGCAACTTTAAGGTATGAACTTCTGGCATCAAAGAACATAAAAATCCTCTCTTGCTGAAGGATGATTTTAAAGGCCAAAAGGTATTTAAAAAGTTGGTTTTCTCCAGAATTATGGTAGCCCGTTGTCCGAAATAATTTCCCATGAGCTTGCTTAGGAAGGAAAAGAAACTGAATCCTCATTATTCCAAATGTTAAATGCATAATCCTCTCACATCTGCATGGAACTGTAGAGGAGGAAAGGGTGGAGTGCTGAAGTTTGGGTTTGGTGGGCAGCAGGTCCCGAAGCTCTTCCACATCTCATTATTTGCTCTTCTCGAGAGCAGGGGCTTCCAGATGGGAGCAGGAAGACGATAGCACGCTCTGAATCTGAGCAAGACTCCTCGAATCCCTGGCTGAGCTGCTGATCCCGCAGATTTCCCTTGCTCCACATGTGTCGCCCTGAGTTTTGCAGTCTTTCTATGTTTTCACTCCTGTAATAGAGTTTCTCATGAATTTTCTGTAAACATCAGGCCATGTTTACCCAACTGATCCTTATTATTATCATTCCTTTTGTTAGGTGGAGAAATATGGTAGACTTTTGGTCTGACCAGTGTCATTGAGAGGTGGTAACCCCATCCTCCAACACATGGTTGTCTCTGAAAAGATACATAACTGACTGAATAAAGAGGCCAGGCCCCTTTTTGGCCTTTTGCTCCTTCTTTGGCCCTTCTTTGCCTCTCTTTTGGCCCTGGCTCCCATCCTGACAGAGCGGTGTCTGCGTGGTTCTTCCGTGTCTGAGCATGACACAGGCGCAGTCCTGGGCTGGCCTGAACGTGCTCACACAGACACTGCACAACATCCTCTGGCTTTGTTCCAGGAGGGATGGAGGGGAATGTGCGGGGGTTTGAGGAGGGGAAGGAGTTTTTGCACCACCTGATGTTTGGCACTTGGCTGAATCTGGCTCCAGGATTCCCCCTGGAGCTGGGTCTGGCAGCACAGACTCGTTTGTTACGTGTGATTCTGAGCACGAGGCGCTCAGATTTTGGTGTCTAGAGGTTTAAGCACAGGTGAAGTTCAAGGTGGGGATTCAGCTGCAGAGGAAAGATTTCACTTCACTTGTTCAAATCCCATCAGCTGTACCCACTCACCTGCATTATTGCCCACATCACCAGTGCTGAGGGCTCCTGTTATTCCCACTGCAGGATAAAGGTGTTTCCCATGTAAACTTTATCCTCCATGGTGCTCCCTGAAAGGCTCTCAGCTGAGAGGAATTGATTCTAAAACTTCTACTTCTCCTAAAAGTCATGGAGGCCTTTTGCTCCAGGCCAGAGATCAGAGAAACCAACAGTGAATCAAAGCTGGTGGTGAGAAGAAACAATTTTCAATCCTCCACATCCCTAAGAGTTCTCTGTAGAAGTGAATTCACTGAATGCCATCGTTCAGGCTTTATTTCCTCAAAAGCCTCGTTCAGAGCCTGCACAGTGCTGTTCAAAATCTGCTTCTTCCCGCTTGCCCATCAGCTATGTTAATTTATTATTATTTACCATAATGTAATTCTAACTCCAATTAACTTATAATTAATAAGCACTTGACATTTTCAGAGTACTTCAGAATTAATCCTGTCAGTGCCTCTGAGTAGTTGTTGTTGTTAAAGATGAGAGAACCCATTTTCAGATTAATCGCACGTATTGAAATGAAATCTGTCACGAGGGGGAGAAGGAAGGAAACGCGGCGGGTGAAATCCGAGTGTTACTGATCCCAGAGGTGGGGCCAGTGGGAACCCAAGTGGTTTGGGGGTGTTAGTGAGCCTGGAGCAGGCAGCGCTGCCCTTGGAGCAGGAGCAGGGTGAGGGTGGGGCGGGAGGTGGCACTGGGAGGTCTCCAAACCCTGGTTTGCCCCCCCGGCTGGGAGAGGGCACTGCTGGCGCTTTCTGCTGGCCTTGGATGTGGAGGCTTCAGCGGGACCTTCCTCTTTGTGAGAGTCCAAGGGCAGAGGGCCCTGGTTTTGCTGGGAAAACAGCCCTGAAAGCTCCTGTGTGCATCCCCGGGCACTCTGTACAATCCCAGAACATCCCCCAGGGATATTCCGTGGTTCTGGAATGCCAGGGATGTGTGGCACCAGGGCTCCACAGCTGGGCTCATCCGTGTCCTGTGCTCAGACTGCTCTGCAAACCAGGGCTAACCCCGATTTTCAGTGTTAGGATCCTGTCTGTGCCACTCTGTGTTGGTTCGGGCTGAATACTTGATAGGTTTTGCGGCCAATATTCTGATTTTTTTTTAATTTTTATTACTTTTTTGGGGGATGTCTGTACTGTCTGCTGCTGCCTTTGCCCACGGGAGATGTGTGCCCAGGTGTTGGCTCCTTGCCTTGGGACATCAGTCCTGCCACCCTTCCCTGTGCTGCTGAGAGAAACATCTTCATCCATCCCAAACAATGCATAAATTATAAAAATCCTTATTCAGTTTCCTTCCCTAGACTCCCCAGTGATGTTTTTCTGTTCCAGCCACTCACCTTGGTGTTGTGCTTTGCCCTGGACTGTCAGTAGGTGAGAGCCTGAGGCGGCAGCACCCACCCACTGGAGTGAAAATCCCAGTCCAAGGACAGAATTCCTTGGTGTCTGAAGCATTCCCAGCTCCTGCAGGACAGGCTGCAGCTCAGTTCCTTTCCCAGCTTGCTAAAATCCTCCTCACTGCTCTCCTCCTGTCCTTTTTGTACTGATTATTCCCTGGAATTCACGAGATCAGGCACGAGCGTGATCTTACGGAGAAGGAGAGTCGGGGGAGGGTGCTGCTGCTGGCCAGAACCTGACTTTACTTCTTTTAATGTATCTTTGAGATACATCCATCACCTCCGGGCTTCTTCTGCCTCCTGTTTCTGATTCCCGGTGTCTCTCAGGTCCCTCCATGGCAGAAGGGGTGCCCAGCTCTCCTGTCGGGGTGAGTGTCATGCCCCAGTCCCCTGCTGCTCCTCCAGCCCTTCCATTCTCTCATTTCCCACCATGAAACGTTCTGGGAGTCGATCTTTCTTTTCCTCCTGTCTGTGAAGGAAAGGCCAAACCACACAAACCGTTGCATATTTTAATTGGAGAGGGTAATTTTCCAATTTTTTTGGTCAGTCTCCAATTGACAAATCAGTTTTTCACGGAGCCTTCACTCAAGAGACCAATTCATCATTTGGACATAATAGGAGGGGAAAAAAAAATCCCTCTTATAAATCAATTTTAACAGGTCAAAACTGTAATCCTTTCACTTTTTCACTCCCTGGAGATACCCAGTGCAGCTGCTATTTAAAAAACAAACAAGCAGCTCGCTATTGACTGCAGTCAGGACTAGATAAGACAATATCAGTGCACAAGCAACAAAATTCTTGCAGGAGATGTAGAATATAAGACAAGTAGATTATCTCCCATGCAGAGTTATGTCTCCTTTTAAATAATAACAGATTAGCATGCCAGCTTCCAAATCAATAACTCAAGTTTAACTTTCTCCCAAAGTTCACTCAAAAAACCTTTCAAAGATTTTTTTTTTTTTTTCTGTCGTGCCAAGATAAAATGTGAAAGCGCCAGCAGTTGGTTTCTTTAAAAATAGTGCTTTTATCTTTGTTTGGTAGGGCTTGCTTAAATTATTTGTATCCTTCAGAATAACAGATGCCTAATTTATGAATTTACCTGAGTAAATCCATAGATTTCTTAGGGGTTTTGATGTAATTCTTTCACATGAAGAGCCCTAAATATCTGTGAGCTATAAAATCAACCTCAAAAATCAGCCTCTTCTCAACAAGTACTCAATTAAGTTGTTTTAAGCTTTAATAACAAACCCACTGAGTTTGGAATGCACATGTTTATAGCAGCACCTAAAGGTGAGTCTAATGCCTGTCCAGGTATTCGTGCACTTCAGATTTGGAGAACTTCAATTAAAAAATAAAAAAAAAAATCCCAAACTGTGTTAACAAAAGAAAGTTTAAAAAAATTTCTCTTACTGGAGTCCTAAAGTAGGAGCTCTTTTATTGTGACCGAGTCTCTCATTGCTGATTTATCTTCCTGTTACCTTAAGTGACTTAAAAACATCAGCAAAAAAAACCCCAAACGCCGACTCAAAAAAAGACCCAAACAAAAAACCAAAAAAGAAAGTTAAAGGAAAAGATTTGTTTGCAAAGTTTCACTTTCTACAGTAGGGCTAAATCTGCACTTTTTAAAACTCCAGATGAGTAACGAGCTGAAGGTCTAAGTGGAAAAGTAAATAAATTAAATGAGCCCGAGTTCTTTAATTGTTGAATCCTCTCTTTTTCCTTTCCTTGGTTTGGTAAATCACTTTTTATGGCTGGTAGAGATGCAGGAATTTACATCCTGTCCCAAGAATAAACAAGCAGGAGTAAAGGCAGTGGTGAAATCTTTGCTCCTTTCCCTCCATTTCCCCATTTTCCTTCTCTTTGCAGTCAGTTATCGGATGAAATCATTCGCTGCCTCATTTGTGAGAACCCTCAGCCCTGCCCTAGGAAAAATGAATGGATAGTGGGATGGCAAGAAGGAAAATCATGGGCTGGCATTGATTTCTTCAGTAACGCAACCTTTGTGCTGCTCTGTTTTGGTCACGGGGAACTGTTTGAAAAGTGGAGACTCTGCAGAAAACCCACCCTGGGAGCCCTGGGAATGACACACAAATCCCTCCACAGAAGGGCCTCAATCCCATGGATCCCTGGGGAGTGGGGGCAGGAATTAGCTCAGATTTATCAGGGCTGCTCCTGAATTTCCCGAGAAGGTCACATTGGGAACTTCCATAAAAATTTCGAGCCGCCGTGTAACTTTTCCATGTTTAATTCATCTTTGGTCTCCTGCATTTCTTTTCTTTATGCCGGGTCCTAAACCTTTCAACTGATATTATAAAATCTGGGCAGGAATGAGTGTTCTGAGCTGGGAACCAATGAGAGCTGGTGGCTGAGATTTGGAAAGATCAGCATTTAATAGTTGTGCCCATTATCAGCTTTGATGTGGGCACCGAAAAAATAAAGCTGTCTTTCTCAGTGGACATAAGTTCAGCTTAATGCAGCACAGCAGGAGTCTTCAAAATCACAGTGTTTGGCACAAGAGGTCAGGGAAAAAACTTTTTAAAAGATAATTCCGAGCTCATTCACATGCCCTGTGAAATGCTGGAGAGTTCCAGGGTGTTCACACCAGTTCCTGCTCACCTGAAGGCAGAGGGATGTCTCCAGTGCACTGGAATGAACCCGTATTTTCCAGATATTAGATATATAAAGTAACCCAATGACTCAGAGAAATACTGATCCTGCTTACCCAGCTGTGCTTGCTTGGATTTCCTACTTCCCATATGATGTGTTCCCAAAAGTTACGTTTTGCTGGCCTGGAGAGGCTGTAAAATATGCAGATATCTGTGGTTTTTCGTGCAAATTTGGACGTGCCTGTAGGTGCTTAGTCACAAGCAAGTCTAAGACTAATAGTCTTTTCTAAAAATAAGGGAACCTACAGCAGAAGGGGAGGCTCAAAGGGTTTGTTATAAAACTCTTGCAAGCTAAAGCAAAAGTTTCCCTAAAAGGAGCCACATTCAGCACTTATTTGAAGGGTGCCTGGGTAAACAGCATTTGTGCTACCCAGGCGTTCTGAATCTCGGTTATTTTTGCATTTGCTCTCTTCAGACAGATCTGCAGAGCTGTACTTCCCCATTTCGAGGCCGCACACGCTGTGCAGTCGTTGCCAGGGACGTGCTCGGTGACAGCTCCGATGACAGGGTGACAGCAAAGCTGAGCTGCAGTTTTGTTGTCTGTAGGCTCAGGTGCTGCTCAGCCGCAGATCTCAAGCGGTGTCAGCCCTGCATCGAGCTCTTTGCTGGTCACAAACCCGTGGTGCTACTTTCCAAAACAACGTGGGAGGGGAACTTCCATTTCAGAGCGAGCGTAGAGTGTCCATAAAAGCGTGGAACAAAAGCAGGGACAGCAGGCTCTTAGGAAGGGGAGAAATGTGCTCGGCTTAAATTGGGGAAAAAGCCAGCAACAGTGCTTAGTGAAATGCAGTAAAATCTTTGTGAGTTGTGAGGGAGGTGTAGAAACCTCACCCTTGTACCTGCAGAAGAGAGAGAGGAAAGGCAACAGCACTTGATCACTTTGAGGGACTGTTGGGGCCAGACAACATCACCAAAAGCAAGAGATCTCAATTCCAAAGGTGCTCCCTGAGCCAGGGAGAACAGAGTTCTGGTTGCGTTGTTCTGGAGAAAGAGTTGCCATTAAGTAGCGGGATTTGAACTGGAATAGTGGAGGGTTAGGTTGGATGTTGGGAAGGAATTCCTGGCTGTGAGGGTGGGCAGGCCCTGGATCCCTGGCAGTGCCCAAGGCCAGGCTGGACGGGGCTTGGAGCACCCTGGGACAGTGGAAAATATCCCTGCCATGGCAGGGGGTTGAAAAATGATATTTAAGGTCCCTTCCAACCCAAACTTTTCTGTGTTCCTTAGAAATCTCATTTTTGTATCTTAATCAGGTTCCGTAGCTTTATCAGGAACAAACTGAGGGAGCTTTCTGAGGAGAAGCAGCTCAGCCAGCTGCACACCTCATTTTGGTGCCAACACAAATGCTCTGCAGCGTGACTGGTTTTAGTGGGACCCTGTGTAGATGGGCACCCCCACCTGCATGGAAATGGATCCTCTTGGCAATAAACCTTCAAATTGAGCATTTCAGCTCTTCAGGGTTTTTAGTGTGCCCCTGGGCGAGCAGACTGAGCAGTTGCACTCCAGGTGGAGGTGGTTGTTCCAGGATAGCTGAGCTCCTTGGAGATTCACAAAGCTTCTTTCTCAGGGCAGCTGTTTCTGTAGCAAACCTGGCTAAAGCAGGAAGATTTGTCTTCATTTTCCCACTCCAGAGATTTTCTGTTGCCTGTTCCCAGGTCAGCACTTCCCTTGCAGCTTGTCAGCTTCTGTGGCTGCAGTAGCTGCAGGTGACTGTGGGGTGTGTTAAGTTAAAAAAAAGCTTTTTCCTGGCACTGTGGGCCCTGTTCTGGTGCTCCTCCACAGGGAGAGGGAATCTTCCACAAGGACTGTGAGCTGTGTATTATAAGGAAAAGATCTGGGAGATTGTTCAGGAAATCTTTTGTTCGTAAAATTATGGAATGGTTTGGCTTGGAAGGGACATCCAGGACCACCTCATTCCACTCCCCACCTTCCACTAGACCAGGTTGCTCCAGGTCCCATCCAAACCTGACCTTGAGCTCTCCTTCCAGGAAGTTTTTCTCAAACAATTTCTTATCCTTTTAAATTTGGGATTGTGGATTTTACCTTGGCTGCGTTGAAATTGCGCCTTCAGTGGGTTCACCTTCAGAGATCCCACATCAGCAGAGGGTTTGTGATCTCCAGCCCGTTGTCATGACCAGATGGAAAAGAATGACCACATTTTTGTGCCTCTTCTGCAAGTTCCTGTTCCCCCCACTTTGTGGAACATGGGAATGTTCAGGTGGCTCTGGAGCTGGGCTGGAATTTGCACAGGAGGTGATGAACTGAACAGTCCTTGGAGCTGATTATGCTGAGCATGTTCAGTTGCAAAGGCTGAGAGATTCTTAAATAATTCCCTTTGCTGCTGGAAGGGCCTTATTGGTTCCTTACATCACGGAGAAAGAGTTGGCAATTAAAACTAAAATATATCCACAAAGGAAATAATTAAAAATATTATTTGTTTATGCTAATCCCTCCAACAGGAGGATGTGTATATGTTCTGCTCAGCTCTTAATTATTATGTATTGTGCAAAAACGAGCACAGTTATTCTGGCTAATAGAAACATAAGCTGAGATGACTTGCTAGGGAATGTTTTGTGGTATTTCAGTATTGCAAAGTGTTTGGGATTTGAGAATTGATTTGATTAATGCACGGTGAGGTGATACAGACATATGGATTCGTGACAACTGACCATAAATAATGCAAAGTAAAGCTTGAAATGTAAAATAATGTCATTTCTCTTATAATGCAGTTAAGCAGCCTTTAGTGCCAGGTTTAACTCCTCCAAACTCCTCCTCTGTAATCTCCACAGAAGCTGCAAAAGAGTTTTGTTAAAACCAGGCTCTTGGTCTGCACGTTTCTTGTCTGAGTTTTGCAGGGAAGGCAGTAAATGTTGCTGTGAGCTAAAGGAGACAAAGAGTCTTTGCTTGGTGCAATTAAAGATCAGCTTTGTCATAATCATAAAGCGGAGTTTCAAGGTCCTGGCCATAGGCTGCTCTGTCTTCATTAATAAATTATGGTCCTGACTGCAATGTTTAATTATTTGCAAGGGTCTTTTTCCCCTCTCTGGAGCGATGCTCCCACTCTGATACTGGTGGGGGGAAAAAACCAATCCCAATATCAGCTTGTCCAGAGTTTTAAACACATCAAACCACGTCCTAATGGGTTTTGTGTTGAAAATTTTATGTTATCCGCCTGTAACATTTCAGGACTGTGCCCTTTGGCTGGGCTGGAGGTTGGGAGCACAGGCAGGGTCAGGTTCTCTGCTCGCATTTTGTCTGATTGGCACGGAAAACTCATTAAAGGAAAGCTTCCAGAACTCCGAGTTAAAAGTTCATCCCCAAAGTTGTTCATCAGGAGCGGGAAGTGTCTCCTGAGCTCTCTCAGTGAGAGTTACAGGGCAGGGAACCATAAAGGTGTCACAGAGGCGAGTTACAGTGCCCAGTGTGGCTGAGAGGCCCCTGTTCAACAGGAATTTTAAGGGATCCAGCCTAGAAAAGCTTTCCCCAACCCACAGGATATTTTTCCTATATATTCGGGATATAATTTTTAATATAATATTTTTCCTAATATTCAGGAATATAAACTGTTAATTGGAGCAAACTGCTGCATCATTTTGGTATTGTTCTACTGAAAGTGGAGACCCAGGCATTTGGAAATGGGATGAACAGATGAAAAGTCGATCTGAGATTCCTTCCTGAATTATTTAGGGTATTGACATGAGGAAGGAACTGCTCAGTGGTTTCCCCCATGTTGGTAATGCAAGGTGAGCAGTAAATACAAGCCCGTCTTAGCTCAGCCCCCTGATTTATGGCTTCATTAATGAAATGGATGGAATTTCTTTTATTCATTCCTTATTCAAATAGTTTGGAGGAAAATATATGTTTTAAATCAAATGCAGTGGAATTTCTAATGAAGCCTCCAGAGAAACATGGAGTGAATATTCAAAGAAATGTCTATATATACTGATTCTAGAATAGTTAATATATTGGTAAGGAAAACAAGATTCAGCTCAGCTCAGCCATACCATGCAGGATTTCCAATTCCCTAATGTGATGGATAGAGCCAGTGTTGAATTGCTGAAATAAAAAATAATTTAAAATAAAATATGAAGCTTTAAGTATGTAGAGTTGTTTTCTGTGGGTGGTGCAGTCAGCAAGAGAGCTCCCGGGATCATGGGAGGTATTAACAAATCCTGAAGAGGAGAGATCCAGGGAACACATGTAGGATGTGTGGTTTGGTTTGGTTTGGTTTGGATGCTTTAAGTACCATTTTTATTGATTTATTTAAATTTGGCACAGGAGGAGCAAGCAGCACCTCTGTGATCCATCTGCTGCTCTCCCTCTAGGAGGTGTGAGGGCTGCTGCAGCTGGAATAGAGCTGGACCAGAAAATAGCATTCCATAGGCTACAAAATGAGGAATTCTAAGGTGGAGGTCGTGGTTGTGCCCTCAAGGAAGGAACTGTGGGGGGAAAGATGGGCTCCAAGTGTCCTTGGATTGGGTTGGACAGGGCTTGGAACAACCTGGTCTGGTGGAAGGGTGGGAACAGAGAATCTTGAAGGTCCCTTCCAACATAAACCGGTCTGTGGTTCCAGGAGAACTCGTGCATCCAGCATTTCTCCAGTGTATGTGTGTTAGGAACAAGGGACGGAGCCAAAAGCAGGTGGAGAATTCCTCCCCAGTGTGGGAAGGTTTCTCTGGCTCCTGAGTGTGGGGGGATGTACGTGGAAAGGCGGATCTGTCCTTGAGCAGCCTCCGGAGGCTGTGGGGCAGTGGGAAGAAGGGGATGGGATGGTGGAGTTGAGCTTTTCTGGGAGTGAATCCCGTTCCTGTGCAGCTCGTGGAGCAGCACTGTCTTTCCAGTGACCTGTGACAGATATTTCCAATGCCGTCCTCTGTTTACATGGAAAAACAGTAAAGGAATGTTTGTATCGCTGGCATTGTCCTTGGGTTTCCTCTTCCCAGTGGAGCTGAGCTCAGTCTGTCCACAGGAACACAACCTCTGGGTTCTGTACATGGAAGCCTTGCTAGGCCGAGCTTGGGAATGAGTTTTCCTTGGTGTGAAATGAGCTGGGATTCTGCTCTCATTTGTTGATCAATGTTCTCCCTAAATTGTCCTCGGAGTTGTGTTTTGGTGTATAAACAACCTGCTTCCACTAATTAACAAAAAGTTAGGAGTGAAATTCCCAAGGGAAATTAGTGTCAGGATCAGTTCATAGAAATAATTTCACCTTGTGCTTGATCCCATTTCTGTACTATTAAAAATCCCATTTCTGTACTATTAAAAATCTATACATTTTAATTTTACAAATTTCTGGCATTGGTTATTTTCATGCTGGCTGGAGCTCTGTTCTGACACACCGACAATGAAAATATTTTTCCGTGGAGCAGCTAAGCTGACTTTTCACCTGGAGAGGGAACTTCAAACAGGCCGAAATTCTATTTTTTAATTACATTTTGACTGCTGAAGGTGTGTTTTCTTTGGTCAGACATTAAAGGGGCAGCTTTATGGCACTGTGAGTCTTGCTGAGGGTGCCTTCAGTGCTTGGATATGGAATGGAGCCACTGTATCCTCCTGGTGGGGAAGGAATGCACAGTTGTTTTGCACTTCAGCTTTTAATAAAGGAATGGAGCAATATTTCTAACCCTTTATTATCCCCATTTATGGTTTTAATGGCGAATGCTTTGGTGTTCGGAGTTCCAGCTGGAGCTTGATACGTTTATGGATGTTACATTTGTTTGTCTGTGCCTTATCATCACTTTGGGTGTAAATCTTGGTGTAGCTCAGCCAAGGCATGGAGAAAGGCAGTGTCTCAGAGGGGATGCAATTCCATGCACGTGGAGAAGAATTTGGGAGTTTGTTGGAGGTGCAGTTGGGGTGAGAGGCGGTGGGGTGGCTGGGAAGGTTGGAATTCCCTTCCTGAAACCTTCTTCCTGCATTTCTGCCTCAAACAGTGTATACTGAGTTATTTAACCTGTCCCCCACCAGGGGAGGGCTGTGTTGGGCTGGGAGCTTCATGGATATGAAATATTACAAGGAAATTAGTATGAGTTTGGCCCTCCTCATATGGAAATAAAAGCCTAAATTAATATCCAGGTCATAGAACCATTGAGTTTGCCATTGAGACCAACCACTGCCCCAGTGCTGCCAAGCCCACCGCTAAACCACGTCCTCAGTGCCACATCCACAGGATTTTTGTTGGGATCCACACGTTTTCCATGGAGCTGAAGGTCCCATTCATGATTTGTAACTTGGAGTCTGTCCCAGCTGGGTTTCAGGACCTCTGGGGGCTGGGAGGACCAGAGATGGAAGTCCCCATGTCTATGAGGGCGGTGTGGGGAGGCAGAAGGGTCTTCCCACTGCCTGTAAGGAAGCCCAGGTTTTTAATTGGTTGGACTCGATGATCTTCAAGGTCTCTTCCAACCTGGTGATTGTGTGATTCTGTAATTCAGTGCAAATCACACAGATTTCTTCGTTATGTAGAAATCCAGAGTGAGATTCTTTTTAAATTCTTGAGACTTTAATGAATGAACCAATAAGAAGTGCAGTGAGAGACCAAGAGCTTCCAGAAGGAAACACTATGACCCATTTAAAAAAATCTTTGTTGGTTTTTGAGGCGTTTTAATTAGACACAGTACAGTAGGACAGTTTTAATTTTTTTGTAACTGCTGAATTGTCCTCTTTAAATTATTTCCTTTTAAATGGGCAAAGCTCTTTAAAGATGATTACTTTATTCATCTTCAGTCTGGGAGGGCCAGGCACTGAGTGAGAAATTAGAGTTGAAGGGGGTTTTGTAGATAGGCTTGTCCCAGTCCTGCTGCTTACGCCGGCAGCAGCCAAATCAATTTCCAGACTTTGATTTGTTTGTAAAAATTATTTTGACAGATGGCATGTGCAGGGGCAATTTAAAACCTGACTTTTATGGTGTGTTTATGATGCTTTGTAAATAATTGCGTAGTTTCTCCTGAAGAAATAACATCTTAAAAGATGATTACATCTGAGGCTGTTCTGCTTAGCTCAGTCTAGCACAAATCACAGAGGCTTTCTATTAAAGCAAGTCCTGCTCATTGTGTTTTATTGTGCAGCAGCATCGCTTGGAATGATTGTTTCCTTTAGTGCCGTGGCAAAGTGGGAACTGGAATCTGTGTCCTCACCACCTGCCAGACTTTCAGGCATCAGCATTTTTCTTCTTTCCCGTCTCCCTTCCCGTCTCCTTTCCCTGGGCACCGGGCATCGCTCGGTGCCAGCTGGGCCCCACTGGCAGCAGTTTGTCCCGTGAATGCTTTTTCTTTTCGGCTCCACACAGAATTATATTAAATATTAGTTTGGTCTGTTGCTTATTATCTGAGCCAAGATAAATCTGTTGGGTTTGTAGCTGTTGTCTCCGTGTCTTCGCTCCCCATTCCTTCTCCTCTGATCGGGCAGCGCCGTTCTGAAGCGGCGGCAGGGATTTTCTGGGGCAGCTCGCGCGTTGAGGTGGCCGTGATCCTGCAGGGTCTCTGCCCTCTGAACCCCGGGTGTGAAAGCTTTGAATTGGGAAAATATTTGTGGCTTGATTCCAGCCCTTCCCTGCTCAGCCTGTTCCAGTGCCTGACCGCTCCTTCCACGAAGAAATTTTTCCTGGTATCCAAACCTCCCTCAGCTCGGGGCCGTTTCCTCTCCTCCTGTCACCTGGAGAAGAACCAATATAGACACACCTTAAATGATGGCATAAACATTTAATAAATCCCTGAAAACCGACCCACGGCAGCTGCCCTGCAGCACAGGGGTCGCTGCTGCTGCCGGTGACTTTGTGGGGAGCTGGGAGGAAGCACCAGTTAAGTAAAGGGTGGGCACAGGTTGGGGAATAAAGCAGTTTTTATCCACAGGGCCGTACTGCCCAGCAATTCCTTGGATTCCTGTTTTATGATCTGCATCTTGTTAAATCCTCTCTCATCGGAGAAGCACTCAAAGCATCACTTTGGGTGATGAGCTGATAATTCCCAAAGGAGGCTATTATTTATGATGAGGTGATTAATTTACATCCACTGATGGATGGCTTTGGAATTTGTCCCTGCACCGATGAAAACAAACTCTCCTTAATTTGTTTCTCCTAGCACAACTTTTCTCCTTAAAATCTGGTGCCAGCCTTGGTCACTGATATGTGAAATCCACGATAATCCCTTTATGACAGCGTTGTCTCTTGAACTGACCATTTAAAGGCCTTAGGAACTGCAGAGTGTTTTAATTTTGTCTGAGACGCTGTTTATTCCATTTGTCTTTTTCCTTCCTTATTTTCCAGTGTCACCATGGCATCTGTTTGTTCTCAGCCTCTCTTTTCCCCCTGCTAATTACAGACGGGGGAAATAAAAACCTAACCTTGCTGGAAAATCGTTAATATTAAAATATTCCCCAGATGAGCCTGTAAATCTCCGTGCTGCAGTTTTTCTGGTGCTTTATTCAAGAATTCACCTCTGGAGTGAATGCAGAGCTGCAGGACAAATTAGTAACCATTTCTTGCATATTTAAATTTCCTTTTCGACTCACGAGCCTGAACAAAATTTCTGCTTTCGTGCTGAGAATTGGCAGGGATGAAGGGCTCCAAACTTCAGGTAAACTGAACAAAGAACTTTTAAGAAATTCTGCGGTGACTGTGTCCTTTTAAGAGAAGCTCAAAGTTATTTTTTACTGTTATTACAGGCGTTATTAAATATACATCTAACACTGTCCAAATACAGAGGTCTGGGTTCTAAAAACCAGGAATTAGACAGAAATATCCTCACTGGTGGGACTTTTCAAGATGATTTCCTTGGGACTTCTGGAGTGATACGAGATGAAATTTTTTACCCTTTGCTACAGGTCTGTCAGCTTTTCCTCTGATTAGGAAGTACAAGTTTAATCAGAAAAGATACAAACAAAATAACCCAACTGAAATTACATCCTGAATTATTTAGGAGGGCACAGGAGATGAAAGCTGCTTAGGAGCTTCCAGGTTGGAGATAATGCATCATGATCGATAAATGAACACTGTCCTTCCTAACCCCAAATATATTTGGCATCCATTATTAAAGAGGTATAAAATTGTCTGATTCCATTATTAATGCAGGGCTCTGCTGCAGCTGATGTGTGGAGCTGAGGAGGTCACACAGGCAGAACTCAGACTTGGATTCTGAGTTTTTATTTTTAATTATTTTAAAGGATTGTACGTTTTGATCTTCACCTCCCCTTCAATCTTTCTGTCTCAGTTTAAGTGCTTTTTACTCTTTGGAGAGAAATGTGAGTTGGAGGGGTACAGCTCCTCAATTTGGGGGCTGTGCGTTCAACAGATTATCCCTAAAAACACGAAGCCAAAGGACAAAGATGGAACGGGAGTGCTGACAGTGCATTTACACAGCTTGTGCCTTGGTTTATTCTAATCAATCCACTCCCATTTCCTAAATTTCCGAGCTTTTCCGTCCAGCTCTGTTAATTTCTGTAGGATTTGCCTCACTGAACCACTCTGATCTTTCCCTTCCTTGTCTGCCCTCATCTCCTCTGCCCAGAGACTGCAAATGTCAGCAAGTCCTGCTGAGATTTTGCAGTTTGAGGCTTCGTGACTGGAGCAAAACCCTAATGCTCGTTATGGTGTGGCTGTGTTCTCCCAGTGACTTTGTTCCTGTCTTCACCTAACTCACTTTATTTTACAGTAACATCAAACAAATGTAGGTATTTGTAGATTTGGGGATGTATTTTCAGCTGTTGTGTGAGGGGAATCCCGCTCCACCCGCAATCCTTACCCCGAAGGTGTTGTCTTGTACAAATAAGTTGGGATGTGCTGGATTTAGGCAGAGAATTGTGTTTTATTTCCCAAAAAATCACAGGTCCAATGAGTGAGGCTGCAGCTGGAACTCTGACTTGGGCTCTGGGCAGCATTTAAGAGTTTCCATCTTCACAGTTTGCTGTTGTTTTACAGCAAACCTTGAGTTTTCACTTGAATTTTACTTTCTCTGCCAAACTGCTGTGAGTCCGTGTGGTTGTGGCCCTGGAATATGGGCAGGTTCTGTACTCAGACTGAGGATCCCTCTGGAGTGAGAGTGGAGGAATCTGTGCACTTCTTAACTGAAAATTAATCTTAGAGGGAGAAAAAATAGGGTTATTTTTATACTTCCCACCCCAAAAATAGCAGGTAGGTTATTTACATTTCTTTATCAGCCTAGATTTTTTACATCACGTTTTTAAGTTGCATTTTAACCTGCAGTGATGTGTTGCCTTCTGGCAGCTGGGTTTCAGGCCTGTCCCATGCAGTTCACATCCATCATTTCCTAGTGGAGATAATGGAATTTACCTTCTTCTCATCCACTCCAAAGAAGTGAATTCACTTGATTCTTTTTCTTGTGGAGGTCTCTGTCATTCCAGAGGCTCTCCTTAGCTTCCAGTACTTTAAAAACCAAGCAAGAAATAGTGAGAACTGTTTGTCCTACGTGAACCTTCTATAAACTTTCAACTTCTGTGTCAACTCTGGTGTGTTCCGAAGCTGTGCCTGGTGGCCAATTTGACTCCTGCATTCTTTGTTTTGGGTTTTTAGCTCTGCAGAGCAGAAATCCTGTGAGCCTCTCTCAAAGATCCAATTTCCAGGCAGCTCTTGGTGACATTTACAGACTTGTAAATCTTATTCCAGGGTAATTCACAGATAAACTTCATTCTTTGCTGCGAAATAAATAGGTGCCACTTTGAGTATCTCCTCTTTTATAGCTTCTTGGATCTCTTGTTTCCTGGACAGATGAGGTCAGAATTGCTTCTTTACACTGGTGAAAGTCAAATCTATTGAAAACCAGTCCAAATGCTGCAGTTTATTCCAGTATAATAACAAGATTATATATTTTTAAATTAAGGATGTAGATTTAAACCCAATTATTTATTGTAGCAGAACGTTGATTATTCTAAATGCTTTAGGTGGCATCTGTGTGCTTTTACAGGGATAAAATTATTAACAGAAGTACAAACACTCCCAGAAATAAAGAAAAAAGCTGCGTTTTTCTTTTCACCTCTCTCCTTTAAAGTGATTTCAGCTGTTGCATCTTCTCAGGAGTCACTGCATATATAACAAATAGAAACACAAAAGGAAAAATAAGCAGCAGTTATTTTCTTTTTCCTCAGTTTATGTTGTGGTTCTCTTTTAGGGTTGTGCATCCTACTTTTTATTTTAGATGTATTACTGGAAGGGTGAAGTCATCTCTAAGCAGGCAAGATGAAACCAGATTTCAGAAGTGATGGATAAAAACTGATAAAGTGTTCTTACCAGGCGGAATCAGCTCCAAGGTTTGTGGCTGTTCCAAGGCCACAGCCCTTGCTGGAAATAGAAAGCAGCAATAAATTGGCAGAAACCAATGATTCAACTTTAAAATTCCAGAAAACATGAGCAGAAATCCACTCCCAGCTCGCAGCAGTATTTTGTGCACATAAATTCCTTTTTTTACATTAAAGTTTAAGAAGATTTGGAGCAGCTCTTTGTATAAAATATATCCTGTCTGGGGTGCAGACAGTGTAATCCTTAGCTCTGTCACCATTCCAGCCCTATCACGTATTAACCTGTGTAAACAGAGAATAAGATTTCCATGGGCTGGATATTTCCATCTGTGCCTACTCTGGAGGAGTTTATTAGGGAGAGAGACCCTGGCACAACTTTTTAAGTTACTCACACCAGGCAGAATGTGCAGCAGAGGAGTTTCCTATCCATTACGAGCCGTTCTTTGTGAATAAAATAAAATCAGCTGGGGGTTCAGTCCCTGAAAGCTGTCTCTGGTAATCCATCTCTCCACACGCCCATCTCTCTGTATAATCCCATGTATTTTTGGCATGGGAATGGTTTCGAGGAGCAGAAGTAAGAGGTGAGAAGGATCTCCATGCAGGACTAGGCCCAACCTTTGTGTCAGCATCAGGACGCCTTTTCATTTCCGTGAGCGCTTCTGCTCCTGTCCTTCACCTCTCGGCACGCACAGATTTCACTGTGTGCTTTCAAACGCTCCTACTGCCATCGGAACCTCATCAATGTTGGCAAAAAATCCCGTTTAGGCTCCGTTGTCCTAAAACAGAGAGGCCAAACCTGGCAAATGTGTGCAGGGATCTGAGATCTGGGGGAATGAATAGCTCTGACCCGCACCTGCCCCGTTCCTGCAGCGCCTTTTTGTGAGCATCATTTTCCAGATGAGCTTCCAGCGGCATCTTTGCCAGCGCCAGGCTGCCCGTGTGTGATTTATACCTCGCTCCCTGCGTGCCCAGAGAGTGCCTCATCCTCCTGGACAGATGGTTGGGTTATTTGCAGTCCTCACAAGATCCCCCCCGATGGTTCCTGCGCTCGGCATCCGTTGCCATGTTTATTTTCGGGCCCGGGTGATTGCCTTGCTTCTGCCAGCACTGGGCCTTCTGCATCCACCCAGAAACCAAATCTGCTCAGTCACTGAATAGCTGGTGGCTCTGTGGTTATTTTATTCTTTCTGTGTGATTGTTAAAAGTATTGTTTTCATTCTGGAAAGTGAACGCTCCATGCCTTGTTTTTATCCCAGATAATTCCAATGTGCTGACCCAGTAGCTTTCCTTTAGATGCTCATTTTCTCTCTGCCATCCTGCTGTTTGCCAGTACCTCTGGCCTTGCCTAAATCCAAGAATATTTTAATGTATCCATGGGAATTCAGATTTTTCTGCTTTCTGCAGCTTTCTTTAAAGTACAAATAGGGCTCAGCTGATGGCCCAACACCTTTTTTTTTCCTTTTGAATAATAAACTGGTTCCCTGGACTGGAGAAAACGTTCCCTTTCATTTCCTCAGCATTTGTGTTCACACAAACATCTTCTCTTTGAATACTGATTTCTCTCTTAGTATTTGGGGTTCTTCTGTAGTAGAAAATCCAGTTAGAGCACAGTCCTCACTTGAAGCAGATAATGGGATTTATTTTACTCGTGCAGACTGGGGCCGTGTTACAACACTGCCCCTGAGTCAATCTTCATTTTAGCCATAAAAATGGGCCTGATTAGGTACCATGGTTAAAATGAGATTTAGCTACACCTCAATTGCAGAGCATTTTTAGCCTGGGCACAATCCCATCTCCGTGGTGCTCAGGTAGAGAGGGTTTATTTGTGCTGCAGTGCTGACCCCGGGGCTGAGGCTGCCAGAGCTGCTGGGGATTTATCAGATAAACACCTATAAACTGCTTGTTTGCTCCTGCAAATCCTCTGGAAAATTTCTATTAGCAGCCTTTACAAGTCCTCAGAGCCTCAAAAATAAATCTGATTAACGCTGCTGCCTCATCCCATCTCTGTTGTGTTCTGCGTGGAGTGGGAATGACTTTGGCTTGGAGCACAGGTATCCACCACTCCTCTTGTCTTGTAAAGAGACCTCTGTAAATCAAGTGGAAAAGCCATGGGGTTTGTAGATAACCCAGAAATTACTCCTAATTGGGAAGGATGTAGGATTAAAATCCAAGTGCACCATCACTGGAAAAGATCAAAGAAACAAAGCAGATCTGGTTGTGATTTCTTTACTTTGTATGCTTTGTTTTGATGCCAAGAACCTCAATTTCTTCCTCATTCCGTCAGCCTGCAAAGTCCTTATTTAATATTGGCAGGGACTTGAAGAAATTGCTGCTCAGAGCACTCCCCCGAAATTACTGTTGTTTTTCAGCAGGAAAATACCACGTCACAAAATGCCAACCCATGTTTCCTGAACGGGGATCGGGGAGTGCTTGCTGTCACCTTGGAATATTTCATAAATACCCTTCCAGTTGGTAACTCCGATACGTCTTTTAAATATTGAAAGAATTCTCATCACCCTGAACTCCAGCAGTTGGGATGTTTGTCCTGAGTCTTTTTTGGCGTGCTAGCAGTGACCAGAGTGGGAAGTGGGAAGGAAAGACCCACAGGAACTGTTTGGGGATTGGATAAGGGAAGAGTAGCATGAAATTATGGGATTTATTGTAGGAGTTCCTGTCCTGCTCTGACCACATTTGGGACGTTCCCTGGCAACAGGGGATGGAACAGGGGAGCAGAACAATGAAATGTGTTCAGCACTGACACCAACCCTCTGTGCTTGAGCTTTTTCCTTGTCTGGGATATTCCTGCAGTCCCTTGGGTTGTGCCTCAGCCTTCTGGGTGATTTGGCACACCAGAGGAAGGTGTCACCTGATGTCTTCGTGGCGTGGCTTGAGCTGTGTCTCACCTGACACCAGGTCTTTTCCTTTGGTTTCTTGTGAAGGGAGGATGTTCTGTGAAGTATTTCTGGCCTGCTCCAGGTTTTCATTTTCGACTGAGACGTCCCAGTTCACTCCTGTTCATCACTGGATGTGCCTGGCTTTTGGTCTTGTGTTTTTGGCTTTTCGTCTGAGCCCCAAGATTGGATTGCTTTTTGAGTGATACCCAAGTCTCTCTTGACAGTTCCCAATAAACCTACATTTCTGATTCATGGACACCACTGCCATAAAACTTGGCACAGGATGATTTTCCATAGCAATAAACAACATGAAAATCCCCAAATCAAGAAGACTCCTATAGGCCAAGGTTGTTGTTGCCCTTTGTGCTCTTCTGATTCCTCTTGTTCTCCTGTTTCTAAGACATCTGCAGGACTCGGCTTCCCTGTGACATTGTCCAACATCCCAGTTTCACTGAGGTACAGAAAATACCTTTTCACTCATTCAACCATGAAGCTGTTGCTGTTACAAATGGATTTTTCTATCAACATCATCCCAAGTAGCCAGGCCTGGAGCACATCAGAGCAGCCTCCTTGGGAAGAGCTGCTGGGATGCTGCTGTGCTGCTGCCTCGCCTTTTGTTTCTCCTTTGCCACCAGAAGCTCTTCTGTCTCCATAAGAAGTCCCTCTAAATCCTGAAATCTTGTGGATCTTTGACTCATTTGCAGCTTCAGCTGCCTCTGGTGTGTTTTACAGAGCTGATCACCACTTCGGGCTCCGAGTGTTTCGCTGCTCCATCCCCAGCCTGCCCGGGTTATCCACCATCCCCACTCCTTTTGGTGGCTGCTTACACCTTCAGCCTTTTCCACGAGCGTGCTGGATTTCTCCTTGGAAAATTTCAGTATTCTTTCACAACTCCTCTTCTGAACCACAGCCCCGCTTTTGATTTATGAGCCTTTTTATTTCTTCGCTTCTCTCTCTCTTCTTTCTAACCAGGGTAACCAATTTACCTTTCCAGAGATTAACTACAGTCCAGGAGAGATCCACTCTTAACAGTGAAAGTGCCTTTTTTTCCAATGGCAAAATGTGCTGTAACACCCAGACAGAGCTGCTTTGCTTTGAGATTAAACACTAATCCCAGTTGTTTAAACTTTTCCTTCAGAACTAACAGGCAGAGGGATCAGGATGGAGAGTTTTCAGTTTATATTATATTTCCTGACTTCAGGGTGTTAAATAATATCACTGTGCTAAATGGAGACGGGGACCAGGCAAACGGGAAGGCTTGAAGAGTTAATAAACCATTCCAAGGAAAAGGGAAGGGAAGTAGAGTTGGGTGGACGGATAAATAGTCATCAGCAAGTCTCTCGTGCAAGGAAAATTTCATGTCTGGAAAAGCCTGAGAAGTTTTTTGTTGTTGAAACTTCCCTTTGTGTGGTGTTCAGGAAGCTGTGCAGGAGAAGGGGATGCGGTGGTGAACATGGGAGGTGCTGGCTGGACTTGAACATCTTTGAGGCTTTTTCCTGCCTAAATGATTTTGTGACATTTTGGAGGTGTTTGGATTAATTTTGCCAAGATAGGGGATGTGATTTAGGGACGGCAAAGCCACGTATTCCCTGTAATCCCTGGGCAAAGGGACCTCTGGAAGGAGAGCTGTGGCAAGTGTGGGGCTTCCTTATCACCTGCAGCTCTGATCAAGGTGCTAAACTGATCTGGGAGTGAAAAAATAGATCAGAAAGAAGAATGATGTGGAATTATGATCCAGATTTATTTAAAAGCTGTTGAAAATTTAAAAAGTAACATCCACCTTTCCAAATTAAGATACCACAGCTTTGCATTTCTGTTAAGACCATTCAGACCTTTTTGTGTGTGAACTTTGTGTGTGAGCTGTGAGCAGCTCGTTCTGCTTGGTCTGAACTATGCAAACAAAAAAAAAACAACCCCAACAGAATAAAAACTTGGATCATGTGATTCCCTGGAAGTTCTTGCCAGCTGCTCCCACGTTATTGAGCAATCTATCATCGGGCTGGTGCTGCACTCCTAGTGATGCATTGCACTGATGCGTCGTTAGGGGAACTGTGCCCTTTGATGTATTAGCCAATAACAGTCCTGAGGAGGGAAATATTTGGAGAAGTCAGACTCCAAAATCTGATTTCTAAAATGATCCGTAAGTGCAGTGTAAATGTTAGATATTGACAGTGCGTGTTCCTCTGTTATCTCTGTGTGTGTGTGGGGGGCTCTGTACACCAGGGACCTGTGGGACCAGCAGCATCTGAGTCTCCTTACCCCAGGCTCCTGGAGAAATGGGAAAATATGGAAATAGGAGAAGGAATATAAGGAAATAGAAGGAGAGGAAGGTATCTGCCTTTCCTGAGCTGGGAAAGGAGCAGGGAGGTCCCTCACAAGTTTGGGTTTGCCAGCCCAAATTCAGGAGTCTGGTGCACTGGAGAATCCCTGCAGGATTTAGCATTGAAATCTGTACCAGGCTGGAACGATCCTTTAAGTTTTCTATGGAAGTGATTTTTGAGGAGAAACAAACTTGACACCCCGCCATCACCTGTCCCTTTCTCTCCAGCTGGTGCTGGTGACAGTTCTGGGCTGTGGCACAGCCTTGTCCCTTACCAGGGCCATCTCTGGAGCTCTGGCTGCAGCTTTTAGAACCTGGCTGATAAATGGGGTTTAATTTTCAGCAGTGTTCCCTTGCTTCGTGCGGGTGTGAGTGGGAACTCCTAGTGAACAGCTGCCAGAAGCCAAAAAGCACAGAAACCCCTTTTGTTTATCGTTCAGGACACCCTCCTTCGTGCTTTGTCCAATCCCCAAGGTTGGGCTAAAAAACTTTTTACAGTCTAGAGATAAGGATTTAACCTTCAATATGTAAATTATTTAATAAGCAGCATGACCTTATTAAAACAAAGTGCTTTGCTTCCATTCTTGGCTCTTTAAAGAAACACCATTTAAAAAAAAAAAGACAATAAAGTGATTGTTCCTTTATGGTTGTGCAGGGAAATAAATAACCTAGGACATGACTGATGTCATCTTAGGCTAAAATCTCTTCTAGTGAGCTATTTTTCAATTAAGTTTCTTAATTGGCAAAGATGTTTCTATGTTTGGGGTTCTTTTCTATATTGGGTGATAGCTGTAAATGGGGAAGAACGAAGTAGCAAAGATAAATATTTGTGAAGTGCCAAAAGGTTAAATTAACATTTATTTGGGACTTTAAAAGGCAGCATTTTTACAGTGGTCTGGGAGCTCTCAATGAAGATTTATAAAGCCATTCTTGTTGAACTTTTTGTGGTGCAGAGCTCCTTCTGGGCGTTGGGTCATTGCCCACACCAGTGGCAAAGGTCAGGATTTGGTGGATCGTGGTGTGGAGTGGCATTATCTGGTCTCAGTTTGAGGGGCATGAAAATTCTGCACTAGATTTTTGACCCTCATAACCTTAATAAGAGAAAAAAGAAACGGGTTCTAATTACATCTGCCTGTTAATTTCTCACTGTTCAGACCTTGGGGTTGTCTGTAACAGTTGTTTAGGCTGGAGAAGTGGAATTCTATTTTATTTTTTATTTCAGTTAATTATTTAATTTTTCTTATGCTCTTTCCTCACTACATGAACCTCACCCTCATCCCAGGATGCACAACAGCCTCGTCACAGGCAGGGAAGGGAAAATCCAGAGCTAAATTGCAGTGATCCCTCTACCTTTAAAACCACATGGAAGTGGGAAATCGTTCACCATTATTCAGCTTTTCTGTTTTAGAGGATTGATATTAAATATTTCAGCCAGAAAGGGAGCATTTACCATAAATTGTGTTCTGCTGCTGATTGAAAACACCAAAGTTTTCTGTCAGGTCAGTCTGAATTTTCAGTGAAATGATGTCATCAAGAAACAAACAGAAAGAGAAGGATAAATTTTTGGGGTTAAAGTGAACCATAGAAAGAGAAGAATAAATTTCTGTGGTTAAATTGAACCTTAGAAAGCTGACAGCAATATTTATTTGTAATTTGGCCACAGGAAATTTCATGATCCTGTATCTTAAACCCGTTCTGGGTGTGCTCAGATGACGTGGTCCTTTCCATTCCATGGGAATAAAGAAAGCCAGGAAACAGGAGCAAGAAAAATATTAAGCTGCGTAATCTGATAAATTCTGACGCAATGAAAAGAGCTACACTTAGCCACTTTTCCACAGCAGATCTCTTTAGTCTGGAATTCCAAATATTCCTTCCCCTTTGCTCTCGGTCTCTGTCTTCTGAGAACCCACCCCGGCCCACGCCAACAAGAACTTCTCAGCAAATCTCCCTTTCTCATTCAGTGATTTTCCTAAAATTCCCTTTAATTATCACCTGCTAATCATAGAAATCCCTAACAAACCTCCAGCAGTTCCTCGCGTCACAACCAAAGACCAAAGCCAGCGGAAAACCTGAGATAAAAACCAAAAATGAATCTCCTTGAGTCATCTGGGCGTCTTCCTTCAGTTGTCCAAGAGCTGTTGCCGTTCCCTTTTGCCCTCGTGGTTGCTGTAATTCCCGAAATGCCCGCGCTGCAGCGTTGCTTTGGGGAATGTGGCTGAGGAGTTTGTCAGGGCTGTCGCTGCTGCGGGCGGTTTCGGCCGGAGCGCGGCCGCGTTTCCTGCCTGCCGTGGCTCATGGAAGCACACAGCTCCCGATGCCGGGGATGTGGATGTTCCTGCCCGAGCATCGAGGCAACGGGAAGGAAACTCTGGTTCAGGGAGATGTGCTGGAGATGTTCTGCAGCTATCCCTGAGGGCGAAGGAGTTCTGCACCAGCTCAGGCCTCTGCAAAAAGCAGCTTTACCGCCGTGGGTTACGTTGTTCTCCCACCTGAACCACGCCGCAGCTTTACCCAAGAACAATGAAATTAATTTTGCTAAAACCTCATTTGCCTTCTAATAATTACCCACCTGAGAGCTTAAGTCATTTTTGAACTGAATCAAATTATTTTTGTCTCCTTTTCCCCGGTTTATTTGCCATTTAGCAGACGAGATGCTAACCAAAATTCCATCAGGTTAAGGGAGAAAGCTGTGTCCCTGCTCGGTGTTTATCTTGCTGTTTAATTTTGAGATTATCTTTAGTGTCTTGGCTCTCCAGAGCAGATGGGCTGTAGGCTTGCTGTAAATCACCCTCAAAGGAGCTGTCTCTTAATGCCTCAGGCTGTAAAATGTAGGTGCTGCTGGAGCCCACACTGCACCTTGCCCATTTTTGCTGCTGTTTCTTTATTTTCCCGCATCGTCGCAGTTCCAACCTGACTTCATTTGCTTTTCCTGAGAACTGAAAAAGCGATTTTACGTTGTTTGCTGGCTCTTTCCCATCCCTGGACGTCCCCTCACTGCTGCAGTGTCTGAGTGCTCGGTTCTTACCTCTTACTTTGCCTTCACCTGAAGCTCTTTTGGTTCTACCTCATTCCCACTGAGCAGTTCCTCCCGTTCCCGCTCCAGGTAGGGAACAGCTGCTCTGCCGAATAAATCAGGGAATGCTCTGCTCTTCCACAGTGCCAGGAGATGACAGCACAGGACCCACAAATCTCAGGGTGCAGCTAGAACTGCTCCTGAGGTTATTTATAATCTTGCTGATTGAAATGTTTTTATTGTCCGTGGCTTTTTAAGGCCTTTTTTTTTTTTTTTCTTTTGTCACCCCATTTTTAGCACTTTTTTGTGCAGCAGAAGAAAAAAAAATACCTTCCATGACCTTCAGGCTGAAAAAAATAGGCTGGGAAAGGAAGATGTGAGCTGCAGATGGATGACATGAATAACTTGGGACAGAACAGCCTGTGAGTCGTACAGAGTTATCCATCTCCTCCTTTTGCCAGGAGCTCATCATTCCATGATCTGTTCCAGGGAAAGGAAACTTCCCTCACACTTAAAAACTTCGCTCGAACGACTGAGGGCTTTCTCTGTGCCCAGCAGACAGAACTCAGTCCTGAGATTGAACTTGGCTTCCCCTCTCTGCTTTTGGTTCTGGTGTGCCTTCGGGTCAGCTTCGAAGCGGCTGGTGGAGGTTTTAATTGGCTATTTTTGGGTTTCTGGCGTTGCTCAGCAATGTTTCTCCGTGGTGTCAACAAAGTCACCAGCTCTGCAAGTAGGGCTCTGTTGGGTATTTTTAGGAAGGGCTCCATATGTGCAAGAGAGCTGCAAGAACATCTCAGGAACTCGGGGGGAAGCTGAGGTTCCCAGCTGAAATTACCAGCTCGGAATCGCGACAGAGTTAAGGGAAAAGTTTCCTTCACCTCTCATTTCCTCTGCTCGCCCTGTGTGTGCTTCACCAGTAGCCCAGGGATGTCCTCGAGAGCTGAAATTTTACCCAAATGGGGAAAAAAAAAAAAATCAAAGCAAAAGATAAGGTTTGCTTTTGTGAATGGATAACTTAGAAGCAGGAGTAAAACAAAATAATTTGGGGGGAAAAGTCACAGCTTTGGGGCAGCTCTAAAGGAGAAAGTTATCTGGCTGTCCAGCAAACTAATAGCAATCAACCCTTGGCAGAAAAAGTGGGAATTTGGGGGCTAAAGAAAGGAAAATGTGCTCAGCCAGTGTAAAAATGGCTTTTAGCTGCTGTAGTTTAGTTATTTTTTCGTGGTAATTATTCGGCTCCATTTAAGAAAAGTCTTTGGATTTTTGGAACTTTTCAAATCTTTCTTTGAGGAAAAAATAATTCTATTTCATCCCAACAAAATGCCTCCGAGTGACATTCCTCTCCTTTTCCAGAGGTTTACCTGTTTTTACTTGCTCATGCATTGAGCCAATCTGCAGGGAGAATTAATATATTAGATATACCAAGCCAGCTCATTTTTCTTCTGTCACTTTTGCCATGATTAATGATAGTGAAAGTGTGTTTAACTCTGTTCCAAATGACACTTCTGCTATTGCTCAGTGCTTGGATACTTTTTGAGTCTGTTATCATTAACTAAAAATAAATCCCAGTTAAACTGCAAAGGCAGATGAAACCATTTCTGTTCCTCTTTCCTTCTCTTTCTTGTTTATTCTGGCTTTGTCTTGTTGGGATTCCTGGTTTTATGCATTTAAATATTGTGAACATTTCCAGCAGCTGTAAAAAATACGGAATTCAGTGGCATTTAAGCTTCCTGTATTTTATAAATACAGAGTGATGTATTGATATCTCCCTTAAATGGACAGTTTCAAACTCATAATTGTCCAGCTACTAAAAGCTCTGGGCCCTGAGGTGGCAGGGAGATAAAAATCTCTCTCCTATCTGATAAACCAACTTTAAAGGGAATCAATACCTGAATCTATCAGCTGCTTTTATAACAATATCCTGCACTAGAGCACAGCACAAAAAAATAGCCAGGAAACCATTAAGGGCAGGAAATTCTTCCAAATGGGTTTCTCATAAACCAGAAAAAAGGGTCAGGGGGGATGGAGGGTAGGAAAGGACTGTTGCTAGAATTGCAAAGAAGTATTTTAAGGCTGGGAGGGATTTTTAGGAGTTTTAAGGCCTTCCTTGCAGAAGAGCCCCTGAGTGTCCCCAGGACTTTCCCAGCCTCAATGATTATCTTGATTTTTCCTTCCTTTTTTCCCCTTTCATGAAGGTGAAATGACTTTAAATTGTATTCCTACCAGCAGGTGGGAGTAGAAATTCCCAGTGCTGGTCATGAGGAGAGAGGGGGGAATTTCCAGTATTTATTTAGATGTGCTGCAGAGGCTTGGAGGAAGTGGTTGGTGGGTGCATCCTTCCAGTGCTCCTCGCAGGAGAAGCAGAGGGGATTGATAGCTTCTATCTTTAGTGAATATTCGCAACACATCGTGAGTCTCTCTGGCTTTTGAGTCACTGCAAAGCCAAGCCACCCATTATCAAAGCTGATTATTTCATCAGCAACCTGCCCATCAGCCACTTAGAAGGAGGGGAAAAAAACTCGCGTTATTAATTAACGCAGGTTGGTGTTGCCGTGTGAAAACTGCTCAGCCGCTGTGAAAACTCACCCACCACCAGGCAAAAAGAAAATCTGAATTATTAATGCGTATTATTAATTCCACCCAAAACACCTTAGAGGGATATGAAAGGTTTGAGCATTTCTTTTGAGGAGATTTTAGAGTGGTGAAGCCGCGGTGTGCAGAGCAGCCGGCTCCAGCATGTTAAAGGAACATAAATATTGAATGAGTGATGGAGAATCATCCCCCAAGAAAAGCAAAATGTGCACTGTTAATGTCTATTATTTGTATTAAGTGAGAACCCCAGAAAGAGAATTCGAGGAACTGCAGAGTGTCTGTTGCAGCCTTGGTGCATAATCCGTGGACAGGAGGGAATTTGGGATCAGGGATTGTGCTGTCTCTGTCCTGCCAGCCTGGCTTGGGGAGTGCCAGAATCCTGTCTGGAAACGGATTGGGCTCAGTGGAAGTTCCTGTTGGTGTCTCGGTGAGGAAGGGCCAGGAAGGGACCAGGTGGAGCCCACGGGATCAGGGATGGATTTGCTGGAAGAGGAAGGAAGGGGGACACAAACGGTGGGTTCAGGTTTAGGTGGCTGCTCAGATCAACACATTTTTTCCTCTGTTTGTGACAAGATGCAGGCAAATAGATACGGAAGGGGATGTAAAAGATGAAGGGTAAAGTGATATCCCAGCTGGGCTTCATCCTTCATTGGTTTTTTATTCTGCTCTCCTCTTTTCCCTGAGATTTAGGGAGAGCCTTTGGCTGTAGCCGGGAAGCAGAAACAAACATTCCCAAACACCCTGCTTGCTTCATCTTTGGAGGTGGAGAGAACTCAACCCAAGAGCTCCAGCAGAGCCATTAAAACTCAGATCTATGTCAAATCTGCTGGATCAAGGACACAAATGAGATGTATTTCATGGTACAGAATCTCTTGGTTTCAGGTCACTGAGCCAGTTTTGTAAAACGTGATCCATATTTAAGCCTCTTTTAGAGGATTTGAAAACGTTATCAGATGTACTCCGTAGATCAAGCCTAACTTATTTTGATGGTCCAACAAGTTGTAGTGTTTTGATTGAATATCCAGTCTGGCAGTCTGTTTATTTTATTGAATATGCAGACTGCTCAGCCGGAAGGAATTTGGAATGGGAAATGTTCTGGCACAGATTCATGGCGCGTTGGGAAGCCTAAAGGTGGCAGCAGGTGTGTAAAGGAATTTTTTCGAGTGGTTGTTGTGCTAACAGTGAAATCCCTGGGTACACGGCCTGGAACCAGCTGTGGGCAGCTCTGTGGAAAGCCCTGCACGGAGTGATCCCTGCGGCCATTCCCGTTCAGGTGAAACATTCCCACACCTGGAGCGCCGGGATCTGCTGAGCCTCGGGCTCTGCCCTGGCCCTGCTCCAGCTGCTGCCAGGCGTGGCCCTCCCCTGAGCCTGCAAAGTGGTTCTGTTGATCTGCTGAAAGGATTATTTGGAGGGTGGATGTGGTGTCAGCCGGCCTTGTGGCCTTCCTCCTCATCTGCACGGTCCGGGAGGGGATTATCCATCCTTGTGGCCGCGCTCCCAGCTTCCCACGCCTTTATCCTCTTCCCCTGGGGACAGCAGGGCACGGGAGGAGTAAATGGCTGTTGGAAGGTTCTTGAGGAAGTTTTTGTAGGGGAGAGGCAGAACCAAAGCCTCAAGGTGTAAAACAAATGCTGCAGTCACTGCCCTGCCTTCCTCTCCCATGAGGAATTCCTATGGATAAGGGACAGCGAGTGAGTGAGGAGCCATTAATGGGTTAGGGGAGGATCTGTCACCTGCTCAGGAGCTGGAGAACATCAGACTTTATTTGAAGACATATGTAGTCGTCAAATCTTCTATTTCCACCTTAAGTTTGTTTTGCAGATTCATTTTGGTTGCACTGTTAAAAAGAAATTATTTATTATTTATTATTATTAAATGTTATTATTATCAAAAGAAACTGCATTACCCAGCAGATTGCCAAAGCTTTAAACAACACAACAAGTTGAGTTTTTACACCCTTCTTTCTGCAGACCTGAACAACTGCAGAACAGATGGTTCAGCTGGCAGTGGAGGTAAAAGGCTCTGCAGATTAAAAAATTGTTGGCTATTTTTGTGCCATTTCTGCTTTGGCATTTTGCCTCACTTTTGCATCTTTGCATAGCACATAAAATGAGGCATTGCTGAATGTTTTCAACTTTTAAAAACTTCTAACGATGCACAGTTTGTTCTGTGTAGGAGCTCAAAAGTGAGAGCTGACCCAAAGAAGGAGAGTTAAAAGTAATGGAATATCTTAGGAATTTCTGATGAAATGAACATTTCGGCTTGGGATTTTTTTCTCCTGTCATTAAAGTCACTTTCCCTAAACAGGCTGTGACAAGAATTTGCTCCTTGAAAATAATTCTCTCTCAACACATTTTAACCGGTGTAATAGGGACATAGTGGCCTTCTAAAAGGTAAAATTCGGTAACAAAATTAACTTCTGTTACCAAGTTAAGATTTAGGGAGTTAAAGAAGCCCTGTAGATGATCTTTGTGCCACGTTCGTGTCCCTCAGAAAAATGCCTTGCTCCTTTCAGGCTTCTCGGGTGGTTTGGCTCAGGGTACCTGTAAATAGTTAAGAATGGGGATATTTATGGGTGGATGTCCCCAAACCAGTGCAGTGTCCATGCAGCGTCCAGGTGGAGCTCCCTGCAGATGAGAGCAAGGCAGAATCAGTGCCTTGCTCTCAAAGCCACGGGGATGGGCTCCATCCTGGCATTCCTGAGGGCAGGGGTTTTCCACATGATCTACAAACCCCATTCCAGAAAGGAAGGGCTTCTCCAGGCACGGGCTGCTCTGCAGGTCACCCCCAGCTTTGACATTCATCAAGTATTTATTTTATGTGTTGTCCTGAGAGTTAGATTTGTTTGGTGTGGAATTAATGGCACAGCCGCGGATGGGTTTGGGAGCAGTAATTGGTTGCAAATAATTGGTTACAAATAATTGGTTACAAATAATTGGTTACAAAGCGGCCACTCTGAGGTTCTGTAGGGATGAAGTTTCTGTAGGGATGAAGTTCAGCTCCCAACTCCCATTTTCCAGAGGGGAATCCTCACTGCCAGGCTCTATCTGACTGCGGAGCAGACAGGCAGGGTCTCCAGCATGCTTGGAGAGTCTCCAGCTGCTGGCTGGAATTCAGAGAGGTCTGGGCTTGGGGCAGCATGGGTTGGAGATTCCCAAAAAAAACCCCTCCTGGTTTTCTTCTTGTGCCTGCAAAGGAATCCTGGCCTGACCCCAGTGCCCCATCACAAACCTTTCACTCACGTCTCCCCCACCACCTGCACTGTTGTTTCTCTCTTTTCCATGGGTACCACTTTTTAATGATCAATGTGATCTCCACGGGGACGGTACTTGAGGAACCGTAATCCTTAACAACCTCCTTACCTTAATTGAGTGCTCATCTCAGCTATTAAATATTCTTCAGAGTTCTTTCAGAGAAAAACCTTGAGGTGCTCATTAGAATTAATGTGAGTGGTCTGTTTGTTTAGCTGCCAGAAAAAGAAAACACACAAGTGTTTCAAGCCTCCCTGGGAATGTGCAAAGGTGAGAATCAGGATGCGACTGTGAGGGGTGTGAAGGAGTTTGGGAACAGCAGAGACTGTTCTCCTAATTCCCAGTTTTCCTAATTTCCTGTTTTCCTAACCTTTCAAACCTACACGTGCTCTGATGGTGCAGCACAGGGTGATTCTGGCTAAAGTAAAGGTACTTTTTATTAAAGATATGTCGCAAAAATTAATGGAAAAAAAGGATAATTAAGGTAAATCCTCAATATTTGTGCTGTAAATTTAGCAAGACACTTGAGTCACACGAAGCAGGCACAGGCAGCTGCTCAGCTGATGGCGGAGCCCCAGGTCACAAAAGATTTGAAACAAGCATTAAATCACACTGCTGCCATGGCAGGCACTGGAAAGGCCAAGAAAAAATAGATTCTGTGGGTAGGGATGAAATATTTTAGACAAGCTGATTACCTCATGCAAGAAAATGAGTTAATACTTGCAGCAGCCCTACAAATTGTTTCCTCTTTCGAGAATCATTTTCAGCTACTGTGGTATTTGGAATTAAGGTGCTTTTGTTGGTGGGCTCTGGGTAGTGCTGGTGTCAGAAATCAAATTTGTGGAGCTGAGGTCACAGAGCCCTCGCTTCTGCCTTGATGGTGCACGAGGTGAAAGTGGAGACCTTTTATGTTAAATACAAGATTTTGCTTAGGAACTGCAGAAAGGAAAATGTGAGCACTCTGATAATGGGAATGCACGTGTGAGATGGGCTCAGGTTGCACCAGGAAAGGCGGATGTTAGGAAAAATCTCCTCGTGGAGAGGTTGTCAAGCATTGGAACGGGCTGCTCAGGGAAGTGGTGGACTTTCCATCCTTGAAATGTTCAGAAAACATGTAAATGTGGCACTTGAGGACAGGGTTTAGTGGTGAACATCGTGGTGGTGACCAGTTGGACTTGGTGGTGGTGGTGACCAGTTGGACTTGATGAGCTCAAAGAGCTTTCCCAACATTAATGATTCCACGATTCTTTCAGAGATTGCAGTATTTAGTGAGGAAAAGCTCAGAATCAGTCAATTAAATCCCAAACTGAGAAAAGATTTCCATAGCACAAGGGCTGGGCCGTGAAAATCACTAATAAAGCACATAAAATTCATCTGTTATTAGTCAGTTTTAGGCAAAACTGCATCACTTTTTCCTGCTAAGCTTTTGTCATGACATTCTAATATCCAGGTGTTTGCAGTTTGTTCAAGCCCAAAACAGAAGTGATATATGGAGAAACTGGACAGAAAAAAATGGGTATTAAAAACTGTCTTACTGGGGTTTCTAATGTAGTGGTTTATCTGGATTCAGGGGTGTTTTTGGAAGGAGTAATGGAATTATTCCTGGCACCGATAGTGCTGACAGCAAGGCTGATTCTAGAATGATAATGGATGATAAAGGGAATTTGGCATTCGTTTGAATAATTGGTTGGCAAATGCAAAAAAGGCAACCGACAATTAAAAAATGCAGATTATAAGCAGTGAGTTTGGGGATATACATTAGTCTGAAGAAAGAGTAAAAAGCTTAAAACGTTATTATTTTTTAAGAAAAGTAAGTGGTCTAAATGGAAAATGGGATGAATAGAAAAATTACTGAAGTATTAACGTAGCAAAATGATCTCACAGGGAGTAGTTTGAGCTCTGTTTTAAACTGAGAATATTATTGATTTCTTTTGGATTTCAATAGGAAAATCAGCTTTGCTATTTCGGAGTGACTCTATTCAATTGTCTGCAAGAGTATCAGAATTCAAGTTGCATGATAAAGTTTTATCAAAAATAAATTAAATGGGGAAATTCCACAGGTTGCAGTGTCGAGACCTCAGTGATTTGTACGGAGCAGCAGTGGGATTTCGTGGCTCGAAGTCACCTGTGGGTCATAAATTTGGGGGATTTAATTGATTTTCCATGAGAACCCAAAGAAAAGGTGCTGGGAGGGAGTGGCAGATGTTCAGAAGACTCTGCAGCTACAATTTCCAGAGAACCCAGTGTAATGTGTTTAAACCACCACCTCCCAAGGAAGACCAGACGAGTTCCTTCCTCTGACTTCAGCTCTTGTCTTGAGGAGCTCAAGAGTCATTGTTGACCCCCTCATTGCATTTTTTTTGGTCCCCTCTAAGTGTAGCTGGGATCCAGCTGTAAAGGAGTGTGGAGCAATTCTAAAAACAATGATAAAAATGCTTCCTCTCCTGGATGCCTGAAGTGGTGCTGGAGGTGGCTGCAAATCCGTGCTCGGAATTGGGGAAGAGCAAAGGGACCGTGGAAGAGGTGAGCTGAATAACAAATAACAGTGTTTAGCTTGCTGGAGTTCTTCTGGCAGCAGAACTAAGCCATCAGGAGTTGTTCACTTGCTCTTAATAAACAGCACCTGGAAGAACAGGGGTGAGGAAAGAAAACTGTCATTAGAAATGGAGCTTTTTTTGTCTCTCCTCGCCTGTCCCTCCTTCTGTGCCGCAGTAAACACTGATTTGTGGGCAGGAGCAACGAGGGCTTTGCCCGTGCCCATTCTGATCTCATCAGAGGTGAGGAGGAAAGGGCAATACTTAATGGCATTTTCCTGAGACCAGAAATCACTCTGGTATTTAAAAAAAACCCCAGCATGATGCTGAAAAACAAAAATAGCTGTCACTGGGAATCAGCGTTGGATTCCTGCTGCAGAAAATTCTGAAAAGTGGAGCTCTCAAAGGAGCTCTGGAAGCACCACATCAGCTGTTTGGTACTACTGAGAACATTGCTGTTTCGTTTTTAAAACAGAACTGAGTTGCATATTAGAGTGGAAGGGAGAGGAAAGAGAGAGGACTTTAACTGGCAGTGTAAAATGGATGGATTTCAAGCAGGATTCTCTAGTCCTGCCTACGGAGAGCTCCGAGGCAGTGTTGTGACCATGTCTGGCCTGACCCCGGTCCCGGTGAGGGCAGAAATGACATTATTTTAAGGTTTGTTGTAGGGCTGTTGCATTGTTTTACACACCCCAGGCCTCCTGGGTTCTGGTCCTGTTAAAGCTGGTGGCAGACAGACCATTCCGAGCCCGTGTGCAGCGTGCTGGGCACGGAAGGGCTCGTCTGTCCGCAGCTGGACAATGATCCACGCCAGGCCCCGGCACCTGGGAGTTGTAAATGGAAAAGTCTTGCTTAGGGCAGGGGATGTTTCATCTGCGTAAATGTCACAGCGGTGCTGTTGGAACTCCTGGGGTTGGGAAGGTCAGGTTCTCACCTGCTCCCTGTGTGACCTCACACAATGCCAGTGACAAGTTCAGTTTCGCACCTCGGGTTCTCAACGCGGCTCAAAGAGCCCGAGACAAGAACAGCAGTCCCAAAACCTCCACCCTGAAGGAAATCATCTTCTCTGGGATTTCTTTCCAAACCCACTTAAATCCTTCCCTGGGAGGGTGGGCAGGCCCTGGCACAGGGTGTCCAGAGAAGCTGTGGCTGCCCCTGGATCCCTGCAAGTATCCAAGGCCAGGCTGGACGGGGCTTGGAGCAGCCTGGGATAGTGGAAGCTGTCCCTGCCCATGGCAGGGGGTGAAATTGAATGATTCTTAAGGTCCCTTCCAACCCCTACTTTTCTATGTCTCTATGCTCCTTGGAAATCCCAGTTTTATATCTTAACCAGGTTCCTTGTCTTTATCAGGAAGGGCAAACTGAGGCAGCTTTCAGTCAGCTGCCTGTCTCATTTTAATGGCAACACAAAACGTGTCAAATGCATCCCCAGAGATGGGCTTGCTTTAACCAAGACTTCAGAGCCACTTTCTCAAGAGCAATCGGTTTGTAAGGAAAAAAAGAGAGATTTGATGTCAAAAGGTATTTAAGTGTATTTCTAAACTTAGGTGGGCTGATGTTGTTAAGTTTGGGCAGATGTCCAGCTCCTGTGCTCCTCAGTCCCCGGGTGCCACCAGAGTTGGTGCTCTTCATTGAGTTTAATTTTCCAGGGAAGCACATCCCTGTCTGCGAGCAGATCTTTGCTTCAGCTCGGCTGAAACTTGGGCTGGTGCCCGTCTTTGTGTGTGAACCATCTCAAACATTCAATAATCATCCAAAAAACCAGATCAGGAACCAACTGGGAGAGTTGTGTTGCTGCCTGGCTGAGGAGATCAAGCCCTCAAAACCAGCAGTCAGGGCACTGGTGACTTCTCAGGCGGGGGTAGGATCTGCATTCCAGCAACCTTGAGAAATTAGTGAAGAAGGGAAGATAAAGGCACAGCTAAGGAAAAATTCATTAGGTAACACTTCTGTTTCTGATGCATCACTGGATGCAATTAAATTTTTTGGCAGGAGCAATGGTATGAAGTGTTTTGTCCAGAAGGTTATTGTAGCTGGGACTGAGAGGCTGGACAGCCAAACCACGATTGTCATCAAAACAGGAGGGAGAAAAGTTGGCTGCGTATAAAAACGCAAGGCAAAGTGCTGAGTGCCAGTGGGAACCCAGGCTGGGTTCCTGTTGGAGGTGGAGTTCCCGATCCTGTTCTGTGTGAGGGTGGAAGAACCTGTAGGTACAAAGTGAGGGTGTGGTTTTATTCCACGAGGAATAGATGTTATTCCTCGGTCATGTGAAACACTTAATTCAGTCAGCCTGCATGCTACAAAAAAACCCCTTAAACAACCCAGAACCACCCTCAAAAAACCACTCATGAAAATATGGGAAAGGAGCACATTATTTCTGCAGGCAGTTAAATCACACCCTTTTTACAAAACATAAATCCTACGTTTCTTACCTGACTGCAGCAACAGACACGTTAGATAACAAATTACGCGGATTTGCTTTTGGAGACTATTTTTTCCCCCCCCCTTTTTTTCTACCACAGTTGTGTCTTTTAGAGAAAGCCGGTTAGAACGGCAGGTGCTTGGAGGAGAGAACGTGGTTCCAACTGTTTCCCACCCTCTTTGAGCAGCCTGGGGAGTTGTTTGTGGCCACCCAAAGCGCTGACGGATGGTTCAGAGCCGCTGCTCCTTGTGCAGCCGGGTGTGAAGGATGTGAATCACAGCTTCTTGTTCTGTGTGCAGCATTTCCAAAGGAGGCTTGGCTGGCCAGGGTGGGCTTTCCTTGTCCTTGCAGGAAGAAAGTGTCTCTTGTCTTAGATTCATGTCGAGTAATTAGTTTTCTGCAGAGCAAAGGAAAACTAATCCACAGCAGTTTATCTCAGTAAAGGGTCAAACAAAGGCCTGGCTGTTTTGTGAGCAGAAGTTGCAAAGCAAGACAAATAAATACATCCACCAGCTGAAACACAGCTTTGTTTGGAAGCTTCGGGACCTCTCATGGATTTGATTTAAGGGTGCATCTGAGCCCTCTGCAGAGCTTTGGCAAAGAGCTGAGTTCAATAAAGCAAATCATCAGGGCCCTGCACAGTGGTGGGAGGCTCTGAGGCTGATGAACAAGCTTTGCTTGTCCTTTCGATGTGGCTTGTGAATAACATCGTGCTTGCCTCTCAGAGCAAGAGAGGGACAGTATCAAAGCGTTCTGGGCATCCCCCCAGGCTGCCAGGCTCATTACCCAGAGTGGAACTCTTTGTGTGGTGGCTAGAGACTTGGCTGGTTACATTTATCAAGGCAGGTCAGCAGAGGGGTTTTGGTTGTTTTATTGTTTGGCTCTTCACTGAATGAATTCAGATGGAAATAGGGCATGTCCTGGTTTGGAGGTCTGTCCCTTTCCATGTGCAGGGATGGATGTTCTCCCACCTCTTTGGTGCTCCCCCTGGCAATCCCCTGCTCGTTTGCACTAATCCTGCTAGATGTGACTCCAAACAGCTTAAAACCAAAGAGTTACGCGAATGTTACTTCAGAATTCTGACTCTGTTGTAAGAACACAGATTAAGGGAGACAGAAGTGCAGCAGGAAAAGGGCTGAAGTTTGAGCAGCCAGGAGTGTTTCACTCCGAGCTGACACCATGTCTTGTGTCACACACTTGCTTTTTCGAGATTTTTTTTGGGAGGAGAATGAACTGGCTGTCATTTAATTGATGTCCTACCTCAGTCATCTACAATCTAGTAAGGAACTTATCCCAACAAACCACAAGGTTTAAAAAATGTTCTTTGCAGTTCAGTCTCCTAAAAGGATTCATGTCATCCATACCATCTTATCAGCCAAAAAAATTATATATATTTATGTATACATACCTATTTCTTGAAAGGTCGTCTTTGCTGAAATGTTAATTAGATGTTGGTGTTATTGAATGTTAATTAGCTGTTAAATATTAATAGACTAAAGTTCAGCTACAAAAAGTCCTTATCTTGGTTTCATTTTAAATACATTTTTAATGCTGTGTACTGGAGATTCTTGTGGATAAAGAAAATCTTTTTGTAGTTTTCTTCCTCTCAAGTTGCTGCTCCCAGGAAAAGCAGACCCACAAGCTAGTGCCCGCTGTAGCAATAAATTTAAATTCCTGTAAGCAGGAATTTAAACCCAGCAGTGCTGCTGCAGAAACTCTTTAATAAATTAAACACATTCATTGCACTTCACCAGATTATTAAAACACTTAAATATTATTAGCTGGGTTGCCTGAGAGCAGTGGGCTTCTCTGCATGGAAATGTGTGCAGTGAAAGGCTTCCAGAATGTCCCGGTGGATGGAGAACGTTCAGTGATTCTCTCAGCTTATTCCGAGTTCTCTGTGTAGCAGCCTGGATTTTTCCTGAAATTAATTGTTTTAATTATGGCAAATGGCTTGAATGGCTTCTGTGTGAGGGAAGAATTAAAACTCTGGGACGGTTCAGCGCGGAGAGGGGACATAAAGAGGGCGCATGATGGAGATATCCCAGTAATGAATTGCACACACGGAAGGTAAATCTGGCACTTCCCCTTAGCCTTCCTCACAGCACAAGGGCCGGGGGACTTGTAATGAAACCGAACGGCAGCAGAGTGAGAGCCATTAAAGAAAACAAGTATTTACACAAGTGCATAATTAACCTGTGGAGTGAATTCCCGCGTGAGTGGAACGAAGCCAAGAGCTGGGCGGGGTTCAGGGAAGGATCGGATATTTCTGTGGATGATGGGAACGTCTGGAGTTGGCGTTGGACGCCATGGGAAGCGTGACGGGAGCGCGGGGCCGCCGGGACAGGGAGTGTGCAAACCCTCAGGGAAATGGCACTGGCAGCTCAAACCTGGCTCAGGGAGGGAGCAAATGACTGAGGGAGGGAGGAACTTCCATAATTGATCATTCCGCTCAGGTAAATGCCACTGTGTCACTTATTTCGGGAGGAGATTGTGATGGGACAGTGACAGTTCTGCGCTCATTTTACCCCAGCCGAGCCAAGAAAATAGGTTTGAACATCAGGGGAAGAGTAATCCAGAGCAAACCGACCGTTTCTGTCTTACACAGCTGTTATCCAAGCATTCCTAAAGAAAGGCATGACAAAGAAATGAGTAGAATTCCTCTTTGGGAAGCAGATCAGTTTTCCAGGTCGGCTGAGATGGGGTGCAATGGGAGCTGTGTGGTGGCACTGTGACTGCTCAGTCCCAGTCCCTGCTGGTTTGCCCATCCAGTGTTTCAGTGCCTGCACTTTTTCTGAGGCGTTAGTGTTCGAAATCCTGCAGTAACATCGTTTCTGCAGACATACCTTGTCCACAGTTCATTGACTTCCTAAAATAATCCACATTCTCTTTCCTTGTCAGGGATCTCTGCCAATAATCTGGAGACCAAGGTGATTGATGACCCACGTGACATTATTATTGAGCCTATTTTCCCCTTTGCTAACAATAATATTACCCAAACCAGCCTCCCAAAAGCTCTCCAGCTGGCACACGCAGGGAATTGTTCCCTGCAAACACAGATGTTGTGGGAACGTAGCAGACGCGTGGCAGGTTGGAGGTGGATTTCCATTTCCATTTCATCCATTAACCTTTCCAGGATCTCTGCCAAAAGGTGCCCAAGGTACTTTGACCTCTCTGTTGATGGTCTTCATTAACCCACTTGTCTGAGAAGGATTTTTTAAAACCAAAGCAGGAATTCCACCTCAGCACCGAAGGACGTCCCAAAAGGCTTCTCATTCACACTCAATTGATTCTGCAGCAATCTTAAATGTTTCCCAGCCCATTTCTTTGTGACCTGATATATTCCAGGTGATGTTTGAAAGCTCTGAAACGTGACAGAGATGATCTGAAGATAGGTCAGGAGCTGCCCCACAGCTGGATGTCTGCACTGCAATTTGTGGTACTGCTGAGGTAACGCAATGCCTGAATAACAGCAGTGTTCGTAAAGCAAATAGCCCAACTTGCAGTAACAAATTACTGCTGTGGTGGAAATAAAGACAAAAATCTGACTCATAACTTAAAGACAGTCTTGATTTTTAAAATTTTGCAGGGTTTGTCTTCATGGTTCAGAGTGCTGGGGTAGTTAGAAACAAGATTTTCTTGGATCTAGAAGCTTCCTGTGAGCTTGAAATGTTTGATTTTAGACACGGTAAGGAAAATGTACTAAGTGAAAACTCCTTCCATACTTCTTGTATTTGACCTGCGCATCTGGGACGTTGGAATAGACCCCGTGAGGGCCTTCCCAGCCCAGAGCTCCCTCCTGTTCTTGCTGTCCTGGGCCTCCCATCCTCTCTCCAGGGAAGTGCCCAGCCCCATCCTGCCTGAACGGGGCCTTCTTTGTATTCCCCATTGCAGGAGTTCACGTCCATGGAATAGGTTCCTTCTGGAACAGGTGTCTTTAAGCTCCAGGGAGCTCTGGTTAAGAGCTGCCACAAGCAGCCCAGTAACTCTTCATTGTGAGTTCTATTTATTCTGGCCTGACATTGTCTGAGGGAGCGTGCACGGCTCAGAGCTCCTTTGGAGCATTGTCTTCTTCAAACCCATCTTTAATGTTCTCTTTGTTTGAGAGCTCCCTTTGTAATTTAGTTGAAGCTGAATTATGAAAGGATCCTGATCTAAATGAGTCACCGTCCCACTAGAAAGAATGTGACAAATATTAAATATTCTTGTGTCGCTCGCAGATCTGAAAGCAAATCCATTCTTTCCCTTTAATGCTGTTCCTGCCTTTAAATTCTGATGATTCATCCCACATTATGGTGCCAATTTTTTAACTTCTTCCCAAAGCTAACAGGTGTTCCTTGGATTTGCCTCATCTGTTAGGAATCACTGTCGAGTCCAACTGGAAATTTTCCACTCAGGAGCCCCTGCACTGGGCGTCGTGCACCTGGGCCCAGCATTCCCAGTCCAGCCCAGCATGGAGCTGGGCCTGGCTGGTCAGGGCTCGACAGCTGCTGCAGCAGATCCACATCCCTGTCTGGGCAGGAGTTACTGCACAGAGCCCAGGGCACTTGTACCACATTATGGAAATGCCACTGCTCCTGCCCTGAGATGGTGTTTGCTCTGGGAGTGTGATTAAAAGCAGGGATTCATCCAAAATTGTTCCCTTTTCTAAACAGATCAACACTCACAAACAGTAACATCAACAATTCTCCTTAGGCAGGAGTTTAGCTTTTTTTTTTTTTTGCAGCTCAGTGAAAGCTCATTTTAATAAGGTTACATTGTCCAAACTCTCATCTTTTCAAATGAAAATGTTCTGCCAGATTGAGATGGATGAGTAAATTATTGAAAATACAGCACACGTACAAGTTCTCCTCAGTCCTGCCTTTGGCAGGCAGTGGTTGCACACATCTGAAACCATCACAGGCAGCAGAACTGTCCCCATTATTGGGAAACACCAAATGGCATTTGACAAATATTAATTCGATTTGATTGGATTGGTAGTGCAATATTTTATTTGCAAGATGTTCAGACCTAATTAAAAAATATTTTTGACTTGTTAAAATACCTCGGAAAACATCAGCCGCCTTTAACTGGAATCTGATAAATGAAGAAACCAGAGAAGTCAGCCCTGTTTTAATCTGATTCTGTAGAAGTAGAAATTGTTGTAATACTGGGTAAAGAAAGATGAGAAAAAAAAATTTTAGTGCATTTTCTATTCTGATCTCTTTGGTTTGGTGCTAATTTTAATATATTTAATTTGCTTCGGGAAAATTTAAAATTGCCGTTAATCTATTTTAGATTTCCCTCTAAAAAGAGGGAATAATCTATCAAGTTACCCTCACTTTGTGTCACTGATCTTGTGACAAAAATACCACTTTTGCTATTGCCTGTCATTATAACAATTCACCTCATTTATTAAAGCAGTTAGCACCTTGACTTACGTAACATTTTAAAGAATTCACAGGCAAAGTCTTGCCCAAATTTCTCTTTTCTCTCGGAAAAAGAGATGTACAGAAGAGCTGGGGGAGGTTTTTAAGAGTCAAGGCTCAAGGCTTGGCCGTGGCTGGGGTGGTGCCACTGCTTTGCGAGCTCCTTTCCAAAATAAAACCCTGACAAGGTTAATTAGAGCCAGGAGCGTTTCACTGTGGGTTCAGCACTGCTGAAATGTGCTGATTCAAGTGAGAACACTGACAGGCTTCCCACTATGGCTGATTATCTAGACCTTAATTATTATATAAATCAATTCAGGATAAATAAGGCCTTCTTGGTGTAATGGCTCGCTGCCATTTGTGATTAATATTTCATTAGGCACGAGGCCATCAAAGCACTTAAGCAGGTGCTCAATTTTGGCCACTTTAGTCAATTATACTTGGAATTAGGCATATGTTCCCAGGCTTTGCTTGACTGGACTGCTCCCCAAAGCTGAGCTGAACTTTACCTTTGTCATTAACATCGGTGAACACTCCTTGTCTTTGTACCACCAAGGATTAAACGTAAGAAATTCGCTTACTGCACTCACAGACGAAATGTTGTCCCCATTTCCAGGAGAGGGCCGGCTCTCTGTCATCCTTCCATGTGGCTGAAAGGATGGTTTTCCCCAAAGCCTTGTTTTCCTTTGTATCCTTTGACTCTCCAGGTGGCAATCACATGAATACACTGAATTATCCGTCTTCAGAGACACGAGCCAGTGAAATGTCTGTGCTACATCTTTTTTTTCCTTGTAATAAACAGATTACAATAGTGTAGCTTTTCTGTAGTCCAGCAGAAGAATCTCACCCATTATCTGCTTCATGTGCTGGTTTTTACACCTCTTTTAATGAGATACTTTTGATTTGACAGTATTTTGACGGATAAAGAATCAAAAATCGTGGGCTAATAATGCCACCCTGAAGTCTGTGAGCAGTTTGCTGTGTTTTTTCCAGCCCTTTGGTGGTGGGATGTGTACAGGAGAACAGGGAGTGGGGAAGGATTGGTGTGTCAGAGAGACATCCAGTTGTGAGACAGGTTTGTGAGCTCAGGAGAGCCTTATTTGTGATGACATTCAGTTACGTTTCTTTGTTACTTTTCTCACTGCAGGTGAATAATTTCCAAAGCCTCTGTTCTCATTACTGATCTAATTTTGACTTCTTTACGCTTTGGAAAATTCCAGTGTTGCCACATCTCAGTTTCCTTGATTTTCTCTCCTCTTTCCAGGACAGTGTAGGAAAGGCTTGTCCTCCATTTGTGCTTCCACACCCTGTGCCCCTGCTCTGCCTCTGCTGCTCCCAGGGATGGAAAGGTGCCTTTCAGGAGGCACTCACTGAGGATACGGACCCTGCTGCCCACTTTAAAAAGGAGAGAGGTCCAGAAAAGGAGCACAATTGATTTGTAATTGTGTTGCAGGGCTGAAAAGTGAACCAGAAGGCACGGCTCAGGTTGCAGATGGGCGATTTGTCCATTAGGTGATTTCACTGTGGTCACAGACTGATGGCACTTGATGGGCCAGGGTGTATTTGCTGCAGCATTAATGGGTTTGAATCTCTCTGGGAGAGGAGGGTGAGTGCTTTGGAAAACTTTGTCCAGTTTTATTTGTGAGCAGCAAAATCCCCAGAGGAGCTCAGGCAGATCTGAAGGATTGCTGGTTTTCACCCACTGGAGAAAGAAAAGGGAATCTGGCATTCCCACTGGACCTCGATTTCCCTGTTTGGTGCTGAAGACTTTGTAGTCTGAGGTGAAAGATGAAAATATCTCTTGGTCAGCAAGGAAAACCTTCAGCTTTCATGGCAACTGTAAAAATTGGAGAAATACCAATCACAGTTTTCAAGAGTGTCAGTCTGCTGGAAGTTATATCCATGGTGGGCAGGACTGTGGGACTTGGTGAAGTCATTGTTGAAATGTATTTGATAACCAGCATGAATTAAAAGGTGAAGGTTTAATATGAGTAAAGGGTAGCCAGAGAGGCAGGTGGTGTGACCTGGATTAGGTGGTTTATTTTGAGCTTTTTTTTCTCTTCTGTCGTTAAATTATAAGAGAAGGGTTTGATAACTTCCCAAGAGTTCCTGGGTTCTATTTGGATTTCATGAAAGATCATATATTCACATAGTTTAGATTTCCACTCGTGGAGCATTACAGAGCTTTAATGTCTGAATGAGGTGGGCGACAGAACAAAGCAGCCTGGAAAATATCTGGCAGTGTTACTGCATTATTTTGTTAAAGATGTATCATTTTTATGATAATGGAGAGGGAGGGGTTAAGAAGTAATTTTAGAGCTGCAGTTGAAGATGTGAAATGCAGTTTTCCTCGTTCACACATTCCATGTGTAACCATATAGCAAAAGGCAGCCTGGCTGAATCCGTCCATCTGCAGAGCAGGAAAACTCTGGTAGATTCCAGCTCACCTTCATGAATCCCTTTCCTGATGAAATCAACCCAGAATTCGTGAAAATCAATGGGAAAAAATGGAAAACGATGAGCAAAAATAAGCCCAGATGTCCCCTTGTAGTCAGTGCAAGGCAGAGTTTTGAGCTGGCTCCGGTGCCCACAGTGTCTGTTCCTGCTGGGACATCCACCCTTTGATATTCCCATCTCTTTGTCTTCCTTTTTCATCTCAGAACAAAGCAATGTGTTCTTCAACTTTGACCAAAGAGATTGGCAATGGGACAGGAGGAATAATCTTACCTGTCCAAGGCCCATTAATACTCACAAAAATATGCTCTAAATGAGACATTTATACAAATCAATATACATTAAAATGTATGGGGAGCCAAGGCAAGCCAAGCAGAACTTGTTCTTTTATCTTCATTAAAAATAAAAGATTAAAAATTTATCTCTTCCTTCCTAATGCAGAAGGGTGTAGTGAGGGGAATGTGACCCAGAGTTTTAATGGAGCAGCACTTAAATTTTATTACCTAAACAAAAAAGGATTCTCAAAGGTGGAAAAAAAAAAAGGATAATACACTTTTAAAAAGCAGCAAACAAGCAAACAAAAGTGCTTGTGGTTTGGTTTATGTTATAATGGAACAGTATTTTTAGAGGAAGACAGGCTGTGCTTGGGAAAAATTGGGATTTTTAACTGTGGGCTGGCTGAGCTGTGTCCCCACAGCAGCATTTCCCTTTTTATCTCTGCAGCTGGAACGTGCTCCCTTCCACACCCCGGGCTCGTTTGGTTGCGAATGGCAGGGAAAATTCCTGTGCACAAATAGGGAGATTAATTTGATGGAGAGAGGAAAATGAAAGGAATTGAGGGGAGGATTGGGGATGTAGTGAGGTCCAAGGCCAGGCTGGACGGGGCTTGGAGCAACCTGGGCTGGTGGACGGTGTCCCTGCCCATGGCAGGGGCTGGAATGGGATGAGCTTTAAGGGCCCTTCCAACCCAGGCCATTCTATAAATCTCTGAATAAAAGCAGGATTTCGGTTTCCATTCCACCCTCTGCACCATCTGGGTTACATTTTTTTCCCTTTTGTTTTTTGCTGTCCCCTTGACAGGGCTGTGAATTATTTCTGCCTTCACTGTGTCACTGCAGTCACTCCCACTGCCAGCACCCCTAGAGCACCAAAAGCAGAAATTAATCCTCCTGTGAGCCCTACAAAGAACAGAAGAGGACTGCAGCCTTCTCTTTATATAGACTGAGTTTTTAAGCGTGTTTGGTGTTTCAGGTGTGATCAGCTCAAATGCTTTACAGTCCTTACTGATCTCACTCCTTTATCCCATCACTTGCCATGGGCATAAACAGAGTGGGGCTGGGCTTTCAGCTCAGTGTTCGAGGACCTTTCCTATCGAAAAGCTGCTTCTCTTACCCATTAGTCCATCCCAGTATTTGTTCTTGCAGATGCACTCCTTTCTTCTTTCCCAGTTCTTGGCACTTGCAGCAGTGTGCAGGAGTTTCAGGGTGAGCGTGGAGAGCTCTGTGTCAAAAGGGCAGAAAATGCTTTGTAGTGCTGAGCTGGAGCTGCTTCCCGAGGAGTTTATTTTCTGCAGAGACTCAGACTAAAGAGGAGGCAGGGAAGCGATGCTGGCAGTCGGGATAAGTCCTCAGGAACTCTGAGGATTAGGGCTGATTACAATCCTCAGGAACTCAGGTTGTAGCTTCCTCAGAAGTTATAATCCCACTGCCAGAGGAGGAGGGCATGTGGAGGAGGAGCAGCGAAGTTTCCCTGGATTTTTCAGGCAGAAAACAACCCCACTCTCACCAGGAAATCGAGTGGATTTTTACAGCTCATTAGTCCTTAGGTTTTGTCTGCTCCGAGCTTGATCCTTGGGGTTTGGGAGCTGAAGCAGAGACATCCAGTTCTGGTCACTCCTTTCTGGTCCTGCCTGGTTTGGATTTCCTCTGCCTATCCATTTGAATTCCAGCTTTTTTAATTTTAAATTCGTTGTTTGATACAGGTTTCAGACACATCAAACCGAAGGATGTGAATGTTAGGGATTCAATCCCATTTTATTTACCCCAAATGTAACGTTTGGCCACTGGTAGGATGTTGATACCCTCAGCTGAATTACTGCAAATACTGGGAGAGGGAGCAATTCTCACACAAGATGAATTTTCAGAGTGGTGAGTGATCATTTGATGTTGGGAACTTCTACTCAAGGATGCTCCTTGTTTATTGTTTTCCATAAAGGAGGCTCTGCATGAAGCACTGCATTAAAAAACAGTGGCATGGGAATGGAAAGAAATTAATAGTCTTTTTTATATGTATTAGCAAACCGTGATCGTACACGTGTGGGGGCAAGACAAATTGACACATTAAACTGCTCAGCTAAGTAACCACAGTTATAAGCATCACCATAAAACAATTCCTTTCAAATCTGATAGGAATCTTTGGAAGAGGGCAGCAGAAAACCCCTGAGATGGAGATGTTTTCCCTCAGTCCCTTCAGAGAGGCTCAAGGGCAGGAAGAACAGGGAGCCAAGCAAAGTGCTGCATAATTTCACCTGGAGATAATGCAGGAGGGATTGGAAAACATGGCACTTATGGACAGATACTGTAATTCCTTGAAGTGAAATGTTCCCCACAGCATCCCAAGCCCTGGGGTGGTGGTAAAACCCAACATATTCTGCTGAAAGCATAAGCAGAAAAGACATTAAACTGATGAAGCGCCTGTTAAATATCACTAAGGAAACTCTGAGCACTCATTGCAGATGTTCAAAAAAAAAAAAGTGCTCTCTATTACCCACTAAAATATGGGGAAAGTTATTATTAAAGAGAAAGCCTGGATCGTTATGGGATAATAAAAATAAATTAGGAGTGTTAAAGCCTGAATTCCATTGTGGGTTGGTCAGTGTTTGCTGTAGCTGCTAAGTTATAACTCCATTCTGCAGAGCAGTGTGAGGGTCCGCTTGGAGAGTGTTGCACGCCAGTTCTCACATTTCCTGTCCACTTTAACACCCAGCCTGGTTGATTTAAAACAGAGCTTAAGTTAATTAACTAGTTCAGCATTAAGATTATCTCTGAGAGCCAAAAAGTTCTGTTTCGGTGTTAATCACAGTGTGGCTACAGCGTTTTAATTTGATTTTTTTGTTAGTGGAGATTCAGGAGCAGTGCAGTGCCCAGTAGTGCAGAGCATTCCCAGATTCTTCATTTAACCCAAACTCGTAATTACATACAATTTATGCTGAAGGCTAAATACACAACAAACAACGTGGCTGGACGGGGCTTAAATTGAAAACCAATCCCAAGACAAACATTATTATTTGCACTTTCGAATAAAAGCCTATGTTCAATACCATTATTCTGCTGTTCTCCTGCCCTGTAATTTCTCCTGACAGATTTTTTTGTGCTTTATGGTTTCGCAGTGCTCATCCTCCTGGTTAGATTTTCCTCTAGATTAACGACACTGAGTTTGGTCTGATTTTTTTTTTTTTCTTCTTTCTTTTTTTTAATAAATGGAAAGTTCTCTTTGAATCCCGTGGTAAGAGGAATAAATTCGAGAGCTGGATTTCTTGCCGAGTTTTAAATCTGTCACGTTGATAATGGTGGGCAGTAATATTTTAATACTACACAAAATCAGCCAGGAGATGGGCTTGGTGGTGCTGCACTGATCCCACGGCCCTGGGCTGAGCAGAGCACCAGATCTGCTGGAATTCCCAATTAAAAGCAGGAGTGTTAGGAGCGGTCTTTGGAAGCAGAACGTTTCTTTCGGAGCAGATGTTGGGGAATCGGTGGTTTCGTGGCCACGGAGCAGATCCTGCTTCTTCTCCATTCCAGCAGGGTTCTCTGTGGAAGTCCTTTCTGTGGAGAGGAATTTCTTCCTGTGGCTTCTTTCTGGAATCAATGTTTTGATTACCTCCTGTGATTTCACACAGTTGGAAGCCCAGCTTGCTGTAATCTTGGCTTAACAGCCTCTCCCACACTGGTCAGGTTTCCAGCTAAGCAGCTCTTAGAAACCTCACTTGAAGCTTTTTGTCTCCGGGCGAAGCAAAAGATTTTGCCAGCCTTGATGGTGAGATAAATGGCTCAGATATTACTATTTATGAGCGATTTCCCAGGTTTTTCACTTGAATCTTATCACCATATTCCCCGGATTTCAAAGGTGCTGCCTTAGCTCGCGTGTTTTATTTTGCTCTGTGTTATCTGCTCCACACAATCCCCCCCGTTTCTTCCTGCTTTTGTTTAATTGTAATTTCACTTCTCTTGTGCCTCTCAGTTCCCTGCTGGGCTTTCTTTATCTCATCACAGGAAGATCTGATGGTTTGCAGGAGCACTGCTGCTCTGAAGGAACAGCCAGGAAGATCAGTTGTTTCTGTGTTTGAGGGTGTTTTTACCACTTCTGGGGGTATTATTGTACTGAATAATGATCCAGTCTCACCAAGACCTCAGAGCACGTTAAATTACAAACTGCCTGCAGTTTGTGGGCTCCTGTTTGATTGTTTGCAATTTGTTGAGGCATAAAATGCCTAAATACATGAAGTTTTTAGGACATAACTTGTTTTACTTCTGCATTTACTCTCTGAAGGCACACAAACAAGGCCTTTAATTCTTAGCCTAAAAATGAGTTTATTATAGACTGGAAAACTTGGTTTTTCCAAAGACTACAGACATTTCCCATTGCATGATATCAGGGATTTACACATTCCCAGCCTCATGGAAGCCTCCCTTTCTGCCTCAGACTTGTAAGGAGCCTTCAAGAAAATTTCTTTTTTGTTAGCTTATCCTCCCAACTTCCAGCACAGGGCTGGATGGAGCTGTGTAGATATCTCAGGAACCAACTCTGTCAATATTTCCAGCCTTCAGAAGTTGGGTTGCTGCCTCCAGGCCCCTCTTCCCCACCAGTTTGCCCATCCCTGTGTCTGAGAGGAGCAGCAAAGTGCAGGAACCCGGCGTGAGGCTCTGCCAGGACTCCTGCCTTGGCATTTGTGATAAAGCTGAGCAAGATCAAAAGCTGCCTTCCCTGGATGCAGAATCCTGCAAGCGTGGCGTGTGAATCCTGTTTTTTGTGAACAGGAAAACCCTTGAAGTTCTGTCATCATTTCTAAACAACTTTCCAGGTGACAGTTCAGTTTGTACAGAGAGATTCTGCATGAGCTGCTCTTTGTTCTTGCAGCAGCTGCTTCAGGAGAGCCTCAGCATCCTTCACCCCACAGCTGTGGGTGTGGGAACTCATTTTCTTCCACTTCTAACTATCAAGAACATTTTCAAGCTACTGCCCTTCATGCCAACCTAGCTAAATTCACCTTAGGAAGGAGGTGCGTGTGGCTTTTGATCTAAATAAGATATAAAATATTTAGCAGCAGTGTGCAATCATTGCAAGCATAAAGAGAAACACATTGAAACCAGCACGAGGCCACATTCCAAGGCTGACTCCGTTTTGGCAGCTACATTTTAGTTTATTTCCCTTTCCATTTTTCCTGAGGTTGCTGGCACTTTGTGAGCAGTGGAACCACACTAATTCAAATTCTCCATCCCTGAAATAGGATGGGCGCCGTAAGGAGGGCAGTGATTGTGTTCTGGCAGTTTGTTTGGCTTTCTCCCATTCCTCTGGACTGATAAAACCACAAGAGTCAGACCTGGGGGTGGTGGGTAATGGGAGACTCCACTGGGAAGATGGATCCTGGTTGTTAAAAATGACAGAACTTAGTGAGCAGGTGAAACAAAGCTTGGTTGGTGTGATTTAAGGAAGCTGAACTGGATTTGTCATGGATTCCACTAAAATTAAATGGACTAATTTGATACCAGTATCTAAATGCTCTATTGGAGTGAGGGATGAAGCTGGTCCAGCAGCACTGACAGTGGAGGTGCTTCTCCCACATCTGCCAGCTCCAAACTGCAGCCTGGCCCTATTAATGTCACTTCACAGGACGTTTGGGGCAATAACTCCACAATTTGGGGTTGAAAGGGAGATTTTTTTTGGCATGTCTTTCCATTTCAGCCATGCCAGGAGAATGTGGATTGCAGGAAGCAGTACCCGCTGCTCTCTACCAATAATTCTGTGTGGCTCGTGCAAGCAATCTGTGCTTCAGTAAGGAATATTTTTAGAAGGAAATTTTGACTCTCCACAGTCTCTTAATAAAGAGAAACAATTCCTGGTGAGGGATTCTCTGTGCTTGTGCCCACGTGAGCGTTCACACTCAGCACAGCCTAAATGTTTGGGAAATAATCCTCCCTTTTGCCAAGCGGAATGGGAATGACAGAGGGGTGTTGTCTAGGGCAAATGCAGCATTTATTCAAGAACTCTCTCTCAATTATCATTTCAGTTTTGTTTGCATGAATTCTGCCTGCCTGCTAATAGGATTTGCAGTTCTGAGCCAGATTTTAATTCAGCAGAAACCGCAGTGGAGGTAGCCGTGGTAGAATCACAGCTTTTTATTTGAGGAGAAAGCGTCGCAAGAGTTTCACAGCCAAGCCAAACCATTTGTTTGCTGTTTTGTAGTCAACATTTTATAGCCTTCTTGTAGTGCAGGCTGTTCATTTAAAAGAGGGGGGAAACTGGTCATGGAGTGAATGCCAGAGGTTGTCTGCTTGCCTTGAATAGGAGAGGAGCTTCATCTCCACTAAAAAAAGTTGGTGTGGAAGCCTTTAGATAGTCTGACAAAATCACCAAATAATTTCAATTTGAGGTGAAGGAGTAGAGCAATCTGTGCTGTTAGGCTGGGAAGTTGGTGTGGACGGCGCTCTTCCTCCAGCTGCCTCTTCCTGGAATAACAAGGGGATAAAATGTTTCCTGAAATGAGAGGCCACCGAGCTGCACAGATTCTGTGTGCTGTGGGGCTTCACCAGAAACGGGCTTGCTGATTTATAAATTCATTTCCCACTCCTGCTGACTGTGAGGAAAAAAATCTGTAGTTCAGCTGCAGTGTGGGACCCCTTTTGGGGTGCGATCACTCAGTCACCTCTGAGGTAAAGGCGATGCAGGTGAAGTGTTAAATGAAATAGGAGCAGGTGGCATCACGTTTTTTACAGCTTTATGGATCTGCTCAAACAGTTCATGAGGATTTGTGCCTCATAACCCCCACAGGAGCAAGCTGGGGGTGTCCTGGGCAGGGAGAGGTCGGAGTGAGACCGACCAGGCACCAAAGCAAATGTTCGACGCTCGGCTGCATCGCTGGTGCCTTTGGTGCTTTTGGGAGGGGAGAGGATTTTAATCCCTTAAGAGTCACGGTGTGGGGGTTGGAATTAGATGATATTGTAGGTCCCATCCAAAGCAAACCATTCTGGGATTCCATGAAATTCAGTGGTTTCATTTTTTAAGATGCCTATCAGCCTCTCGTTTGTTTTCATCCCTCTTTAGTAGTGTATCCATCACTCTTCACTCTCAGGACTTCCATATGTTTTTTTTCTGGGACAAAGCTGTGATTGAATGGGATTGGGAAGAGAGGTTAAGGCCTGGTTTACTCAGTGTTGGGCTGTAAAACGAAGCATAATTATTTTTTAAAATCTTCTGCCTTTCTTACTCCTGTGATGATGCCTTCTCAGTGCCTAAAAATCTCCCCCACGCTGTAAGATGTCATATTTCTGATGGACCTGTGTTTACTGCTAATTTAGCTCTGATTGATCCTGAAAATCTTCGGCATTTTCTTTTATAGCATTGCAGGGAGAAAGTCACCAAAGGTCTCTATTTGTGTTAGAAATGCTGCTTTAGAGGCCTGAGCTGCAGCGTGGGCAGAGGCACTCAGTCAGTCAGTACAGATATTTTGATGCTTTGTTATTCTATCTGAATGCATCTCCAATCTTAATAGAATCAACTTTCCTGCTTGCACACGTGGTTATTACTATTTTTGGTTAGTGGTGAAGAGTTAGGCATAGCAGAAGTGTTTCAGACTCATGGAAGTGTCCAAAGGAAATTTAGTTTTAGCGCTGTTTCCTGCACCAGTGAGTAAAGGTAGAGTACTCCAGCTACATGGTTTTGGGTGTTGGCTTTCCATTTTCATTTAGCAACTTGCTCTCATGCTAAAATTCTCCTTTTGGGGCTAATTCTAGCGTTGTTTCTGTGGTTTTTTTTTTAACAAAAGTACATTAGGAATGACTTCCACCTGCTTCTTCGGGTCTGTCTTGGGGGCAGTGCAGTTGGAAGTGAAACAGCAGCAGGGAGAGGGAGGGATTCACGCCCGTGGAATAAGGAGAAGGAAAGCAAATCCCACTCTGATCCTCCTGGGCCCGGGCTACGTTGCTCCCTCACATTTTAATCACACGTAAAATTTGGGGCATCATTCATTTGCAGCACCTTTGGTCCTGACTAACTAAATAATACGGGATTGATGAATAGAAAAGTGGCTTTGGGGGGAAAATCAAAAATTATCGTATGGTTGGAGAAGAATGTATGCTGAGTTTTACCTGTTATTATTCACTGCCTTTCACCAAAGCCCCAGAGTTTCAGGAAATTCTGTCTGCAGCAATAATAAGCCCCAAAAAGGATAATAAAAAAGTATCAGGTGTTGGCAGTCTGTTGAGAAAGCAGGTGGCTGCTCCTAAATCTAATTCCTGGGTTTTTATGGCGTGGCAGTAAGAGAGGGAAGCAGAGAGCATTGTTACCCACAGAGTCGGAATTAAATTCAGATTTGCTTCAGCAGGGCATTAATGGGGTTCCTCAGAGAGAGAATCTCTGGCTTTGAGTTTGTTACTGGGTGGAAAATCATCTGGACAGGGGTTTTTGAGCTGTGACAATATGTTACGAGTCGAATTTTTACAAATTCAATTTATTATGCCCGTTAGCTCGTTTTCATGTGAGGTGTCCCATCAGTTATCTTCTTTTGTTAAGCCTTTTGTAATAACTGAGGGGAATTTCCCTCACCTTCGCTTCTCACGTCTTTATGGTTCCCATCTATGCGTTGTAATTCCTAAATTAGGAAGTCCTAAGGTAGCTCTGCTGATTTCACCTTCTGGAAAATCCATCCTGAAAAGATCAGTTCCAGTTTCTCACTTCCCTGTGAAGTTTCTTAAACGTAATAACAGCGAAATTTTGAATCGAAAATACCAATTCACCAAAAAAAAAAGCCCAGCACGAAAGTGGGTCACAACATTCTGAGCCTGCTGCTTTCTTAAAAAGTATTTTCAATTCTTCAGTTATGGGTTTGCGTAGATAAAACCCATTTAGGGGTGTTCTTAATGTTTTCTACAAGGGTGAAAGATTGAAGTGGAATAGTCAAAGCGGGAATACTCCCTACTGGTCCTGCCCAGCCCCAAAAGCTCAGGTACAAGTTGTGTTTCTGGGTTCCCTGACTGGCCCATGGGTATTTTCTCGCCTGCTGCATCTTTTTTCTTTCTTTAAATTCCCTAATCTCAATATATTTTGTGGTTTATCAGACAGATCCTTTAGCACTTCAGTCAACAGGCAAATAATGAAAGTTTGGTCATGCAGCCCCATGACATTCTCTGTGGATTTGTGATCCTCGTGGCTAATTTACCATTTTTTGGGGGAGAACTGAAGCCAGCAGTGCCCTTCAGCAGCTGGGCATTTGTGTTTTTAGCTTTGGCCTTCTTTAAGGTAGAATGACTTGAATTGCTCTGCCAGTGTCCAGTTGATGACATGAGCCTCTCCAATCATTCCTGCATTTTTGTCCTCGCTCTTCCCAGTTTTTAAATCTCTGAAAATAGCTCAGGACAAAGCCTCAGGAGTCAGGAGGGAACAGCGAAATGGGGGATGTGCTGCAAACTGAATCAGTCCTGCAGTGACAGGGGGTGAGATGAGTGTAACCCTGCTAAATACTAACACAGGGATAAATTGGTCAATTTTAGCTGGCGGCCCATTTTAATCAAGCATTTTAATTCGGTACCTGGAACCCAAAGACTCTGGATGGAAAAAAGAAAAGAATTAACGCCTAATCATAGTAATATTTTAGGAAACAAAATTAGGCTGGATGCAGAGATGTGTCCTCACGAGGGCAACTGACCATGGTAAAATCACTGCTAAATTTAAAATACAGGCGAAATGTATGCGAACCTATTACTCTGTGTAGAGACTTGATTAAAAAAATCTGAGTTTTCCTTCTTCATTTTACTGGTCAGTGCCTAATTGGGGCCTAAATATGTTTAAAATGAACATTCATTTTGCTGGTTCATAGTTCCAAACTCCATGGACGCAAACGCTAATCCTAATCCTAAACCAGGCAAAAAAAGAGAGTGGATTTATCCTCAAAGGCAGTGCTTGACTTTCTGAAAAGATTAATGAATCTCATGCGTCAATATCTGGTAACAAAGCAGATCCAGAAGATAAAATAGATTCTTACCTTGCTTTTTATCCCTCTACTACAGAAATACTTGGGAGTGTGCAAAGAAGTTCATTTGAACAGTAATGCAGTATCTTTTTTAAAAAATTATTTTTAAAGAGTTTTCCCCTGATTAATAGAATTATGATCTCCTACCATTTCAATTCTGGTAAGAGCTTTCCCATTCTTAGAAATCAGGCGTTTATAAATGCCCATATTTTGGATGATTTGGCACAAATGCCTGCCTGGTGTGGTTTCTTCTGCCCTGAACATCTGGCCTGATGTTCAGGCCCATTGCTTCTTTAATTCCAGTGTGAATTTCCAGCACTTGGAGAGGAGGCAACTTCATCTGGATTTTAGTGCCAGTCATGTCAATCCCTGGCCTTGGGTTGTGGGGTGATTCGTGAGAGGTGAAAAAATAGAATTTATAGGGATTTTAAAGAAAGGATTGATAAGAAAATCTGGGATTAATAGGAATTTGGGTGTTAGGGGGTTGGTTCTTAGGGATTGTTTTGCCATTAGAGGGTGTGATACGGCATCCCTGTCACTGCTGTTTGTCCCCCATCGTTTTGTGAGGCCGCTCTGGGCACGTCACCACTGCCTGGGATAGCCAAGACCTCCCCGTGTCCCTGCAGGACTGGGTTTTTGGGATAAGGATTCCATCCTGGAGGAGTTGGGTGCGAATTCCTTGCACACCCCGTGTGTGCACAGCAGCAGCAGAAGGAGTTTCTGGGTGGGAATTCGATAAATGGCTGAGCAGATGGCAGCTCCGACGTGTGATGAGCTGATCTGGAGTGATTAAGACAAGTGTAAAATTGGATTTTGAGCATCTTAAAAAGTGCACGGCTCGCTTACTTTGAGTTTCACGCAGAACAAGTGTAAGTTCTGTGACAATTTGTAAATTTGGCTGAGGGGAAAGCCATTAATAATCCTGGTGGCTGTCTCGCTTCTTGAGGGATGCAAATGGTGCAGCCTCCTGTGGTGGCAAAGGCGAGGATTTACCGAAGGGCACTGGGAAGGGAACTTTGCCCAGCTGGCAACGGGAGCTAAAAATGAACTTTCATACATTTATTGTTTAAAACTTTACTTCTAGTGCTGTGTGAAAAAAGAAATTCTTTAATATGTTGGTGTTACATGGAAAAATAATTCCATGAGGATTTATGCACTGAGGGTGCAGTCCACATCTATAATTTAGAGTTTAAAAGTTAATTAGTTACATAAATACAACGGTTTCTTACCTGTGTGATTACACAGGAAGGACTGGGTAGATTTGCAGTATTTAATCGAGTTTGCCTTTTGGGTTCAACATTACTTTTCCAACTCTGTGGACTTCTGGATTCATTTTCACTGCTTTATTGAGAATTCAGCTGTTTGCACCCTTCAGAACTTGCCTGAAGGGTTACTGCTTAATTAGGATCGAGTTACATGACAGAAACCTCCAAGTATCAGCATTTTTGGTCCTTCCAGCCATTGCCATCAGGTACTTTTTGGAAATTCCTTAGGTAGGGGTGGATGGAGCTGCAGGTCCTGCAGGGAGGGCACACCTGGAGCAGCACTTCAAATTCTGCCTCACGAGTGGCAGCGATTGCAAATTCACCGCCGAGCTGCTGCTGGGTATTCCTGCTGGGTATTCCTGCTGGATATTCCTGATGGGTGTTCCTGCTGGATATTCCTGCTGGGTATTCCTGCTGGGTGTTCCTGCTGGGTGTTCCTGCTGGGTATTCCTGCTGGATATTCCTGCTGGGTATTCCTGCTGGATATTCCTGCTGGGTATTCCTGCTGGGTATTCCTGCTGGATATTCTTGCTGGATATTCCTGCTGGGTGTTCCTGCTGGGTGTTCCTGCTGGGTATTCCTGCTGGATATTCCTGCTGGGTATTCCTGCTGGGTATTCCTGCTGGCTCCTCTCTGAACAAACAGTTCCAGCAGATACTATCAAGGGGAATGCTGAATTAATACTGCACAGGCAGCACAGATCTTAACTTGACCTTTTTTCCCCTTTTTTTTCCCCGAGCCCAGAAACACAAACGTGGCCAGGCTGCAGTTTGGAAAGTAAATTAGGCAAAGCACTAAAAACTTGGGTCGGTGCAGGTCTTTTGATAATAATTTTTTTTTTGGTCTATAAACAGTTTACTGCAATCCAAACCTCCCATTCTCATGTGCAGGTCAGCCTGCATGGGAGCAGATTCCCAGTATGGGAATGGGATTGGGAATGGGACAGCCTGTGCCTGAGGCACTGGGAAAATCAGCAGTGCTGGGGGTCGTGGGCTTGGAAATAAAGTGCTGGTGATGAGACTTATCTTCCAGAGCTCTCTCAGAATTCAGTGGGGAGCGACTGGATCTTCATTTTAAGTGTTCAGCTAAACCCCACCATTCTCGCCTGTACAGTACACAGTCCAGAAACTCAGATTTTTTTAGTTTTTAGTAGTAATCTTGTTACAGTTGTCAAAATTAGATTATTATTATGATGAAATTATGGGAATGCTGATTATTATTATGATGAAAATGATGAGTCCTGCTCCCTGAGCACTTGTTGGACCATCACAAGCTCAGGTCCTTGGCTGGTTGGATCTTGGAAACCTCCAGGAATGGGGATGAGTTGCCAAGCAGCATTTCTTCATCAACAAGCAAAAAAAAAAACAAAAACCCAAACCCCAACAAAAACGTGCCACACAAGTGTCTTCAGTTAGATCATATTTTCACTTTCTATTTCAGTTCATAGCTGTGGCCTTTGGAGGAATGGAGTTGAAAAGGAAGCTGGCGGGGTTTGGCAGAAATAAATTCATTAAATCTGGTTCTAAAATTCTGAAGAAACAAACAGGTGAGGAAATTGGTGTAGCCTGATGTGCCAGTAAATGAAATAATGGCAAAATACACATATTGGAGAAAAATACCTAATTTATTGTGCTGCCAGCCTAGTAAAGACAGAATGGAATGGAGTAATGATAATTTGGAACCTGTTTTTCTGCATTTTGCATATATAAAAGCTGGTGACTGAGTGCTACACAACATTTACCTTATTCACAAATGAGAGTTTTAATAGAATGGGTTTATTTGGAAACGATATTTGCATATGCACTCACCATTTTTTCTTGTGGAAAATAAATTATTCTCTTTAATACACGGGAGAAATGAGCTGACTTCCCACCAGCATCCATAGAAATGGAGTTCAAAAGTCCTTGTGATGTAGGAGGAGATTTGCATCTCCACAGAAAACAGGAGGCTGTGATTTTTCCCTTTGTTTAAAGCAGTTCTCTTTTTGCTTTGATTTCCCTACCTGCAGTTTTATTTATTGAATTTTCAGCTAATTTGGTTTCAAAGCAAGTGTGGTAAACAGATGGAAAAAATATCGATAGCTTTTGCCACCATGAAGCATGTCCTGCATGCAGGAAATATTTCTGTTTGTAAGGAAGATAACATTGAAATTTTCTCTTTGGAGAGCCGGGAAATGATTCTTAAAAATGGAAGGGAAAAAAAAACCCTTTGTAATGAGATGTATCTGTACATGTTGCATGGGATATTAGACAATAATTTATACAGCCAGAAGTGTGCTCCCCTATTTTCAGTTTATGAGCACAGATACAGTGGGAACAAAGCTCTACCTTCTGAGAAGATAAGTGCTTTTTAGAGATCTCTGGGGTCTCTGGGGTTTTAATTAGGGATTTTTATAGCTTTTTGTATACGAGCTTCTAAGACCTTTTTACTTCCAAATAAAATTCAGATTTTTTGTGTCCTCCCTTGATCAATTTTAAGGGCAGCAGTAAAGGTGGAAAGGATCTGTTTCTAAATCCTAATGAGTGCCTTTCCAAAAGGAGAAGGGACCTTTGTCAGTGTCCATGGGTAGGTGTAGAGATTGCTATAAATGGCTTTTTTTATAGATACAGAAATAATTGTAGAACATTTGTAATTAAAGGAATTATTTCATTATGCTCCCAAGTTTAGGCTTGGGCTGTGAATGCAGCGTTGTGGGGTTGCTGCTCCGTGCAGGCCTCAGGACGTGAGTGACGTGTGTGTTTATTTATAAACCCTCCTAAAACTCATCCTGTTTCTCGTGCTGGTGATTAAATTGTTCTGGTTCCTTCTTGCTGAGGTGGTGGGAGGTTTAAAAACCCCAAATCCGTGTGAGGACCTTGGTTTTAAGCTATGGAAGTATGAATGAAGGACCAGCTCGCTCCCTGAGGAAGGAAGAAGCTACACCAGCAGCAACCAGGAGGTAAGGATCCCAATGGAATTCCTGCTCCGGAATAATCTGTTCCTTGTCAAAAAATACGGTTCTGTGTTAGGAAACAGCAAGCAAAGTAAAGTGGGGATGGATGTGAGACACTACATGGAATTTCCCACTTCTTTGGGGTTCTGACTGATGGATGTTACTGATTTTGCCATACGTGCTTACAGCAGTCCTAAGGTCTAATTACCAAAGGTGATGCTCCTGTACAACTCCAACTGAAGCCATAACTTCTCTGAAAACAGTCCTGTAAATGATTTTCTGTGTTCTACCCAGATTTATTGAAAGAACTCTTGGGGGAAAGAAAAAAACCCCGGATTTTGGTGGGGTGTGTGCTTAGGACAGCCCCAAAGGCCCCAAGTGTGGAGCAGCGTGGGGTTAACATCATTAGATCACTTAATGCAGCGTTAGAGGGCAAATCTAAAATAAATCATTCACTCTGAGCTGCAGATAACTGTGTGGAAGTGAAAAAGGCAGCAAAATGTGGGAATGCTGAGGAGTGGGTTTGTGAGCATCCGTATTTAAAGTTTGCATTCATAGGGGAGGAGGTGTGTTCTCAGTCCATCGGGAATTCCACCTCTTTAATCAACTTGGGACTCTTAAGTAGATCATCAAACATGAAAAAACCCTATTGTTATCCTATAATTCAGCAGCCGTGGCTTTAGTTTTACGTTAAAAATTAACTTATGTAATTTAGAATACATTGTCTGGATTAGAATATTTTCAGCTTTAAATAATCACTGAAACACCCTGATCAATTCTGGTCACTGATTCAAAAAATATCTTCAGTTTTAAGTATATTTTTCTATCCCAGTGTCCAAAAATTAGATCTTGCCTCTTTCAGCTGGCCTGAATTATACATTTCCCATCTTGTTCACATAGTTTCTGGTAGGCTTTTAAGTTTGTTTTGATTTGCACTGCAAGGAACTCTGTGACTCAAATACGGAATTTCTGAAGAATCAATCTCAGAACTGCTCTTACTTGATGTTTTCTCTGGCCTTTTGGAGAAAAATCAGAGGATGCTAATGGAACTGGCTGGAAAAATGGGATCCGTGGGGAAAAAAAAAAGGGTGGCAATAGCACAGAAGAGCTCTGGGGTGACATTTGGTGAATAAATAGCACGGAGTGTGTAACACCTGGGAGGATGAAGAGCAGTGAATGCAGTGCAGGGTGAACAACTTAAAAATAAACACAGGGAAAGATTTTATCAGGTGAGCGTGGTGGATAAACATGGGGATGCATCCCTCAGAGTGGGACAGGGCTAGGAGATAAAGTGGAGGGATCTTAGGGAAGAGAGAGCAAATGAGTGTGGGCAAACTTTGTAATTTGGGTTTACTGGGATTTAAGAAATGACCTCTCACCGGGTTAGGAATGTGCCTGTGGATTTCCCTCTTGCTCTGGCTATTGGTTCAGGGTGCCTTGTGTGAGGTGATGACCCACAAAAACCCCCTCAGACATGAACCCGGGACAATCCCATCCCAACAGATTCCAGAGGCTGTAGTTTTGGGAGATAGCCCAGCTCCCATTTTTCACCATCTTCATTCCTAACTTTTTAAAATGAACCATCCAGGGCCCAAACTAAATGTTTCTTATATTTCACCTTCCATTAATCAACCCCTAATCTTACAGAGATAATCCTCATTAGCTGGGCAATGATCTAATCTTTATAAACCTGAGTTTGATTGGTGTTAATTACACTTTTTTAGTTCTGTGCTTAATGAGCTCTGCCTCGGTCGTTCTGTTCCTTGGCCTGGGATCATTGTCAGACTGATAATTACATAATTACTTTGTCGTCCTGTTTATCTCTTTTCCGTGTTGACAAAACATTCCATTTCTGTACTAATCCAGAAAATTCCTGGTTCTTGAAGAGGCATTAAAAGCCACTGATCATAAAGAACTGGTTGGAAGCCTACAGAAGGAGCCTGTTTTGACCTTTCTCATTTACAGTGCCTCTGTTTAATAGCTGTGCTTGGCACCTTCAGTTCCTTTCTGAAAAGAAAGTTGACTCAGCACCTCGTGAACAGACTAAACCGCTTGTTTTTCTGGCAAAGTAACAGCTAAGTGACTACCCAGTGAATTTATTTGGGGTAATTTTTCCCATTGTCAGGATCCATCCTGTGGCATGAAAAAGAAGCAGAGACAAACAACAGAGAAGCGGCTCAAATACTGCAAAGTTGGAGCAAGCAAGATTTTGGCAGCTCTATTCCACATTTGATTTTAAGATCCCAAAATAAATTGCTGTGCATTACTGAGCCTTCTGAGCTTCGGGAAAGACGTTGCAGTTGTACTTCAAAGGTTTTTTTTAAAGCAGAGGGTGAAAAGCTTCGTTCTCTGACCTTTCCCTATCAGTTTTCCAGCATTTCCAGCTTCTGCTTCAGCTTCTTTACGTTGGTTACCAGTTTCTTCTCGCAGCCACGGATGCTGTGCAGCTGCTTTTGCTTCCCAGGATTCTTTCCATGTCATTTTTGTAGGTTTAGTTGTATTTTGTATTTTTCTGCTGTGGTCTGTTTTTCTTTATTGCGCTTGCAACTTCAGCCTAAAAAAGTTAACCACGGGTGTAGCTTAGGTTAAAGTTTCATCCATGAAGCAGAGGCAGAACCCCTGAGGATCTCCCTGGGCTGCCTTGCTCCATCCAGGTCTGTCCCTGCTCCTTTGTGCACAGGAAAGGAAGGAAGTGAAGGGAACAGGACACCTCCAGAGTCACCCAACAGCTGCCGAGGAGAAGAGCCTCTTCCTTTGTTCATCAGACACAGTTTTGACAAGCTGCTAACTCACTCTCTCCAAGATTCCCTGCATCTCCAGGCAGGAAAGGGATGACAAATCAATGACAAATCACTCCGGGTTCAGGCAGCAAGTTGATCAAAGCCTCGGCAGCGTTCCTGGGGGTGGTGGGAACAATCCCAGCCTCCTCCCAAAATACCTTGTCAGCTCGGCTTTACTCCGGCTTTCAACCCCGCCGAGATCCAGGCAGTCCGAGGGACTGGCAGGGGAAAGAGAAGCCTCAGACACGAGTTTGTTTGGCATCAAAGCTGAGCTCCCACATCCGCCAGGGCACTTTGTGTTCGCCTCCCCCTCGTGCTGCTGCTGCCACTCGCTGGCTCCCCGTCCCTCCCTGCAGCCCTGCTCTGACTCAGTGCTGGTGACTTGGAAACTTCAAAAACCCCAAACTTCACAGCTTTTTTCCAAGTGGTTATAACTTGGTTTTTAATGCTTGTGTAGAGCCAGGTTTTGGCTGTGTCAGTTCTGGAGTCCTGGAGTCACTTGAGGACGATCCACATTTAGGAGAAAACAGCTTTTCGGCGCCCCTTGGCCATCCTGTTTTCTGGGGGTACTTTGTTCTTGTCTTTCCCCTTCTGCTTATGCCCCAGCGTGGAGGAGACAGCAGTGTATAAAAAGAGAACGTTAACACCTTGTAAAATGGAGAGAGCTGTTCAGTGATTCCATGGAACATGAAAGATTTCCTTGGAGAATTCGCAGGCTGAGGGACACTCAGTGTTTTATTGCTGCAGAGCATGAGCTAAAAAAAAAAGAAGACACCACGTGCCCCAGGGATCACCCATCCCATTGTGCAAATACGGGATCCCAAACGTGCAAACTGGTGTTGGCAAATGTTTGTGGAGGTTTTTTTAATCACTATGTAAGAAGACTTAAAAACCAGCGAGTCTCTGTTAGCTAATAAAACTTTTATCTCCATGTTTCTTATGGATTCCTGTGGCAAGAGATGAGATGTGCACGTACTGCTATGGCTGTCAGTACCAGTTTGGGTTCTTACACCCAGCAGTTAAGTTTTTTGGTGGAAAACAGCCCTCAAACCATCGGAGTGGAATTTGAATAGCTCTGATACTTCGTTATTTTTAGCCTGGAAAAGTCAAAATGCTTATTTGTGATTCCGAGGCAAAGAGGATGTTCCTGGAGTAAAACTCCCGGGTGCTGAGCACCTTTGAGGTGATCAGTGTCACATTTTGCTGTCCCCTTTCATGGGTGTGCAGGACATGGGCTCACACTGGGGACCCTCCCTCTCTTTCAGCCTTTGCTGCTGCCCTGACTTGGAATCCTCCCACGCCAGGAACTCGGCCAACCAAGCAAACCATAATAATTTCCTTATTTAAGTGATTATTCCCTATCCGGGGTAATCCCGGTGATCAAATCCTACCAGTGTTTTCCAAGTGAAATGAAAGAATGGTCAGTGACATAAAAACCTGAAGAAAATCAACATCCAAGCTGCAATAAGCCACAAAACTCAAACTCTGGACTCCCAGCCCTCTGTTTCTCTCCTTGACCTTCCAGCAGCCCTAAAAGTGCTGTGTCATGAACTTACCTATTAAAGCAATTTTAAACCACATTAGAACTTAATGAAATCTGCTCAGGCCACTTATTTTTTCATGTATTTGCTGTGTATCTAATGCCATCTTAATTAATTTCACCCTTGGACTGAATGGGTAATGCAGTGGAGTGACCATGAGGTGTGACACGATTCGTTTGTGTCTCACTGCTGTTAAAGTTTGATGTGTGGAACCTTAAATTTAGTAACTCTCATGCACTGAGGATGAATAGCGTAATTCTATTTTTTTATGGTACAATAGATGACCCTAACATGTAAGGTGCATGCTGATTAACTTGTTATTTTTATAAGAATGCCCCAAATTTAGTTTATTTATTTTACAGAATGCCCAAAATTTAGTTTCATAGTTTTAATGGCAGATAACAGGAATTTAGCTACCAGTGCTCAGTTGCTTGTAAAGTATTTATCCAGGGAAGTACAGACACAACATCCTATTTATTTATCCTCATTTATCAGACTTTGGCCAGCAGTAGCTTGGAATTTAACTATTTATAAAGGCATCCTCTGCATCCATGTACTCAGAGATGAAAACTCATTAACTGTGTTGTAAACCAAGCTTTAATATTTGGAAAATCCAGTCGGGGGTATTTTTTCTGTGCCACAGATTCATTATTCCAGTATCTTTTTCAGAACAAAGCAATGCAGTAGTAAATCAGCATTTCCACAGACAGTTCTTGATGCTCCTGGCTGCATTTGCTGTTTTATCACATGAATCAAAGGTGTAGCAGTGAAACTCCAAATGACAACTCGGGCTCATTCAGCTAAAAACCAATCTACTGAAGAAAGAGGAGAAATCAAAGAGAAAATGGGGATGAATTGCACTGAAACAGCAGAACTCCATAACGATCAGCCTGGTTTCATATTTATTGAACAAACAGGCATCCAACTTAGCAGCTCTAAGTGCAGGAGCAGCTAAACCAGAGCACACCAAACACTCTTTATGGAGGTGGTAATTAAATATTTCTGGGCTTTATCCACCGAGAGCCACTCCTCAGTGATTGAGTGAACGTTCTGTGGAACACAATTCAGTGTATTTCCAGTCGGTAGAAAAACCTGACACCTAAGGCAGAGCTAAGGTGGGATCGAGGTGTTCAGGGCAAAAACTGCTGGCCCCAAAATGCCTCAGTCCCCGTTTATATTCCAAACACCTCGTGGTTTGGGGCCTGTGGATGGGATTCAGTGGCTGTGGAGGCTTTGGGATTTTGGGGCATAATCTTTCGAAATTCCAGTGGTTGAGGAGGTCTTGGAATCTGAGCCCTCTATTTCCTCAGCCCTGGTCCAGCCACTGGTCTGCAGTATGAAGTAAAAGATGAGAGATGGGAGAAATTGCAACTCCTGGAACCCCAGAATGGTTTGGGTTGGAAGGGGTCTGAAAGATTGTTTCTTTTCAACCCCCCTGCCATGGGCGGGGGCACCTCCCAGTGTCCCGGGCTGCTCCAAGCCCCCTGAACCTGACCTTGGGCACTGCCAGGGGGATCCAGGGGCAGCCACAGCTTCTCTGGGCCATTTCCCACCTCTGCTTTCCTGCTTCCCATCAAAACATTGCCACAGTGTCAGACTTGCTGAGTTGGTGGGACAGGTGCCAGTGTTGATCTTCAGGAGAACTTCCCAGGCCTCACATTTCCCTTCTGGATATTGGGTTCCTTCACTTGAGAATGGGACAGCGGCTCAGACCCTGTCACCTTTCCTGACTGAGCACCCCGTGCAGCCACTCTGTGTTTCCGCCTCGTTCCTTCTGGTAAAAGTTACAGACTGCAAAGTTCCATCTCAATTTCTGACTGCTCTGTGAGCAGAGCAGGGTTGGAATTGACTGAACAGCACTTGAGAGCATCATTTTGTGGCTGCTGACCCTCCTTGCAAAGGTTGGAACTGCAACCAGCCAAACACTGCTGAGCATTCTCTACATCATTTTTATTTAAAATATTCTTCTCACTCTTATTATTCGCTCTCTACGCTCTGCAAGGCCCAAATCTGTCTTTAATTTCCCTTTTTTTTTAGGGATTTCTCTTTCCCTTCTTACTGCATCCATGATGTTTTTTCTTCTGTTGGAAAGGTTCTGCGTCATCCTTTCATGCTGGGATTGTGGGATGTTTCCCCATTTACATTTCTCTCTTTCAGGTCAATCTCCCCTTACTGGAACAGCAGCTTCCCTCTCTGCATGCAGGTAAATGAATTTATCGTTCTAATAGACTTGCAAAATACTTTTATTTTCTCATGGCATATTTGAGTATTATCAGTACTAAAAAATATCTCGAGCACTGTGTGAATATTCAAGTTGCTAATGGATAATGTTTATGAATTATCCTCAGTTGCCTGTGCACTAAGCCAAGTCCAATTTACTTAATTATTGGTTAAATCTTACTCTGGCTGTGCTACATTTAAAGAAACCGAGTCTTTGATTAAACTTTTGTAAAAACTAATTGCCAGCCGAAGAGAAGTAAAATGCGGTGTTGGAAAAGTAACAAATTGGATTCTGCTGTGATAGTTGTCTTGTGTGGTGCATGCTTAATCCTGTGAAATCACTATGAAATTCCCGTTATTAGTCTTCAATACAGTGCCCAGAAATCCTTTACTACAGTCTTTGCAGGTAATTTACTCCAGAGAAAGAGGGGGTGTTCGAACACGACGAAGTGAAATTTCTGTAAAATCCGGGTTTGTGTTCCAGGCCACTCCTGTGCTCCCAGGGCGTGGCGTGGCACTCCCCTCTCAGTGGGTTTGCTTCTCCCAGCCGCGTGTGTGCACCGTCCCGGCCGTGACCCCGCTGCCGTGTCCCGGGAATGTTTTGGGAGCAATGCCCAGCTGTGCCAGGGACAGCGAGCGAGCGTGGGAAGGGCTCGCGCTCAGCTGGGCTTTGGGGCACTGCCTGTCCCTGTCCCTCTCCCTGTCCCCACCACCCGTCCCCTGCCCCTGTGGCTGCGTGTCACCATCCGCTAGCACAGCGGGAGTCGCGGTGGTTCCCCAACCGATCTCAGAGCGCAAAGGAAACACCAAAGGGGATTTTAGTTTCAGTCACAACAGTGCACTTTTATTGAGTGCCAACAACACTGATGCCTTTTCCTGGTCTTAAAATCAAGAGGCGAACACGGTTGGAAGGGGAAAAGGGCATTACCTTGGTATTTATTGAAAGGATCCTTAGGTGCACCACGACCAGGTCGAATACACCTCCATGCACCCCCGCAATGGCCACCCCAATCCCCCTCCTCTATATCTGGTCTTACATTCTAGGTCTTACTAATTAGCCTATCTATCAAAAATT